>JANFOE010000530.1:0-383215 GCA_025667525.1 Glebionis coronaria
GGTGTCGAAAGTATTTTATAAAAGCAATGCAACTTCTCTGCAAGGCTCCGGTGAGATTATTATTTTAAGTTATGTTTTATATTATAGATGTATCCCACAAAAGTGTTCTGAATCCCTGAGTATTTATTAAGTAAATACTATGATAAGGTATTGGTATTAATGAAAGAACGTTGAGTGATTTCATCATAATTTCTTTTTGTGAGCATTGCATAATTATCATTTGCATTGCACTGTATTACATTGCATACATATATGTTGACATACGTAAAGCATTTGCATGTGCATGACCATGCATTGCATATATATTTTTGAATAATGACCTTATGTACTCTTGAATTTTCTGTGATTGCAGAAAATGGCCGATATATCACCTAATAGCAGTAGGGACGGATATGTTAGGGGCAAGCCAGGGCTTCTATTTCCGTGAGGAAATGGTAAGAATACTGATGGGTGGATAGATGAAGAGGCTGATAAGAATTACTTCGGGGAATGTGAGAGTGATAATTTGAGGACTAAGAGCAAAATTGGGAAGACTGAGATTAGGGCTGATGTAAAAAGCTATCATACTGATTTTAGGATGTTTTAGGAAGAGAGAGATAGGCTACACATGTTAAGTAATTATGAAGCCCACATTAGGCCATATATTGGACAGAGTGGGAAGTTTCAGGACAATGAGAAGTATGATGATTCTCATTACATGAGGTATCCGCCTTGCCAAGGTACGTATATAAAGTATGGAGGAGAGGAGCCGCCGTGCTATGACCCAGAAGGGAGGTACAGCAAGCTAGATGCGGATGAAGAGGAAGTAGAGGTTAGCCAAGTTGGATAAAATGATGTGCCATGTCTTATGGAGTGATAAATTGATGAATCTTTCATGTATTTTAGTTGTCTCTACTTGTTGTGTTGTATTCGGATTTATTCAAACTTTATGATGTAGTACTGTGGTGGAACATATTGTCGTTTAGGTTGATAGGGTAAGTGACTGTAGTGGCAGATCTTGTCACGATTTTGTCGGATTTTATTGATGCAATCGATTTTTACCCTTATTATCTTAAGGTGTCCTTATTATTTCTTTTGTGAGTTGATTGGTGAATTTAGGTAGTATTGTGTTGTTTGCACATGTAGTATCCATGCTATGTCTTGATAAAAACACCCTTCTTTCTATCTTGATGTGTATACTTATCATGTTTCTTTCATCTGTGATAATAGTGAAAAGAATTGAGTGGGACATTTTCTGTCATTAGTGGATCCTCACGTGACTAAGTTTCTTGAAATATGTCTCCGGAATTAACAACCTTTAGGGTAGACTTTATGATTAAGGAAATAATCGTTAGAACGTTTGAAGTCGATCGTGTTGCAAGGAAACAAGGTGTGAGATGATGCTGCTATTCTGCAAGATTGTAAAGGATGTCTGTATGATAGATTCCTAAGAATGAAAAGGAATGTGTGAAGAGTATCTTACGACACTAATGGTGATTGGAAATGTACAAATATATGGATAAGTTTGAGTAACTAATGGATATATCATAATATTAGTAGTAATTTGGAAATATACAAATGGACGAAATGGAGAGGAATTTAAAAATTTATTTTGGCTCGAAATTAAGTGTAGCAGAAAAGATAAAAAGGATTGTATTGTTGCAATGATAACAGGAAATGAAAATTTATTCCCTCTAACAGGAGATAAATTTGGAATTCAACAGTCTCAGATAAGTGAGAATGGTAGTTATGTTGTTACTGTAAACCATGGAAGCAAGAGGAATTATAATAACGATGTATTTTGCATCATATAGGTAATTGGCTATCTACTTGTCGCAAGTATAGATTAGCTGGATGTAGAGCAGCTAAAGGAAGACACGGAATGTAGTTATAGGGATTAGTGTTCCTGGAATAGTGAAATGTTTTCATCATGGTAAAAAGAGTATGGGTAAAGAAATTTTTCAGATAATGGAAATCAATAGGAAAGGAATGTTGTTGTTATTGCAGCCTATATTTTTGGAAATGCTGATAAGTCCTGAGATTCAGATTTTGTAATTTGCATATTCTTATGTATATGGCTCACATTCAAATCACAGTCTGTGACCCGAACTTCAGAGAAAGGGAAGTTTATCTACGCAACGATAACTTACCCTCAAAAAGAGAAATCAAGTTTTCTCAGACACGAGCTTACACTAAAACCATTCAAAGGTTTTAAGCTCGTGTATATGGCTCATCGTTAAATGTCAGACGATGACCCATTTTTCAAATAAAGGAAAGTTTATCGCCGTTGATAAACTTATCCTCAAAATGAGAAATTAATTTTTCTCGGACACGAGCTTATATTAAAACTATTCAAAAGTTTTAAGCTCGTGTATAAAGGCTTATAGACAAATCACAGTCTGTGACCCGTTCATCAAAGAAAGGAAAGTTTATCCCCGATGATAAACTTATCCTCACAAACGAGAAATTAATTTTTCTCAAACACGAGCTAAAATTAAAACTATTCAAAGGTTTTAAGCTCGTGTACATGGTTCATAGTCAAATTACAGTCTGTGGCCCGCTCTTCAAATAAAGGAAAGTTTATCGCCGATGATAAACTTATCCTCAAAAACGAGAAATTAATTTTTCTCGGACACGAGCTTACACTAAGACCATTCAAAGGTTTTAAGCTCGTGTATAATGGCTCATCGTTAAATGTCAGACGATGACCCGATCTTCAAATAAAGGAAAGTTTATCGCCGATGATAAACTTATCCTCACAAACGAGAAATTAAATTTTCTCGGACACGAGCTTACACTAAAACTATAAAACTCGCATGCTTTTACCATGAATAGTACCCTTATGATCGTACGTACATGATTAGAACTTTCCTTATTTAACACGTTTACGTTTCACGTACAAGATTTACAAGTATTACGTACGTGTTATTACACAATAAGTATTTATTACGTATTAAGACACGATAATTATTTCAATAATAATTATAATCACGAACATACGAACATGAAATCATGAACGTAAATAATCACGAGCTTAATATTATGTATTTACGTACAAGTATATTATATAACACGAACGATCATGAATAAATATAATAAGACACAAACGATAACTATTTAAATCATGTAAACACGAACACGTAAACACACTTAATATTAGACACGAGAAAACATATGGGTTACTGTAACACCCCACGTGGATAAATGGACCGTTACGTGTATTTATGGCGTGTTATCAAAGCATGCAAGGCAATGTATTAAACATTAACTGGCCATACGGAAATACCGGAATCAAACATCGGTAGTCCAAACATAAGCTCAAAATATAAAGATTTAAATACTGAAAGAAAAAGGACGAAACAGTGTCCAAACAACCAAAGTAGTGAAATGTGTGCATAAAATAAAGGAGTCTGGATAGCTCCCATCCAATGCACGTACTCTCTTAGAAGTCCTAAGATCGTCCCTGTGTACCTGCCGTTTGGAAACATGAAAGGAAACTACGGCTGAGCATAACGCTCAGTGAACGGATATAAAGCATGATAAGAATGTATTGAAAGAAAATGGAATAAATGACAACAATGAAGCTATGAGACTGATATGTAACATGTAGTAGTACCCTGTTTAAAATCTGAGAAACTTGGTTTATAAATACTGAAACCGAATTATTAACTATTAAATCTGAAAGCATGCATTTACTGTATTTTAATTTTTCCAGAGCTTATATAGGTCACGTACTGTAACAACCATGCATGAATAACTGGAGGGGTGACCTTGTCATGTTGTAGAGGGGTGACCTCCAAATAACTGTAGAGGGGTGACCTCTTATTACTGTGATGGGTGGAGGGATCAGCTCCAATGTAAAGGATGTAGAGCACACACCACATTCACCCTGATAACTTGTAAACTGATAAGCCTAGGATGCATCCATACGCCCCACTAAACATACATATAAAAATGGCCAAACTGAACATGATTGGGACGATGTAGGATATCACTCTTCTGCATGTGAGTCACGACACAGGTGCCTCTAGTGTCGTGGTTACGGTACCTTCATAACTAGTACATAAACTGGTCGTGCTTGTATATAATGTTGTGGGATATGTAAATCTTGCTTATGTTTTTAGATAGAGAAAGAGATAGAGGGATGGTGGAACACACACAATTCTAGAGATAGAAACAAGAGTTTACTATGTGTAAAATGAATAACCACACACCCTCTCCATCTAAGGAGAGGGTTTATATACCCAAGCCCTTGTCATGGGCTTGGGCTTACATTTGGGCTGGCCTACACATGTTGTAGGCTAGGCTTGGGTTTGTTTGTTAAATAAAGATAAGTAACTAAACTACGAGCTATTACATGGACTATTGTTGGAGTGACCGATCCTTCTAAATACGTAAAACGTATTTCCAACAATCTCCCCCTAAGGGAGGTCACTCCAAACAAGGGCATTACCCAAGTTACAATAATAAGATAAACCTAGCATACTATGCTTGTCTTGAGCTCGTAGTCTTCGTCTTTCTTTTTCTTTTTCTTTTCTGGTGAACATGTTGATGTGATCTTTGATATCAATCTTGAGAATTAATCTCTTGCCTTGATCTTGTGCATCCATCACTTGTGATCTTCGCCTCTTCGTGACCTCATGTCCCACATACTTATACCTTTGTAATTCTTGAAAGCTTCAGAGTTCGATACAGCGGAAGACTTAACTTTTAGGCTTTCTTGAATTAGAAGAGGTATTAAGTGCGAAAAGTATAAACATGCAGGGGCGACATCTTCTTGGATTCCGCAACGCCACCGTCTTCAAATGCCGCAACATAAGTAGACACGAACAAAATGTCTTTGAACATTTCATTCTAATTCGATAGCATTTTACCTCCGGTCGGTGAAGACCGTTGGATGATATAAAATATCGTACTCGTGGCAGGTAGATTTAATTAAAAATCTCCTTGACAAGATTTCGCGGGTAAACCCGTTCTCTTTACTCGACCGTCCAAATCTGACTACGAACGTAAAGAGTGAATCATATGGATAAAATCATCCGCATGATTGAAGCCGTCAATTCTGATTCCTGGAACAAGTTTGATTCATTAAAGAATCGCACCATCGTTGCTTTCCAGTTGTCACGAGCTTGATTCGTATAGAATCTTGCAAGTTACCTACCAAGTGTTGTTTGAGGTTAACACTAGAAGGATTTCCACTCATCACCGTGAACACTAAGGTATCCCTCTAAGTGTTCTGGCAAGATCACTAAGATATTGCATAGAGGCCTGGAACGTGTTTAAATTCAGTTAAGAATTAAACCACTGTTGCTTTCCAGTTATCACAAGTTTGATTCATAAAGAATCGCACAAGTCACCTACCATGAGCTTTATAATGTTCGCTCAAGAAGGATTTCCATCTTCGTTGTAAATACTTTCGTATTACTCGGATGTTCAGGCAAGATCATGAAGATTTTGCGTAGGACTCATAAGATCTTTCTTACTTTTCACAGTGTGTGAAGAAGCAAGAAATTATGGAAATGTATCCTAATGAGATATTTGATGATCTCAAATGGCTCTAGACTCGATCGTGCACTTTGAATTTTAGTAATCGGAAGCTTGAGAGGAGTGCCACCTTTTCAATACCAGTTTATTCGGAGTGAATAAATCAATTGATAATGCGTTGTCTCCGTGTGATTAAAACAAATACCTTTTGAGAGATATCTGAGTTAGCTGGGATGGGTTGTGCATTGCAACACTGGGTCCATGATGTCTATCTTCAATATCGAGCATCATTAAAATGATCTCAATAGCATATGTGTTGACCCGGTTTCTGCCTAAAGTTGTAAGGAGGGCTTCTTTCTTTACACCCTTTATCTTTACAATTCTTTTTCATTCTTCAACCCCTTCAATGCTTACCAATACGTCATAACTAACACCTTGTTGTGATTGTTCTAGTGCTAACTTAAGTACTTGGTCGGCATTCAGCTACATTCACAATCTTTTCTCCATCTTTTCCTAAGGACTACTATTTCTAGCTATGGAATGTCCTTGTGAAGATTCCTCCGTTTCTGGAAGAATCATAGAACTTAACCCATCCTACCATCCTTATGTCACCACACTCTTCATCGTGGTGAAATAAATGGGTTTTGGGTAAGTATATGTCACCATGAAAATCCATTTTGATATGCAAATCCGTTTTGCTCCCCCATAGCATATGCCACGATATTCGAAAACATTCCGCACATGTCGGGATGAGCCATCACGTTAAGTCAAACCATTTTTGATAATTTCCCATATTAAATCACATTTTCTCCCCCATATTAAAAATGTTAACCCAATCGATGTTTTTAATATCAATTGATTTAATGAAGTTTTAACAAAGGTTTTGGGAAGAAAAATGCAAGTCCGTTTTAATCTTCATGATATCAAATTGTATGAGATATGATACCGCTTTGTAACATGATCACATATTCACCATATTAGAAAAGAATTGACAAGGTTGGACCTGATTGATGAGAACATCATATGAAAAGATCAAATGGTTCTTGTCAGCATATGTTGGTCGCCTCGTCACGTCTGAAGTCTTCTTTTGACACCACATGTACGATTGGTATTCTTGTCTTGACACCAGTTTGTGAGCTTGGCACGTTCGGCATCGAAGATTCTGAATGCTTGACAATTTCTCCCCCTCAATTGTTGACCCGTGTTCTATTGAAAGAGTTGTAGTCGTCGGTTGAGTAGTCGCATCGTCGAGTATGTAGATATCAATTGTAGATTGCAATGGTTGTAGAGATGATAGCTTAATAAAAACAAGACTTCTCTTGTTTTAACAAATAAATGCACTGAGGCGTACATAGATTTGTGTTAGACCAAGTTATAAAGTAAACTTGATCCCTTACAAGGTTTTAAAGTAAACCTTGCCTGAGAAAATTAATTCCCGTTTTGAGTCAAATCTTTCATTAGAAATACTTGACATTAATGTGAAAACCGGGTTGCAGTCTGAAATAACTACAAGCCATAAAGGCATGTTTTATGAAATATTTACAACTTTTGTACGAACTCTACTTATTGCGACGTGTCAATATTAATCGACATTTCTAAGGCCGTAAATATTATCGTACCAAAAGACATGCCTTTGAAAAATAAAGTAAAAATATTTTTGGATTTTTCTGAATTTTTCAATTTTTATGGTTTTTATATGGTTTTATATTTTTGTATTTTGGTTTTGTGGATAAAAATATAAACAATATATACAGATGATCACCAAGGATACGGAGAATATTTTACCATCACTATTCATTCGCTTCATCTTCCAATTCCTTAAGAGTCTCAGGCGAGAAGGTTCTCATTCCTAGCTTGTCGGCCAAAAATTCAATTCGAGCGCGATCTAAAGCCTTCGTGAAAATATCCGCCAATTGATACTCAGATCGGACAACATAAAGCTCGATCACTCCATTTTCCACTTGCTCCTTGATAAAGTGGTAGCGAATGTCAATATGCTTCTACCGGGAGAACTAAACATTGTTGCAGCATAAGGCGATTGCACTCTTGTTGTTACAGTACATCGGAATTTTGTTGAAACCTAGACCATAGTCGGTTAATTGCGATCTCATCCAAAGAATTTGAGCACCGCAACCGGACATAGCTACGTATTCTACTTCCGTACTTGAAATTGCAGCGCTTTTTTGCCTTTTCGATGCCCAACTGATTAGTCGATCTCCTAGTAGTTGCAAAGTTACACTCGTGCTACGCCTTGTATCTTGACAACCCGCGTGATCCGCATCTGCATATGCCATAAGTGCAATCGAAGAGTCCTTCGAATACCAAAGTCCCCGATTAATGGTTCCTTTAAGATATCGAAAGATCCTTTTCAAAGTGGCCAAGTGTAACTCAGTAGGTCGAGTTTGATACCGAGCACACATACATATAGCAAACTGAAGATCAGGTCGATTAGCTGTGATATACAGAAGAGTACCGATCATTCCATGATAAAGTGTCGGATCAACGGCAACTCCATGTGGATCTGCATCAAGCTTAGTTCGTTCCACCATTGGAGTATCCACGGGGTCGCAAGATTCCATCTTATATTTCTTAAGCGATTCAAGGGTATACTTGGATTGATTGATAAAGATGCCTCTGGGACTCTGAGATATCTGAAGACCTAAGAAGAATGATACCTTGCCCATCATTGACATCTTAAACTTTGAAGACATGAGTGTCCCAAATTCGTTGGATAAAGTTTGGGTCGAGGCTGCAAATATAATATCATCAACATATATTTGTACCATAATCATATCTTTACCTCGTTTCTGAATGAACAGCGTGGGATCCACCTTGCCTTTAGCGAAGCCTTGCGTAATGAGGAATTGTGATAATAGATCATACCATGCGCGTAGAGCTTGCTTCAACCCATAGAGAGCCTTCTTAAGCTTGTACACATGATTAGGATATTTAGGATTCACAAAACCATCCGGCTATTGAACATAGACATCTTCCTTGATTTCACCATTGAGAAATGCCATCTTCACATCCATCTGATAGACGATCATATATGGGCTGCATAAGCGAGGAATAGTCTAATAGCTTCCAAACGGGCAACAGGTGCAAAGGATTCCATACATTCGATGCCTAATAATTGCTTGTATCCACGAGCTACTAGTCGAGCTTTGCTCTTCAATATTCCGCCTAACTCATCAAGTTTCACCTTGTAAACCCATTTCAAAGTGAGTAACTGCACCTGATCCGGGCATGGGACAAGTTCCCATACTTCAAGACGTATAAATTCATTAATTTCTTCTTGCATAGCTTCTATCCAACAAGATTGAGTAAAAGCTTCTTGCCATGTCTTAGGTTCAACGTCAGTGAGAAAAGCATCAAAATGACAAAACATTGCATTTTCTTGTAGCTGACTTCGTGTGGATACCGGACGATTAGGGTCACCAATAATAGCTTCTATAGGATGATCCTTTGTCCATAAGCTGTCATGTTCACGAATCCGTGGATTGGAGTAAACTGTAGTAGGAGCTTCCTCTGAGGTGGATGACCCGGCTTGATTAGGGTCGGGAATTGGTACACCAAAGAATGGAAGTTCACGCATTTGAGTGAATTCCAAATCGTGATCATCATCATCCTCTTCATCATCAATAGGCATGATGTGACAACCGTGATTTTGAGGTTCGTCACTTGGTCTTATTTTAAGGTTAATTTATGTGTGACTATTTGATTTGCGTGTTTACTTGTTTGTTTTGCGTAAACGAGGTTGGTGTGGATATCGTATATGGGTATAAAGTACTCATAAGTAAATCAAGGAACGGTTATTTCATGTTCATGAGCTCACAATGTAGTGACTATGAAATGAGATGGTGTTATTTGGTGGTTTTACGTATACGTATATGTATTATAGAAAATTGTATTTTTACGATTTACGGTTTAGCATTTACTCGGATGAGGAAATTAGTCATGTGAGTATTTTTCGGGATGGTTTTAAGTCATTTAGGACTTAAATATAAAGTTTATTTTAAATTCCAAGAGTTTTTAAAAAAATGTATATTTTACGTCTTTTACGGTAAACGCGTAAAAACTGACTAGTTTTACGGTTTTGAGGTTTTGGAAGTTTTAGGAGCTGAAATAAATTAAGGTAAATTAAGGTAATATTAGTAACAAAATTATAAATAATAAAAAGAAAAAAAAAGGCTATATAGTGGATTTTAGGCCGATTAAAAACAAAAAAAAAAGAAAGGAAAGTTTGTAATGGGCTTGGACTAGTACATAAGGTATTATTAAAACAATACTAGAGAAAAAAAGAAGAGACGATTCACAAAAAAAAAAGAAAAAAAACACAGCCATAGAGGAAAAAAAGAGAAGAAGAAAAATTAGGGTTTTTCAAAATCTTGATCTTTGATCAATTGAAGGTACAATCTTGTTTTAATATTTGTTCTTATTTAATTAAACATGTATACATCATCTTATGATGGATTTAGGTTAGGGTTTAATGTAAAAATAGTAAATTAATGTTATATTAATGATATCATGATGATTACATAAACTAGGGCTTGTATTTAATGGGGTTATGGGTAACTAATTAAGTTAATTTGATTAAACCCGTTTTTAAAAACTGGGCAGAATTTTGAGTCAATTGTTTTGATCATATCGGGAGTTCTATAAACTCTTATTTTACGATCCAAGTATCTCTGAAAAGGTAATTGAAGTGGCTTTCCAATGCAAGAAACGAGAACTAAATTGGAGGTCTAGAAGTGGGTCAAAACAGGTTACAACCATCAGAGGTCAAAATAGTTTTGAATTCAGCCTGTTTTCTTTTTAAGTTTTTGGTTGTTTGGGGTACTTAGGGTTTAATTGGGATCTTCTAACGAACATGAGAGATGGTTTATATATTATAGTAAGTATCTGCATTGGGGCTAAGGTTCTGGTTTAGGGTAAGATCCCCTAATCATAAAAAACTTTTTGTATGATTAAAATCAGTAAATTTGGAATGACAAAACTATATATATATATATATATATATATATATATATATATATATATATATATATATATATATATATATATATATATATATATATATATATATATATATATATATATATATATATATATATATATATATATATATATATATATATATATATATATATATATATATATATATATATATATATATATATATATATATATATATATATATATATATATATATATATATATATATATATATATATATATATATATATATATATATATATATATATATATATATATATATATATATATATATATCGGGGCCTTAATAGTAGCTTTAAGGTTGGGGTAAGTGGGAGGTGTTAGCTAACATATGTAAGGGCATCAATATTCCCTTTACAGAGATCATGGGTGTGTTTAGGTGGGTGTTTGGCCTATAGTTTGGAGACATAAAACTGGGACTGTTTTTGATAAAATGTTAACGGGATGTGTTATGAAGTAAAACGAGTTAAGGGCTTTATAGAGGGGTGTAATGAGATGCTTAAAGCAGTATATATATGGGAGAAGGTTAGATGTCCATCATAGGTTGATGAACCATTTTAGTGTTTGGTTCAATGTTTTGATTATGTGTTTTTGGTTGTTAGCTTTTTGCTAGTGCGCGGATGTTTGGGGAAGCTCAATCAGGTGAGTTTCATAGTCCTATGTTTACTAATGTTTATGACTTCCAGATGGGATGGATGAGACACTGTCTTGTTTTTATAAATTATGTTGTGAATGTTTGGCATTGGTAATGGACTTATGTGTGCATACTTATGTGATTAACTGCTAGTTGATTCTTGAATGTTTATGTTTTTGACTTGGTACCAAGGGGTTGTTGACAAGGCGAGGCCTTGGGATTTGGTTCATAGGTGTTTGAATGCCTATGGGAGTATGGTGTTGGTAAGGCTGGGAGCCTTGGATTTGGATTTGGATTTGGTTTTGGTTGATTGGTTAATTCTTGAATGTTAGCTGTTAATGCATGTTAGTATCACATTGTCCATATGTTTTTAACTTTTGGTTGTTACTCACAGCTTATGGTATGATTTTGGCGTTTGAGTATAAACCTATGACTCTCACCAACATTATGTTGACGTGTTTTAGTGTCTCTTTCAGGTGTGAATGTGGTTAAGCTTGAGGTTAGAAGTGGCTAGACTTGGATGCCTTAGGATTGCATATAGAAGGAGATCCCCGTTCCTTCTTAGTTTACCTATATGTTTGTTTGGTTTGTGTTTATTGTTTGTCTTGGGTAAGTGGTAGGACTGTTACCTACTTACCTAGACTCCTGCATTGTTGAGATTTTTTCATGACATTTGTGTCGCCATTTATGACATTATATTTGCATTTTAGTTTTCTCTATAGAGACACCATTTGTTGTGATAATATCCATACGTCGCACCCCATATTCCGCCATGGTGGGGTGTGACAGAATGGTATCAGAGACAATGGTTATAGAGAATTAGGTTGCCTAGTCGCGTAGCCTAATCTATTGCTTAAGGGTCCCTGCATATAGGCGTCATAGGAGTATGTGTGTATTTTATAATAATTGATGTGTTTGGATGTTATTTATTGTGATGTTTTGACTAGTATGAATTGAACCATAGTATGTTCATACTTAGCCACATGTTATTTTCTTTTCGGGTGGTGACTAGTGAAGGTTGAACCATAATCATCCACGCTAGTCATTGTTGTATTTTGCTTAAATTGTACATTATAGTACCTAATTTGGTACATGGTAGTTTCTATCTTTTGTTGGGTTATTTTATGTACCTGAGGTATAGTATTTTTCTTTTGATGTTTAAGTCATGTTCCCTAAGAATCATGTGGTGGTTCGAGTTAGTAGCAGTAGGTGGATATGAAGGATTTTAAGTTGTTTCCACTCTTATGGGCGACATGACTTATAACTGATTATGTTTTCGTTTTGGATTTAGTGTAGGCTGTTTTAGCTAGACTATGGATTTCTGTATTCCAAGAGTTTTACTATGTTATTTTAATAGTTGGAGTTTTAGACCTTATTGTTTATGTGGTTATGTGCTTAGGTGAGTTGATGGATTTATGTGTTATATGTTGTATTAATTCTTATAAGTGTCATCATAGGAGGGAGTTCATTGGGGAAAGGGTAATTGTAAAGTATGGTGGCCAACATAGTTATACAAGTACCACAACTTCAATTGGTTCTCAAGTATGATTGCATGAAAGAGGGTTAGTACATGATTTTATATATGAGATGTAGAATTTGGGTATACGTATAATATATGGGCTTATGTAATGGCTGCCTATGATATGGCTATTGTTCTTTTTGTTTTATATGTTTTGGGTTATAGTTTTGTTGTGTGATTATGGGGTCACACGCTATGGTTTGGTTTCAAAGGTGGGCTTTATGCCTTGTTGTGGCACGGTGAGATGGTGATTACTCGTATGGAAAAACGAGCGTATAAAGCGATTGATTGACTTACGTGTATGATAACAGTATGTTTGGGAGATTCAATAGGTATATATATGCGGATGTATATATATTAATAGATGTTATGTTATGATATACGGTCGTTCAGTAGTTATTATAACTTGAACGTACCTAGTGCTCTCTTGTGTTTAAACAATTTATTAGTGCTCGAGTTTGGTGGAGTTTCAACGACGTTTTGAATCTTTTGAAGTGTGTCTGGTAGCGTATTCTTTAAGTTTCGTATTTCACGTGTACGTTTTAAAATGGTGTTCTTGGTTTTAAGTCTATTGAAATAACTTGGGATTTCTTTTTAGATAATGAAATCTTTTATGTTGGGTCTTACATTTCTTTTGGTCGGTATATATTGAGAAAAAAAGGGACTTGGAAATCTATTATGGGGTTAGATAGCTGGTTGTATTCGGTAAAAGAAGGGTAAAGTGTTGGAGTCGTGTTTCAAACAAGATGTAATATAAGATTTTATTTTAATCAACACTTATTTATTTCAAATTCTAAAAGACTTTCTTTAAAATAAAGCGAAGTAAAATTTTTTTCTACTTACATAGTTTATGTAATTGGGTTTAACCGATTCACGTCATTTATAATTATTAATACAAGGTTAAATTGAGGTTATGAAGATTTCACATACAATTTTATCTTTCATTAATATAAAACTGTTTTTGTCATAACTTGTTCGTTTTTAGAGCTTTTTGAGTGATTCAAAAGCCAAAAATTATGTACTCGGAACGCACTTTTCAAATATTCAGAATGTATAGTCATGAAAGGTCAGTATTCTGGCCGAAATTATTGTACAAGTGTCGGGTTAAAGGTTGAGTTTGAATAGTAGTTTATTTTTATGATTTGGGATGAACGGGATACCTAGTCTTTGAGTTGAGTTTTGAGTTCGTCAAGAGGGTTGTTTGTAGATTGTTTGAGTCACATAGATGTGGGGAGGTAAAGAAAAAAATATATATTCTTTTGGAAAAGTCGATCTTTTACACGGTTTAAGTAATATGTCGCGGGGCGTAATATGTTTTGGTTGCCATTGGGTGTTTTCTGGGATTATTTTTCGTTGTCATGGGTCATCTTGAATTGATACACGTTTTGGGTTTGAGTTTTCTCTTGAGTCTCGTGGTTTTTGACTGGTTTTAATTGGTGCACGTGAAATGTCGTTAGTTATCCGTGGGTTTGATTCGTTGATCGTATCTGATGGATTCAGGATGTAGTTTTGGTTTCGTATTGGTCCGGAGCGTTGAGGTAGTCATATGAAAGACTTGGTCGCGCCTACACGCTTAAGTAGGTGACCATGAGAGAACGGTCGGAATACCCTTAGTGGGGAGGAAAGAGGTTCGTAGACGAACTAATGTGGGCATGAGGCCTATTAGGAGTGCCAAGGGAGATGAATAGAGATTTGTGAAATGTATGGATATTGGCACAAGTAACGTGCCATAGAGAGTGTTGGAAGGGGATATTGTTCGTAAGGCATGTATGTTTTCTAAAAATTTCCTGAAATTTAGTAGGTTTGCCTATTATTTTGAGATAGAACCATGAATAGAGCTAGTAGGAGAAGTGAGAGGAGTTGGAGTTAGTGCCTTTCCAAGGAAATTGTTGATGGAATGATTTCAAGAACAAGAATTGATGGAAATTGCAACAGATGCAAGGTAAAAGTTGAGTTGCTTAGTAGTAGATTGGATGTGGAAAGCGGTTGGGTGGTCTGATGAGAGGAAGCATTGGTCTTTTAAAATGCGTGTAGAATTTTGCAAGTAGAACGAGGTAGGAATTTATTCGTATTGCCGCTAAGAGAGGGTGCAAGGAGGACATAGTTGAAACTGCTAAGGATGTTGTATGAACGCTTTGGGTTTATGGTTATGCATTTGGCTTCGCCAAAGCACTAGCGGTTTTCACGGTGTCAATGAACCAAGTGTGCATGAACGTGTATAAACGAGTTGTCATCGGGAGCATCGACGACATCTTGATCTACTCAAATCTGAGAACGAGAGTGAGGCGAAATATGTGTTGGTTTTGGAGTGGAGTTATACATGAGATTTTCGGGTGTGAGTTTTAGTATTAAGTTTACCATGATGAGTAGTTACAGATGATGACATATCATGGAACCAGCAAGGGGCGAAGTGAAAAAGGATGAGGAAGCATTTTGGAGGCTGAAGAAGTGGATTGGATAATGAGCCGATCTTGGCATTATCGGAAGGACTGGATGAATTCGCGAAGCATGACGATACGTGGAGCAAGGATTTGGACGCGTACGAGGACGACAAAGAAAGGAGATCGCTTATACGTTGCAGGAACTAAAGATTTGGAAGAACTGGATAGACTTAGTTAGTGGAGCTGGACTGTTATATATGCCTAGAATGCTAAAGGCATTTGGTGTACGAGACGTGGAGAATGATCTATACGGATCATGAACGTCTCCAACACATATTCAATCACCTTGATTGAACATTTGGCAAAGGTGGTGGGTGGAGTTAAGTGACGAAAGAAAATTGCAAGGCCAAGTACCATCTGGGAAAGGCAAGCATGGTCGATGAGACATGGAATAAGAAGAATGAGGTGAAGCTGAGACGAACTTGAACTATAGGGATGACGTATTAGGGCAGTTTGGATAAAGGATGTAGGTTGCACGAGTTGAGTTGTCTAAATCAGAGAACGCGTCAACATTTATGTTGCGTGGCTTGGACAATCGTAGGGAGGAAAGGGACGTAGACTATACTTCCTACATAGATAGGAGTAGCTTAGAAAGGGCGATGTAAGGACGAAGTTGGTGGAAGGGATACATAATGCGGTGGAGGATTAAGTACGATGAGAGTTGGGTGATAGTCGATAGACTAACTAATTCATCGCCTATTTCAAGAGGAATGAGAAGTCACGTAGTTGAGAAGTTGGAAGGATTGCGTACGGATGTGATGGAATAGAGGGTTTTGCGTAAAAGTTAGCCTAATATGTATGGAATGCCTTATGAAGAATTATGGCAAGGGAAGAAACGATGGGAAGCAAGCGTAGTATACCATCGATAGACTAATGGTTGGTATGAGTATACTATAGGGGTAAATGAGAAAGACGCCTAGAGCATTGGCGTGAGATTTGGAGATAGTTGGAGGACGCATTATAGTAGGAAGAACTCTTCTACAAAGAGAGGGTCACCGGTGATAGGAGCATATTCCCCATTGATGAGAATGTAGGGAATAAAGGAGGAAATGCCTAAATTATAAGCTAAAGACGGGATATAAGATGGAATGGAAATTAAGATTGTGGAGAAACAAGTGAAAAGTATAATGGAGGAAGAATGATTCGAGGAAGCAAGAGGTTGTGAAGATAGTGGGGTGATATTGAAGAGAAACCGTTAGAGCAAGAGGTTGGTAGTCACGAACAATGGACCGTTCACCTAGAGAAAAGGTGTAACATATGCTAGTGTGAAGGATGGTTAGTTACTTGGTGCCGAGCATGAGAAAGCAAGGATGAGGTGGTGGTTATGACATGTTTCATGTGAATATTATGGGAAGCTTTTGGTTATGCAATCCTGCATATACCATTGGATGTGATTAAGGTTGGGAGAACTTCCGAATGATGGAAAATTCGTAGAGGATAGAAGCCGTTAGGAATGGTGATGGGAATGGTAGTAGGAACTGCTGGAGTTAATTCATAGGAGATGAGGTGGATCACCGTTACAGTGGGATAAGTTAGAAGCGGCCAATGTATTGGACCGGAGGTGTATCGGAAAACTATGGAGGTGGTGGCAGTGACTAAGTAGAGGTTGAAAATAGCAAAGAACCGACAAGAGAGCTATGCGGACAAGAGGCGTAAGCCGTTGGGATTTGAGATAGAGTTATGCTAAAGGTTTCACCATGGAAAGGGGTGATGCGGTTTGGAAAGAAAAGGGAAGTCAGCACCTAGATTCGTGGGTCCATATGAAATCCTTGAAAGGATTGGGCTAGTGGCGTATAGGTTAAGATTACCGGAGGAATTGAGTAGTGTGCATGATGTGTTTCATGTATCAAACATGAGGAAATGCTTAGCAAGAACCGACTTGCGGGTACCGTTAGATGATATTAGTATGGGTACGAGTCTTCGTTTTATCGAAGAGCCGATAGAGATTTTGGGTCGTGAAGCTAGGACGTTGTATATAAAGGGTAATATACCGTAGTTATGGGTAGATGGAATTTGGAACGTGGACTAGAGTTCACGTGGGAACGGGAAAGAATTCATTTAGAACAAGTAATCATGTGATTGTTGGTTGTGTTTTTTATCCTAAGGAGTAAATCTCGGGACGAGCTTTCTATTAGGAGGGAGTGATGTGACAAACGTGGTTTTGAGGTTCGTTACTTGGTCTTATTTTAAGGTTAATTTATGTGTGACTATTTGATTTGCGTGTTTACATGTTTGTTTTGCGTAAACGAGGTTGGTGTGGATATTGTAAGATATGTAAATCTTGCTTATGTTTTAGAGAGAAAAAGAGATAGAGAGATGGTGAGAACACACACACTTAGAGAGAGAAAGTGAAAGAAAAACACTTTTCAACTATGTGTAAAATGAATAACCACACACCCTCTCCATCAAAGGAGAGGGTTTATATACCCAAGCCTTGTAATGGGCTTGGGGTTACATGTTTGGGCCGACCTACACATGTTGTAGGCTAGGCTTGGGCTTGTTTGTTAAATAACGATGTCTAGACTACGAGCTACTACTTAGTATATTGTCGGAGTGACCGAATCTTCCTAAATACGTATAAACATATTTCCAACAATCTCCCCCTAAGGGAGGTCACTCCAAACAAGGGCGTTACCCGAGTTACAATAATGAAATAAACCTAGCATACTATGCTTTTCTTGAGCTCGTAGTCTTCGTCTTTCTTTTCTTTTTCTTTTTAGGTGAACATACTGATGTGATCATTGATTTCAATCTTGAGCATTAATCTCTTGCCTTGATCTTGTGCATCCATCACTTGTGATCTTCGCCTCTTCGTGACTTCACGTCCCACATACTTATACCTTAGTAATTCTTGAAAGCTTCAGAGTTCAATACAGCGGAAGACTTAACTTTTAGGCTTTCTTGAATTAGATGAGGTATTAAGTGCATAAAGAATAAGTATGCGGGGATGACTTCTTCTTGGATCCCGCAACGCCACCGTCTTCAAATGCATCAACATAAGTAGACACGAACGAAATGGCTTTGAACATTTCATTCTAATTCGGTAGCATTTTACCTCCGGTCGGTGAAGACCGTTGGACGATATAAAATATCGTACTTGTGGCAGGTAGATTTAATTAAAAATCTCATTGACAAGATTTCGCGGGTAAACCCGTTCTCTTTACTCGACCTTCCAAAGCTGACTGCGAACGTAAACAGTGATACATTTGGATAAAGTCATCCGCATGATTGAAGCCGTCAATTCTGATTCCTGGAACAAGTTTGATTCATTAAAAAATCGCACCATCGTTTCACGAGCTTGATTCATATTGAATCTTGCAAGTTACCTACCAAGTGCTTTTTGAGGTTAACACTAGAAGGATTTCCACTCATCACTGTGAACACTGAGGTATCACTCTGAGTGTTCTGGCAAGATCACTAAGATATTGCGTAGAGGCCTAGAACGTGTTTAAATTCAGTTAAGAATTAAACCACTGTTGCTTTCCAGATATCACAAGTTTGATTCATAAAGAATCGCACAAGTCACCTACCATGAGCTTTTTGATATTCGCTCAAGAAGGATTTCCATCTTCATTGTAAATACTTTTGTATTACTTGGATGTTCAGGCGAGATCATGAAGATTTTGCGTAGGACTCTTGAAATCTTTCTTACTTTTCACAGTGTGTGAAGAAGCAAGGAATTATGAAAGTGTGTCCTAATGAGATATTTGATGATCTCAAATGGCTCTAGACTCGATCGTGCATTTTGGATTTTAGTGATCGGAGGCTGGAGAGGAGTGCCACCATTTCAATACCAATTTATTCGGAGTGAATAAATCAATAGATAATGCGTTGTCTCCGTGTGATTAAAACAAATACCTTTTGAGAGATATCTGAGTTAGCTGGGATGGGTTGTGCATTGCATCAGTGGGTCCATGATGTCTATCTTTAATATCGAGCATCATTAAAATGATCTCAATAGCATATGTGTTGACCCGGTTTCTGCCTAAGTTGTAAGGAGGGATTCTTTCTTTACACCCTTTATCTTTACAATTCTTTTTCATTCTTCAACCCCTTCAACGCTTACCAATACGTCATCACTAGCACCTTGTTGTGATTGTTCCAGTGCTAACTTAAGTACTTGGTCGACATTCAGCTACGTTCACAATCTTTCTCCATCTTTCCTAAGGACTACTATTTCTAGCTATGGAATGTCCTTGGGAAGATTCCTCCGATTCAAGAGGAATCATTGGACTTTAACCTATCCTCCTATCCTTATGTCACCACAATATTCAGCGTCGTGAATAGAGATGTTTTGGGTAAGTGTATGTCACCATGAAATCCATTTTAAAGTGCAAATCCATTTTGCTCCCCCTTAACATATGCGACGATATCCGAAAACATTTCGCACATGTCGGGGTGAGCTATCACATTAAGTCAAACCATTTGTGATTAATCATTTCCCATATTAAATCACATTTTCTCCCCCAAATTAAAAATATTAACCCAATCGATGTTTTTAATATCAATTGATTTAATAGCATTTTAAGAAAATTTAGGAAGAAAAATGCAAAGCCAATTATCTTCATGAATTACACAAGCTCCCCCTCAAATTAATGAGGGTGTACTTGAAACGTAAATTAAATACCTTTTAAACACAAGTGTAAGGTATTTATCACGTGCAAAGATCATATGATAATGTAATCACAAGATTAGCGATTTATGAGGTTGGACCTGAATGATGGAGAACATCATATGAAAGAAGCACATGGTTCTTGTTCACGAATGTTGGTCGCCTCATCAAGTCTGAAGTTATCTCTTGACTCCATTTGATTGATATCGTTGTCTTGACACCAACATGTGAACTTGGCACTTTCGGCGTCAAAGATTCTTAATGCTGGACAATTGCTCCCCCTCAATTGTTGACCCGTGTTCTATTGAAAGAGCTGTAGTCGCCGTTTGAGTAGTCGCATCGTCGAGTATGTAGATATCAATTGTAAATTGCTACGGTTGGTGGAGATGATAACTTCATAAAAAACAAGACTTCTCTTGTTTTAACAAATAAATGCACTAAATCGTACATATATTCGTGTTAGATTGTGTTATAACGTAAACACAATCCCTTACATGGCTATAAAGTAAACCATGCCCGAGAATATTAATTCCCGTTGTTGAGTCAAAGCTTTCCGGTGAAATGCTTGACTTGAGTATGAAAAGCGGGTTACTATCTAAAATAATAGCAAACCATTTTGAGCATGTTTTAAAACATTTAAACTTCTTCTCGAACTTTATTTACAACCCCGTGTCATTATTTAATGACATTTCTAGTATCGTAAATATTATCGATTCCAGAAGACATGCTCTTTTTATCAAAACATTTTTTGAACACACAATTTTGAAAGATTTAGAAAACCTTTTTGAGAAATTCTCGAAAAATTGTGTTCAATGTTTTGAAAACCAATTACTTGAGCTTAAGATGTTGAATATCTTACAAAACGAGCTCAAGTCCGAGAAGTTGTAAACTTCTCGTTGTTAAGGATAAGTTTATCATCGGCGATAAAATTTCCTTTTAACTGAAGAACGAGTCCTAAGTTGACATTTACTTAGAATTTGTTTTCATGAGCTTGAAAAACTTTGAATGTTTTAACGTAAAGCTCATGACTGAGAAACATGAATTTCTCGTTATGATGTAAAGTTCTCTTATTTAAAAGATACGCTTTCCTTTCTGAGCTTAAAACTTGGAATGTTTTAATACAAGCTCATGACCGAGAAAAATTAATTTCTCGTTTTGAGGATAAGTTATCTTTAAAGATAAGCTTTCCTAAAAATGAAGTTCGAGTTACAGTCTGATATTTAACTGTAAATCATTGTGCATGAGCTAAAAAAACTTCGAATGTTTTTAATATTAGCTCATGCCCGAGAAAAATTAATTTCTCGTTGTAAGGATAAGTTTATCATCGGCGATAAACTTTCCTTTATATGAAGAACGGGTCATTGTCTGACATTTAACAATGAACCATTTTACACGAGCTTAAAACCGTTGAATAGTTTTAAAGTAAGCTCGTGTCTGAGAGAATTTAATTTCTTGTTTTTGAGGATAAGTTTATCATCGGCGATAAACTTTCCTTTATTTGAAGATCGGATCATCATCTGATATTTAATGAAGGGCCTTATACACGAGCTTAAAACCTTTGAATGGTTTTAGGATAAGCTCGTGTCCAAGAAAACTTAATTTCTCGTTAAAAGGGTAAGTTATCGTTGCGTAGATAAACTTCCCTGTCTCTGAAGTCCGGGTCATCGTCTGTCATTTAACGAGGAGCCATTATGCATGAGCTTAAAAATTTCGAATGTTTTTAATATAAGCTCATGCCCGAGAAAAATTAATTTCTCGTTGCTAGGATAAGTATACCATCTCTCTATCTCTTTCTCGCTCTGATACCATTTGTAAGATATGTAAATCTTGCTTATGTTTTAGAGAGAGAAAGAGATAGAGAGATGGTGAGAACACACACACTTAGAGAGAGAAAGTGAAAGAAAAACACTTTTCAACTATGTGTAAAATGAATAACCACATACCCTCTCCATCAAAGGAGAGGGTATATATACCAAAGCCTTGTAATGGGCTTGGGCTTACATGTTTGGGCCGGCCTACACATGTTGTAGGCTAGGCTTGAGCTTGTTTGTTAAATAACGATGTCTAGACTACGAGCTACTACTTAGTATATTGTCGGAGTGACCGAATCTTCCTAAATACGTATAAACGTATTTCCAACAGATATCGTATATGGGTATAAAGTACTCATAAGTAAATCGAGGAACGGTTATTTCATGTTCATGAGCTCACAATGTAGTGACTATGAAATGAGATGGTGTTATTTGGTGGTTTTACGTATACGTATATGTATTATAGAAAACGTATTTTTATGATTTACGGTTTAGCATTTAGAGGTCTCGGATGAGGAAATTAGTCATGTGAGTATTTTTTGGGATGGTTTTAAGTCATTTAGGACTTAAATATAAAGTTTATTTCAAATTCCAAGAGTTTTAAAAAAACTGTATATTTTACGTCTTTTACGGTAAACGCGTAAAAACTGACTAGTTTTACGGTTTTGAGGTTTTGAAAGTTTTTGGAGCTGAAATAAATTAAGGTAAATTAATGTAATATTAGTAACATAATAATAAATAATAAAAATAAAAAAAAATAAAAAAAGGCTATATAGTCGGTTTTAGGCTGATTAAAAACAGAAAAAAAGAAAGGAAAGTTTGTAATGGGCTTGGACTAGTACATAAGGTATTATTAAAACAATACTAGAGAAAAAAAAGAAGAGATGACTCATAAAAAAAAAGAAAAAAAACGCAGCCATGGAGGAAAAAAAAAGAGAAGAAGAAAAATTAGGGTTTTTCAAAATCTTGATCTTTGATCAATTGAAGGTACAATCTTGTTTTAATATTTGTTCTTATTTAATTAAACATGTATACATCATCTTATGATGGATTTAGGTTAGGGTTTAATGTAAAAACAGTAAATTAATGTTATATTAATGATATCATGATTATTACATAAACTAGGGCTTGTATTTAATGGGGTTATGGGTAATTAATTAAGTTAATTTGATTAAACCCGTTTTTAAAAACTGGGCAGAATATTGAGTCAATTGTTTTGATCATATCGGGAGTTATATAAACTCTTATTTTGCGATCCAAGTATCCCTGAAAACGTAATTGAAGTGGATTTCCAATGCAAGAAACTAGAACTAAATTTAAGGTCGGGAAGTGGGTCAAAAACAGGTTACAACAGTCGGAGGTCAAAATAGTTTTGAAGTCAGCCTGTTTTCTTTTTAAGTTTTGGGTTGTTTGGGGTACTTAGGGTTGCATTGGGATCTTCTAACGAACATGAGAGATGGTTTATATATTATATCAAGTATCTGCATTGGGGCTAAGGTTGTGGTTTAGGGTAAGACCCCCTAATCATAACAAACTTTTTGTATGTTTAAAATCAATAAATCTGGAATGACAAAAGTATATATATATATATATATATATATATATATATATATATATATATATATATATATATATATATATAGGGCCTTAACAGTGGCTTTAAGGTGGGGCCAAGTGGGAGGTGTTTGCTAACATATTTAAGGGCATAAATATTCCCTTTACAGAGATCATGGGTGTGTTTAGGTGGGTGTTTGACGTATAGTTTGGAGACCTAAAACTGGGACTGTTTTTGATAAAATGTTAACGAGATGTGTTATGAAGTAAAACGAGTTAAGGGCTTTATAAAGGGGTGTAATGAGATGCTTAGAGCATATATATATGAGGTATATATATGGGAGAAGGTTAGATGTCCATCATAGGTTAATGAACCATTTTAGTGTTTGGTTCAATGTTTTGATTATGTGTTTTTGGTTGTTAGATTTTTGCTAGTGCGCGGATGTTTGGGGAAGCTCAATCAGGTGAGTTTCATAGTCCCATGTTTACTAATGTTTATGACTTCCAGATGGGATGGAAGAGACACTGTCTTGTTTTTATAAATTATGTTGTGAATGTTTGGCGTTGGTAATGGACTTATGTGTGCATACTTATGTGATTAACTGCTAGTTGATTCTTGAATGTTTATGTTTTTGACTTGGTACCAAGGGCTTGTTGACAAGGCGGGGCCTTGGGATTTGGTTCATAGGTGTTTGGATGCCTATGGGATTATGGTGTTGGTAAGGCTGGGAGCCTTGGATTTGGATTTGGATTTGGATTTGGTTTTGGTTGATTGGTTAATTCTTGAATGTTAGTTGTTAATGCATGTTAGTATCACATTGTCCATATGTTTTTAACTTTTGGTTGTTACTCACAACTTATGGTATGATTTTAGCATTTGAGTCTAAACCTATGACTCTCACCAACATTATGTTGACGTGTATTAGTGTCTCTTTCAGGTGTGAATGTGGTTAATCTTGAGGATAGAAGTGGCTAGACTTGGATGCCTTAGGATTGCATATAGAAGGAGATCCCCGTTCCTTCTTAGTTTACCTACATGTTTGTTTGGTTTGTGTTTATTGTTTGTCTTGGGTAAGTGGTAGGACTGTTACCTACTTACCTAGACTCCTGCATTGTTGAGATATTGTCATGACATTTGTGTCGCCTTTTATGACATTATATTTGCATTTTAGTTTTCTCTATAGAGACACCATTTGTTGTGATGATATCCATACGTCGCGCCCCATATTCCACCATGGTGGGGTGTGACACATGACATGGGTAGTTGAAACATGTGTTGGTTGAGAATTACTCGTTGTAGGTATATCTTGACCAATTGTAGGTGCAGATGTATCTGATTGTGCTTTGGTTGCTGGAGCGACAACTTTGGTTACTGGAGCTATTACCTCAGGTTCTGGAGCAATAATACTTGGAGGAGTAAAGAATTCATCAAAGAACAGTTGAAACAAAGTATCCCATTCAGTCCTAGAAGGTGGCGTAAATGATGATGAAGTAGGGTTGATTGGGACAAGACCAGAACTAATGTTACTGGATCCCATTTCATGAAGTGCGGGTTCAGAGCTGCTTTGCTCAGAAGCCATTGCTGTCAGCTCATCAAAATCAACATTCATAGTTTCGAGGATCTTACGAGACTTACGATTGTAGATTCGGTATGCCTTCTTTGCGGGTGCATAACCAATGAAAGTACCAGTATCAGCCTTTGGTTGAAGTTTTCCCAAATTGTCACCATCATTATTTGGATAGCAAAGAGAACCAAATACATGAAGATATGATAAATCTGGTACTTTTCCATGGAGAAGCTCATAAGGTGTTTTACCATGGCGTTTACGAATTAGTGACCGGTTTTGGGTGTACACTGCCGTAGATACTGCTTCTGCCCATAAAAACAATGGAGCCTTTGCGTAAATTAACATCGTTCAAGCAGCTTCAATAAGTGTGCGATTTCGCCTTTCAACGACACCATTTTGTTGTGGAGTGCGTGCAATGGATGTTTCATGAGATATGCCAACTTCTTCATAATAATCACGCAAGATTTGATTCACAAATTCGGTTCCATTATATGTACGAATGCGTCGGACAGTAGTGTTGAGACGCACTTGAATCATCTTGAGAAATCCGATGATGAATTTAGGTGCCTCATTTTTTGTTGTAATAAATTTCACCCATGTAAACCGAGAGTAATCATCGACAATGACGAGGATGTACTTTTTACCACTAAGACTTTCAACACGCATTGGCCCACAAAGATCCATATGCAACAGATAAAGTTTCTCTTGGTTGGTGTCTTCTGTCTTGGGTTTGTAAGATTTCTTAGTGCTTTTCCCTATTGTACACGCGGAACACAAATGATCCTTGTGAAATGAAAGTTTAGGAAGACCACGAACAAGGTCGTTTTTCGCCAAATGATTAATAGCGTCAAAGTTAAGATGAGATAACCGTCGATGCCATAACCATGGCTTAGTCTTCGATGCTTTGGAGAGAATACATACGGGAGAAGCGGCCATCATGTCTTGTAGAGACAAAGTATACAAATTATTCCCTCGAGTACCTTTCAATAAATCAACCCCTTCCAAATTGCGAATGAAGCAGGTGTGCTCTCGAAAAGCAACTTCTAGGTTTGCATCACAAAATTGTCCCACAGAAAATAAGTTATGACCGAGACCTTCCACATAATAGACTCTTGAAATTATAACATTCCCAATATGATATTCACCATAACCTATTATCTTTGAAATATGATCATTTCCAAATCGAACCGTACCAAGAAACTTGCTGACGAAATTTCTGAGCTGAGAGCGATCTCCGGTCATATGCTTGGAGCAACCAGAGTCCAAATACCAGAGAACAATTTGGACCACCTGTTTTAAATAACAACAGTAGACTATGCATTGGAAACTATTGGTTCCGGAGTGTTAGCAGATAGAGATATAAGATTATCAGAATTGCTAGCATTTATGAGACCCTTAGATTTCTTGTGTTTTCTAATGTGAGTTTTAGCACTAACAGGTTTTACTGTTCCAACTTTCTTAGGTTTTGGATTATTCGTGGGCACTACAGTGGGAGTAGACCTATTTAAAGGGCACTTGGTTCCTACAGTAGTGTCGGTGTTCCTAGTTAAAGGACACGCTTGTGTTTTGGTAGCCTTGGTACTCCTAGTTAAAGGGCACGCTTTCTTCGATGTAGTGGGAGTGATCCTAGTTAAAGAGCACGCATTTCCTACTATAGTGAAAGTTCTACCAGTGGGGCGCCACAACCAACCAACTTGGGTTAACACTTTCCCAGTCGATTTCCATTCTAATCCATTATTCCGGGCATACATCTCATTCACATGGTCAATAAGGCAAGAATCATGACGACTAGAAAACATACATTCATTGCAATTCCAACATTTCAAATTAGAATTCACACTAGGCTTAGAACGCTGCACAACCGCAGAGCCTTTAGGTTTAGCTACATGATTCTTTTTATTCAAAACAGAAATAACATTCCTAGGATGGGCTTCTACTTTCTTCTTCACTTGACTACTAGATGGGGGCAAGATCCTATCATTCTTTTTGTTTCTTTTAAGCTTAGATCTTTGAGCCTTAGTAGTGGTGCTTACTCCTGTATAAGGCAACACGGGAATATTAGAAGCTGGTATTGATTTCGCCTTATCTTTAGTGACCAAAGTTTGAGATGGTTTAGTCCTAGGGCCCTTATTAAATGGTGTGAAGGCTATAAGGTTCCTTTTGATTGCACTAGAGGACGATGCTGAGACAGTGGCTGCGTTATCCACAACATTCTTACCTTTTAGAGTACGAAGTGTTTCCTTTAACTCAGCCAAGACCAGATTTTTATCACAAATTTGTTCCCTCAAATCAGATATTTCCACCGAATTTTGATTCAATTGTTCAATCAATGATTGATTTTGTGCAGTGTTATCAACACATGCGGGCTTTACAGAATCGAAGAGTCGTGTATCTTTCTGTTTTAAGTTATCAACTTTGGACAAAATCTTGGAAACTCGATTATCTAGATCCAGTTTAAAATTCTCAGCGGCTTCAAGTACGTTCACATAGTTAAGCTCCTTAGATTTCTCTATTTCTATCGGCAAAGATTTAGCAACTTTGTCACTTGGCTGACGTTGTTTTGATTGTAAATTCAATCAAAAATTCTTTTCAAAGTTTGCATCATCGATATTAACACCTTCGAATGACGTTTCAAAGATTTCTTGAATAAATTGTTGCTTGCATTCAAGAGAAATACAATGTGTTTGAATCTCATCAAAACGTTTTGAAAACGAAGAATATGAATCTTGAAGCTTTAAAAAATCAGCGTCAGATTCGTGACAAGTACTATCTACCACATTATCCACAGATTCAACAGTATGTACAATATAATCATTATCAACACTTTTATTCACACATACAGAAACTATATCATGAGACATCACTTGCTTTAGAAGCTGATCATTTTGGCGTGAAACCCGTTCTATTTCAAGTAAACTGTTTTCATAAGCATCATCCATTTCATTGAAAACACGTCTAACTTCTTCTATTTCCAAAAGCAAATCTTGATCAAGATTACTAAGACAAGCTTTAACATTCTTTACAAACGGAACAATTTCATCTCGAAACGCAGCTATAGTGTGCTCAAAGTTTCATTCACCTTCCGTTATGGCCGTGGCCGTCATACGTTCCAAAATGACCTTGTCAAAATCGGATAAGTGTTGGTATACCGTATTTAAGCTATCGGACGCCTTACTTACCGGTGGAATTAACTTCGTTAAATCCATTTTGAAAAGTGTAGGAGACGTACTAGGAGGGTTTTCATTTGACAAACTTTGGGGCACAAGAACTGTCAATTCAGCTAATTCCTTTTGTAAGCGAATGCGGGTCTTTTTAGACAATTGTTCTTTGTTATATTGATCATAATCAATCGTATGGAATTTTAAAAGCATATTAGAATGAGTTTCTTCCGCAAGTGCGATTGTCTCCTCAGTACTACGAACAAAAGGTGCTTCTTTCGATTTGCCAATTATGGTCATATCATAAAGACCGGGAATATATTCCTGAGCTTGTTTTGCATAACCAGGATTAGGTGGTAAATCTTGAAGACGCTTAAGTTCGAGTTCTTTAAATGATTTAGTTAAAAGATGAACCTTTTCTGTGGAAGCCTATTGTTTTAAAAGCTGTTGTTCTTTGAATTTAAGAAGTTTGGTAGCGTTAATTTCCGATTCAAACTTTTTAGACTCGAGAGTTTCGAAATCCATTTTAAGTTTCTGAAAATCATTGACAACCGACTCTTTTGCTCAGGCAACTTATTTCGTTCATGATTTCTGATAAGCTTAAACAAATACGGGGAAAAACATTTGGCTGCAGACGGGGAATCCTAATCATGCATAGAAAGGAAGTCCTTACTGAAAGGACGGGAAATTTGTACCTTGTATCCAGTAACTAACTGCAATAATACAAGTAGAACTCCTACTCAGACTTCACGCGAGCTACATAAATAAAAGGCGCGAATAAGCTAACTGATATCCGTCTATTTAATTTCATGTTCTTATTGGCTTTTCATTTATTTATTTTATTTCTGAAATTATGTACATATATTAACTGATCAATCTGATCTTATAATAATTCCTTTTAATGTATTATCGTTCTACTATTAATTACGGTACAAGCGTATTTATGACGCTATAGTGATACTATATTAAGTATCCTGCTAAAAATAGAAAGTTTCTTAAAGTAGAAAGTTCCCAAAATAATTTAATTCATTTAATAAAATTATACCCTTTTAAAATATTAAAGAACTATTTTAATTTAATAAATACAATTTAAAACATTTATAAAACAATTAATAAAAGGTATAATATATAAATCTTCGTTTTATATGTTTAAAGTATATCCCGAGCCTACCGAGATACCCCAATCTCGGTCGCACCAAACAATTTCACAACTATATCAAATCTGTCTATATGAAATTTACGACAGAAAAACTGTCACTAAAAGGTGTCGATTAAAACTGAGTATTAGAAAACTGCCATATAACAATTCTGCGACAGAATCTGCTGTCACCAAACTGTCGCTAATTTCAGAATTAAACCCTTTTATTTACAGATTACAAAATTCCCACTGCTCTTATCTTTTTTTTCCCACTGTTGGAACCCACGTTCCCACTGTTAGTTACGTTTTCCCACTGTTTCAGTAAACCAAACGCACCCTTATTTTCAGGAACAGCCCGTTTGGGCTTGTTTCGAATGTATTGGTCGATTACAGCCCGATCCGCCCCTGTGTGGGTCACGGCTGGGCAGAGAAGAAACCTATCGAGACCTTATGGTCTCGGTTTCACTAACCAATACACAAACCCGACCCCTGTTTATTATTTCCCCGTCTGGGGTTGCTATTCACGGCCGAGCCAGAAGAACAACACCACGCCTCCGTTATGGTCACGGCTGGCGTGAAGACAACACACCGAGACCTGTTTGGGTCTCGGTTTTCGTAAGAAAGCACACCCGACACCCCCCTTTTATTATATAATTAAAACTTGATCTTTATAAGCTTTAAATCAAATGACAAATCGTGGTCTACCAGAATTTAGGAGTGAGGGTTATTACCTTATGATGATGAACAAATAATGGTGATTACATACGATTTTATGATGAAGACTTGAATCCGAATTTCCCTTTTTTTCTAAACCCGGCGGCCACTTTACACAAACTAGAAACCCTATTTTTTTTATTTTTTTTCGTCTTTTATGGAAGGAGGGTTAAGTCCCGTTATTATTTTTTTTACCATGGGCTTGGGCCCAAAATCTTCTTTTCTTTCCTTTCTTTAAACCAAAACCAGCAATGGGCCCTTTTAAACTAACTTTTCATTTTTTTTTTATTTTTTTATATAATCGTATGCTTGTATTTTTTTCCCGCGTTTGTTCTCGTCTATAATTAATACGTAAATAGTTTAAATAATTAAACCGCGTATTTACATTTTCTGATTTAAATATGGGTTTTACAATTCTTCTCCTCTAAAAAGAATAATTCGTCCCCGAATTAAGGATACGGCCGTACTGGGTTTTACAATTCTGCCCCTCTAAAATAAATTCGTCACCAAATTATAAGGTATTTAAGCTGACTGGAGTAAAAGCCAAAAATGCTAATAAGCTGGAAGACATAAAAACTGAAAAGACATACCCGAATCAAAACTGAAAATGAGGATAAGAAGTCCGTATAGACTCCTCTGTTTCTAAGTGGCCTCCCGCTCGGTATGGTTCCTCCAAAGGATTTTGACGAAAGGAATGGTCTTCCTTCTCATAACTCGATCCTGGCGATCTAAAACTGCTTCGGGTTCCTCAATATAAGATAGATCCTCCCGAATCTGATCGAGTGGATAATTCACTTTGTGAAGCTCATGATAGTTGTACCCTCTGAGTAATGATACATGAAACACGTTTTGGACGTCTGAAAGCTGAGGTGGTAACGCCAACCGATATGACACTTCACCGATATATTCAAGGATTTCGAACGGTCCGATGTAACGAGGGCTGAGCTTGCCTTTGAGGCCAAAACGTCTGACGCCGCGTGCGGGTGATACTTTGAGGAACACACGATCCCTAGTCTGAAATGATAGATCTCTGCGATGCTTGTCGGCGTAACTCTTCTGGCGAGTACGCGCTTCTTGTAGTTTTGCCCTAGCAATGGCAACCTTTTCATTGGTCAGTTATATTAATTATGGTCCTTCAATCAACCGTTCTCCTACTTGATCCCAACAAATAGGAGCACGACATTTCCTTCCGTATAACATCTCGAATGGAGCACACTTGATACTAGCATGCCAACTGTTGTTGTAGGCAAACTCGACCAAGAAAATATAATCATCCCAGTGTCTTGTCCATTCTAATGCACAGGCGCGTAGCATGTCCTCCAAGGTCTGGATGGTACGCTCTGACTTACCGTCCGTCTGCGGATGGAAAGCTGTGATGAGCTTGAGCCTAGTTCCCCAAGCTTTATGCAAACCTTCCCAGAAATGAGAAGTGAAACGTGGGTCCCTATCTGATATAATTTCTGAAGATTTACCGTGTAACCGTACAATTTCCTTGGTGAATAGTTCTGCTAATATACTGACTACGAAATCTTTACGGATAGGAATGAAATGTGCCGACTTGGTCAAACGATCGACAACAACCCAGATTACATCATGTCTCCGCTGAGTTTATGGTAGTCCAGTGACAAAATCCATAGAGATCTTTAATAAGTGTGAAAACACTTATCCTTTTACCACTTATTTCCAATAATAACAAGACCAAAACGTGTGATTTATGTCGTAAAATTCGGAATTATGCGTGGTTTGTGTTTTTATTGTGTTTTAGGACCAAAATATGAAAAAGGAGGAAAACACGGGCTTTCACGGGCTTTTATCGAAGAAAACGGGAAAAGACAAAGTCAAAAGATCAAGAGTGCAAAAAGAACGGAAGTCCAAGACCTATTCTGAAGATTTATCGAAGAAAAAGTCAAAAGACGGAAGTTTAACGAAGTCAAAGAACTTAAGTCTAATAGAAGAAGAAAATTAAAAGACAAGTTCAAATCCCGAGACGACAAAGACGAAGAATTAAAGTCGAGTCGAGAAAACGTGAAGAAAGCAAGAAAGAAGATGCAACACATGCACTCCTTCCACCTTCCCTATAAATACCCTCCTAATGGTCATTAGGAGGGTGGTTAGAGTTTTTAGTTAATTTTTCACTTTTTAGTTTTCTCTAGTTTTAGAGAGAGAATGTCTTAAACTTTCTCTCACTAGTTCATCTTTTTCTTTTAATCTTTCAAGATTAAACACTTTGTATTGCTTATTTTTATTAATCAAGTTCATTTTAAGCTTTTATTCCTTAATCTCATTCTACTTTTCTTTGATTTTAGATTGATTTTAGTGCGTATATCATAAGATCCGTGTTGTTCTAATTGATTTCGTGCTTAAAAGTTAATCTTTTGATCATTTTATAAGTTTTCATTTGATTAAGCTTTAAGACTTTTGTGCTTATTGGCTTATTTCTATGATTAGCTTATTTTTCTTATTAAAAAGTTTTATTAAAAAGTTTATGTTTTTATTGTTTGATCTAAGAAGTTGCTTATTTTCGAGTTGACTAAGTTGAGATAAGTGCTTATTTGATTCGGTTAAGTATTCGGATTGTTAAGTTGTGGATATTAGCTTATTGAACCTAGCTTATTGTCTAGCTTAACCAAATCCCTTTATTTTTGGAAAAGGAAGTTTAAAACCCCTTTCCGATTGGGTTTTCCGACCGGGTACACCATCTAACCGATTTCCTTAATTTTAGGAAAGGGCTTAAAACCCCTTTCCGATCGGCACTCATTCCGAGCGACCCCCTCCCTTTTTCCGATCAATCCAATCGGAATAGGGTTTGTGAATTCCGACTGGCATCATCACACATTCCGATTGGTGGCTTCATTCATATTCTGACGGTAAGGTTTTTACGTATTCTGATTGGGATTTGTCCCGTATTCCGATTGGGTCAAAGTTTACATATTCCGATTGTCGGCATCATCACACATTCCGATTGTGTTAATTCTTTCACTATTCCGATCAACCGATCGGAATACATTCCGATCGGGGCCTCTTTTGCCTTGTTTTGGGTTCTTTCGATCTTACTTTCTTATAGTACTTTTTTTTTATTAAGTTTTAATTTTGAGAAATTTTCTAAGAGTTGGTTTTATTAAGTGTCTAAGCATTTTTCTAATCTTATCTTTATGTTTAGCTACCTTTTATTTTACTCGTCATTTAAAATTAATCTTTATTCTTCCATTTTACTCAACGACACTTTAATTATTTGCTAATAGTTTAAAACAAACAAACCAAACCATTCTCTTGATTCACCAAAAGACGATTGAGTCGCACTTAAGACCGGTTTTCAATTCGAAAAGACTTGGGACTAACGAATTTTCATACTAGGCCTCAAAAACCAAATATTAAATGGCGCCGCTGCCGGCCCTTTTCGTTAAGATAAACGGTTTCTAGTGAGAGACGCATTGAATTTTGGGATCCGTTCTTTGAACGTTATTTTCATTGCTATAAAAATTTTCAAAAATCCATAAAAATATAAAACTCTTCAAAAATACTAAAACATTAAAAAATCATTAAAAAGCAATTCTTTTCAAAAGGTTTTGCACCAAAAAGATTATATAGATATTCTCTTTGTGTATATTTTTCTTCTGCAGGTGTATGCGTACTAGATCTTCCAACTATTCTGAGCCCGAGACTCTTGAAGATTTAGATATGGCTGGTGTTAATAACAACAATAATCACACACCTCAACACAATTTAAATAACAACAACAACAACAACAACAACAATGTCCTTCTACCTGATTTACGAACCATGGAGGAATTGTGCCAACCCACCATGAACGGACGCGGAGGCCCGTTTGCGCCAATGCACGTCACGGCTCAGGAGTTTTCGTTGAAGCATCATATGATACAACAAGTGCAAACGAACCCATTTCGTGGAATTCCGGATGATGATGCCAACAAACACCTCGACAAATTCATTACCATGACCCAAAGCATGAAGTGCTCCGGTGTTTCTATGGATGACCTTCGCCTCCAACTTTTTCCACACTCGCTTTCTCACCATGCCGAAAAATGGTTTGACCGTCTTCCTAAGAATTTTATTCATACGTGGAATGACATGACTCAACGCTTTTTATCGCGCTACTTTCCCCCATCCATGGTCACTAGCCTTCGTAACCAAATCAGTGGATTTATGCAAGAGAATGATGAATCGCTTTTCGATGCTTGGGAACGTTACAATGATTTGATCGACCGCTGTCCTAATCACAATATGCTCCCCGTCACTCTCATTGACACCTTTTACAATGGTCTCACCTTTCATGATCGTGACACGATCAATGCCGCCGCCGGTGGTACTTTTATGAAAAGGAGACCGGAGGAGTGTCGAGAGTTGATTGAAAACATGACTACTCACCACAAGAATTGGGATTCTTCCGCATCTTCAAGATCTAATCAGAGAGTCAATGTTTCATCTACTTCTTCCACCACCAACTCGTCTGTTTTGGAACGTGCTATTCTTGATATTAACAAAAGTCTCCAAATTTTGACTTCTAACCAAACCCAACAAGCTAAAGTCGTTGCTATTTCTTGTGACACATGTGGTGGTCCTCATTCCTACAATGAGTGTCCTTCTACTCACGGCAATTATTCTGAAGACGTTAACGCAGCATATGGTACTTATCCCACGGGAGGCTATCAAGCTCGCCCTCAAGGAGACCGTAACTTGCTAAGTTGTCGCTCCAACAATTATCTTGCTCCTCCCGGTTTCCCTCCTGCAAACCAATCCCAACCTCGTGCAAATAATCAATATCAATCCCAAAGAAACCCATACCCAACTCAAGGAAATTCTCAAGCTTACCAGGCTCCACCTCTCAATCAACCGATGGCAGTGAACCCAGATGTCGAGACATTTATGAAGACTAATCGGGAGTTGGTGACGAATCTTCAGAGTCAGGTCCGCAACTTGAAGGGAGAAATAGCAAAGCAAGGGAACGATATTCGAGCCGAGCTAAGGAATGACATGGCCAAACACAGTGATGCAATTAATGCCAACATGCAAAACTCTTTTAATAATCAAGCTCTTCACCTTCGTGATATGATTGGTTCGCTCATCCAAAGTAATCAACCCTCTTCTTCGGGTACTCTTCCGAGTAATACCGTTGCGAATCCAAGAGGGGAGATGAAAGCAATCACCACTCGTAGTGGAAAAGGTTATATGGAACCCGAGCTTCCTACACCTCCACCCGTGATTGTGAACAAGGAAAAAGAGCAACTTTCCCCACCTCCTTCACCTTATATCCCCATTTCCCCACCACCCGTGGTTGTGAGTGATCCTATTCCCTTAAAGCCTTCTTCTTCATCCAATATACCTTATCCTTCAAGGTTAAGGAAAGAGAAGCAAAAGAGCAAGGATGATATTCAGGTTTCAAACTTCCTAAAAATGTTTAAACAATTGAATTTTAACATCTCCTTTGCCGAGGCTCTCGCTCACATGCCCAAATACGCTAAGATGTTTAAAGATCTTTTAAGTGATAAGGAAAAGCTTCTTGACATTGCTCAGACCCACCTTAATGAGAATTGCTCCGCAGTGCTCTTAAGGCAATTGCCCACCAAACTTGGTGATCCGGGTCGCTTCTTGATTCCTTGCAACTTCCCGGGAGTAGAGAATTGCATGGCCCTAGCTGATCTAGGTGCCAGTATAAACATAATGCCTTTAAGTGTTTGGAAGCAATTATCTCTCCCCGAGCTAGTCCCCACCAAAATGACTTTGGAATTAGCCAACCGTACGGTTGCTTATCCAGTGGGGATAGCCGAAGATGTCTTTGTTGGCGTCGACAAATTCACCTTCCCGGCGGATTTTGTTGTCGTTGACTACGAGATGGATCCCCGTGTTCCATTAATCGTTGGACGTCCATTTCTGAGGACCGGTCACACTCTTATTGATGTAGCCACAGGCGAAATAATCATGAGAGTTGGTGACGATAAAATCGTCTTCCACATGGGTAAGATTTCTAAGCAACCTTATTCGTATGAGAGTGTTAATGCTATTGATGTTCTCGATGAGGCTTGTGAAGAACATTTTCATGATGCTTGCAAAAGTACTCTCTCTTCTCTACCCAGTGTTGAGACTGTTGCCTCAATTGCTCCAGCATTGACTCCTTTCGGAGAAAGTGACTTGGATGATTTCGAAGCTAGCTTGGGTCCTCTCGATATTAAGTATGATAATTTGTCCACCAATTGGGATGAAGATATTCGTACTATTGAGAGACTTCTCAATGAGGACCCATTGTCTCCTCCTGCTCCTAAAGAGGTGACTAATGATGATCCATCGTTAGTTTCACCATCTATTGAGAATCCTCCTACTCTTGAGCTTAAGGACCTACCGCCTCATCTTGAGTACGTTTTTCTGGAAAACGACGAGAAGCTACCGGTCATCATCGCAAAGAATCTAAAAGACGACGAAAAAGCCCGACTTGTCGCTGTGTTGAAGAAGCATAAACGCGCTATCGCTTGGAAAATCTCCGACATCCGTGGAATTGATCCTCACTTCTGCACACATAAAATTCTCATGGAGGACGACTTTAAGCCCACAATTCAAAGTCAACGAAGGGTGAATCCTAAAATCCATGAAGTCATCAAAAAAGAGGTTATCAAACTTCTTGATGCGGGTATGATTTACCCTATTTCGGATTCACCGTGGGTTAGTCCAGTCCATTGTGTGCCTAAGAAGGGCGGAATCACCGTTGTGCCCAATGCAAACAACGAGTTAATTCCTACCCGTCTCGTTACTGGGTGGAGAGTTTGTATAGACTACCGCAAACTCAATGATGCCACGAGAAAGGATCATTTCCCTCTACCTTTTATGGACCAAATGCTTGAACGTTTAGTTGGTAATGAATATTACTGCTTTCTTGATGGTTTCTCGGGTTATTTTCAAATACCCATCGATCCCCAAGATCAAGAGAAGACAACATTCACTTGTCCCTATGGCACCTTTGCTTATAAAAGAATGCCTTTTGGCTTATGCAATGCCCCCGGGACTTTCCAAAGGTGCATGTTGGCTATCTTCCATGACATGGTTGAGCAAACCATGGAAGTCTTCATGGATGATTTCTCGGTCTTTGGGGATTCCTTCTCTTCTTGCCTTGCCAATTTGGAACGTATGCTTAAGCGGTGCGAAGACACTCGCCTTGTTCTGAATTGGGAAAAATGCCATTTTATGGTAAAGGAAGGCATTGTGCTAGGACACAAAATCTCAAAAGCCGGTCTTGAAGTCGACCGTGCTAAAGTTGATGTCATAGCCAAATTACCTCCACCTTCAACTGTGAAGGGTGTGAGAAGCTTTCTGGGTCATACGGGCTTCTATCGTAGATTCATTCAGGATTTCTCTAAAATCGCTCGCCCGATGACCCACCTCTTGGAAAAAGATTCTCCTTTTATCTTTTCTAAAGAGTGTCTCGAAGCCTTCAATCTTCTCAAGGATAAGCTAACTAAGGCACCGGTCTTGGTTACCCCTAATTGGGAGCTGCCTTTTGAATTGATGTGCGATGCTAGCGACTTTTCTATTTGTTCGGTTTTGGGCCAAAGAGTGAATAAACACTTCCAACCAATCCACTACGCTAGCAAAACAATGACGGGGGCTCAATTGCATTATACGACAACCGAAAAAGAGCTTTTAGCTGTTGTCTATGCTTTTGAAAAATTCCGCCCCTATCTTGTTTTATCCACCACCATCGTATACACGGACCATTCTGCGTTGAAGTACTTGATGACTAAGAACGACTCTAAGCCAAGACTTCTTCGCTGGGTTTTGCTCCTTCAAGAATTCAACATTGAAATTCGTGACAAGAAGGGAGCCGAAAACCTGGCCGCGGATCATCTGAGCAGACTTGAGGATCCATATCAAGGGGATCATCCGAACAAAGAGATAAATGACTCTTTCCCCCTTGAGACCTTAATGTCTATAAATCTCAATCTTGATGGCACCTCGTGGTTTGCAGACATTGCAAACTACTTAGCGGGTGGTATTCTCATCCAAGGGTTAACATCCCAACAAAAGAAGAAGTTCTTGCATGATGTTAGGACTTACTTTTGGGATGACCCTTATCTATTCAAACAGTGTGCTGATCTGATTATTCGTCGATGTGTTGATGGACCGGCAGCTTTTGACATCCTCCAAGCTTGCCACAAAGGACCCACCGGTGGTCACTTTGGTCCCAACTACACCGCTAAGAAAGTGTTTGATTCTGGATTCTACTGGCCCACCATTTATCGTGACGCTCACGAAATGGTTAAGCATTGTGATGCTTGCCAACGTCAAGGCAAGATCACACATAAGGACGAGATGCCTCAAAATTTCATACAGGAATGTGAAATCTTTGATGTATGGGGCATCGACTTTATGGGGCCTTTTCCATCCTCCAAAGGGAACAAGTACATCCTCGTCGCTGTCGACTACGTCTCTAAATGGGTTGAAGCTAAGGCTCTTCCTACGAATGATGCGAGGGTGGTTGTGAACTTTTTAATGCAGCTTTTCGCTCGATTTGGCGTTCCTCGTGCTATCATCAGTGACCGCGGGACTCATTTTTGCAACGATCAATTTGCAAGAGTCATGGCTAAGTATGGTGTCAATCACCGTCTTTCCACCGCCTATCATCCCCAAACCAATGGGCAAGCCGAGATATCCAACCGTGGCTTGAAGAGAATTTTGGAGCGTACTGTGGGAGAGCATCGCGCCGCGTGGGCCGATAAGTTAGATGATGCTCTGTGGGCCTTCCGTACTGCTTACAAAACCCCGATCGGTTGTACACCTTATCGTCTTGTGTACGGCAAAGCCTGCCACCTACCCATCGAGCTGGAACATAAGGCACACTGGGCCTTGAAGTGGGCTAACTTCGACATCATCAAAGCCGGTGATCATCGCAAGATTCAACTCAACGAGCTAAATGAACTGAGTAATGAAGCTTATGAGAACTCGCTGATCTACAAGGAGAAGACAAAGATGATCCACGATGCTAAAATCAAGAACCGAGAGTTCCACATTGGTGATCAAGTCTTACTTTTTAACTATCGGTTGAAGATCTTCTCTGGCAAGTTGAAGAGCCGCTGGACTGGTCCATTCACCGTCGCCAAAGTCTTTCTGTATGGGACCATTGAGCTTTCTCAGCCGAATGGGCCCAATTTCAAGGTGAATGGCCAGCGTTTGAAGCTGTACTTTGGTGAGGACATCTCTCAGGAGATGATTCCATCCCTCACCACGTTCCCCATGAACTAAAATTGGGTCGAGTCAGGCTCATGACTCGGTGAACAAAAACAAGCGCTTCTCGGGAGGCAACCCGTGTTCTATCCTTTACTGCTTTCATAATAAGTGTAGAGGGAGCCCCATATGTGTTTGTTGTCTTGTTTCTTGTGCTTTCCAGGGATTAAAGCTTCAAAGATCCATCTTGATGACTTTTGACGAACCGTGATACCGTGTTTTCCATCTTCCCGGTTCTATCCTAAACTCTTGTGATTCAATATTTCATATTCTATATGTTCACATTGAATTCACTTTAGTTGTCCTTTCCTTAGCAAGATTTAAACAAAGTGCACAATGTCCTAAGTGTAGGGGAGTTTACTCCCACATGCTTCAACATTGAGGACAATATTTATCTCAAGTGTAGGGGGGACTTCTATCGAAGTAAGTGGTCTTTTCCATGAATTTGCCCTCATTTTAACCGGAAAATTTGATTTTTTGACATTTTTCAAAATTTTTAATCTATTTTGGCCTAGTTGTATAGTTGTATTTGCCTTTCTTATGTTTCCTTTGCTAGAATAGTTTTTCAATAAAGTGGTTTTAGATTTTTCCTAGTCGTGAATATTTTGACTCAACCCGAGTTTACTTGCCTAAGTTTACTCTAGCTAGTATCCTTAACGTGTTTAAGTCAAGTTTTGCTAGGCTTTTATATAAGGAGCTATAAAACGCGAAAGTCTTAACTCTCACGGGTTAAGAACAAGAACTTTTCGCAAGTTCCTATAATTAATCCTAGAGAGTCGTTTATCAAGGGAACTTTAAAATGCGATTTCTAAACTTGAAAAAGTCTAAGAATTTGCAAGATCCTATAGGCGACTCGAAAACCCAAAACTTTGATTTAATAGGCTAAGCATCCACAAGTCTCATTCCTTGAGATTTTAAACTGTGGAGAACGAGAGATGATAGAGTCAATTATAAGTTCGGTATTCTTTCGTGAATTTATGTGAGTTAATTATGAGCCTATTCTCCCTCCGCTTGTTAATAAATTAATCTGCTAATAAATAAGGTTGTACGATTTAAAAGGTTACTTAGCTTCTAGCCCCAGATCGTTTAAAAGTTTCTCGGTAATGACGAGAGTTCATAGCCAAGGCATAACTTATGAAGCGGGGCGCGGAGATTGGCGAGTCCGAAAAGGCCCTAACAAGGCATGAGGGCTACATTTTGTTGCTAAAGATCCAAAAGTGATGTGAAGAATCATTTATCGAAAATCAATATGAAGGATCGAGACACACGACGAAAAGCAAGAACTCCCCTAAATTCATGGAGAAGTCAATCCGAAAAGACCCTAACAAGGTATGAGGATAAATGGATCCAAGTCCTAAAAGGAGGCGGATCGTTGTATATCAAAGTCCAAAATAAAGATTGGAGAAAAATGAAGAAGTCGTGGTCCAAAGATGAAGAATCTCTCAAAAACTTCAAGTGAAGAAATTCCTATTATAAAGAGAAGACCATAATTTCAAGAACGTCTCTCGAAGATTCGAAGTATGAAGTCGCTGCCAAATATCGGCCCGAGAAAGGTCTCAAATCGCGAACCAAGTTATGCCAAGATATGAACTTTTTGATATCCCGAGAAGCAGTTTTAAAAGATTTGGTCCTTTAGCTAACTATTGATTAAATCGTTCACCTTATTTTCGGACTAAATAACTATCGAAATAAGTCAAACAATGCATCCTCGTGATCATTCAAGACAAAAATAAAATATAAGAGATACACCTAGGAATAAGGGAGTCTAAGTGAATAATTGGCCCACATGAGTTCGTGATAGTTTGCTAACTTATAATAACAATGATCTCGTTTTTAAGCTTGGTATGGGGAACGTGAAACTTGAGGATGATAAATGTTCATGGCCGCCAAAACCCAATGTAAGTTTTTAATTTCTTTACTTATTTCTATCTTTTATGTTTAGTATTTAATAAAGGCCAAGGTGGGTTATTTATGATGGAAAATGTAAACCGTGCTTTAAAATTAATGCATTGCATGAGGGCATTGCAATGGTCAAGTGTAGGGGATTTAATAAGTGTGAAAACACTTATCCTTTTACCACTTATTTCCAATAATAACAAGACCAAAACGTGTGATTTATGTCGTAAAAGTCGGAATTATGCGTGGTTTGTGTTTTTATTGTGTTTTAGGACCAAAATATGAAAAAGGAGGAAAACACGGGCTTTCACGGGCTTTTATCGAAGAAAACGGGAAAAGACAAAGTCAAAAGATCAAGAGTGCAAAAAGAACGGAAGTCCAAGACCTATTCTGAAGATTTATCGAAGAAAAAGTCAAAAGACGGAAGTTTAACGAAGTCAAAGAACTTAAGTCTAATAGAAGAAGAAAATTAAAAGACAAGTTCAAATCCCGAGACGACAAAGACGAAGAATTAAAGTCGAGTCGAGAAAACGTGAAGAAAGCAAGAAAGAAGATGCAACACATGCACTCCTTCCACCTTCCCTATAAATACCCTCCTAATAGTCATTAGGAGGGTGGTTAGAGTTTTTAGTTAATTTTTCACTTTTTAGTTTTGTCTAGTTTTAGAGAGAGAAAGTCTTAAACTTTCTCTCACTAGTTCATCTTTTTCTTTTAATCTTTCAAGATTAAACACTTTGTATTGCTTATTTTTATTAATCAAGTTCATTTTAAGCTTTTATTCCTTAATCACATTCTACTTTTCTTTGATTTTAGATTGATTTTGGTGCGTATATCATAAGATCCGTGTTGTTCTAATTGATTTCGTGCTTAAAAGTTAATCTTTTGATCATTTTATAAGTTTTCATTTGATTAAGCTTTAAGACTTTTGTGCTTATTGGCTTATTTCTATGATTAGCTTATTTTTCTTATTAAAAAGTTTTATTAAAAAGGTTATGTTTTTATTGTTTGATCTAAGAAGTTGCTTATTTTCGAGTTGAATAAGTTGAGATAAGTGCTTATTTGATTCGGTTAAGTATTCGGATTCTTAAGTTGTGGATATTAGCTTATTGAACCTAGCTTATTGTCTAGCTTAACCAAATCCCTTTATTTTCGGAAAAGGGAGTTTAAAACCCCTTTCCGATTGGGTTTTCCGACCGGGTACACCATCTAACCGATTTCCTTAATTTTAGGAAAGGGCTTAAAACCCCTTTCCGATCGGCACTCATTCCGAGCGACCCCCTCCCTTTTTCTGATCAATCCAATCGGAAAAGGGTTTGTGAATTCCGACTGGCATCATCACACATTCCGATTGGTGGCTTCATTCATATTCCGACGGTAAGGTTTTTACGTATTCCGATTGGGATTTGTCCCGTATTCCGATTGGGTCAAAGTTTACATATTCCGATTGTCGGCATCATCACACATTCCGATTGTGTTAATTCTTTCACTATTCCGATCAACCGATCGGAATACATTCCGATCGGGGCCTCTTTTGCCTTGTTTTGGGTTCTTTCGATCTTACTTTCTTATAGTACTTTTTTTTTATTAAGTTTTAATTTTGAGAAATTTTCTAAGAGTTGGTTTTATTAAGTGTCTAAGCATTTTTCTAATCTTATCTTTATGTTTAGCTACCTTTTATTTTACTCGTCATTTAAAATTAATCTTTATTCTTCCATTTTACTCAACGACACTTTAATTATTTGCTAATAGTTTAAAACAAACAAACCAAACCATTCTCTTGATTCACCAAAAGACGATTGAGTCGCACTTAAGACCGATTTTCAATTCGAAAAGACTTGGGACTAACGAATTTTCATACTAGGCCTCAAAAACCAAATATTAATCTTGTACCATTTCCACATTGGAATATCTAACGGTTGAAGAAGACCACTTGTACGCTGATGCTCTATCTGAACCTGCTGGCAGGTTAAGCATTTAGACACAAAAGTTGCGACATCCTGTTTCATGCCGCTCCACCAGAAATGCTGCTTAAGATCGTGGTACATTTTAGTGGAACCTGGATGGATAGAGAACGGAGAGCTGTGAGCCTCAGTCATTAAGGCTTCTCTGAGAGCAGGGTCTTCCCAAACAAAAAGTTTGGTACCCTGCCATACGATACCATCGACATCGATGCGAAATTCGGTCTGCTGGTCAATGTTCTGGACAATCACCCAGATTTCACCATCATCCTTTTGTGTGGCCTTAATCCTAGAGAGTAAATCTGGTTCTACCCTCAGACTAGCCCAGTATCCCCTCTGTCCGCGTACTAAGAGCTCAATATCATACCGCTCTAAGTCCCGGATAATTTCTTCCTGAACTTTGATGCCATTTATCATTCCTGACTTTCTGCTAAGGGCATCTGCTACCACATTTGCTTTACCTGGGTGATACTGAATATTAGGGTCATAGTCTTTCAGCAGTTCTAACCATCGCCTCTGTCTCATGTTCAGCTCTCGCTGGGTAAATATGTACTTGAGACTTTTGTGATTGGTGAAGATATCGCACGACTCACCGTATAAATAATGCTTCCAGATTTTAAAGGCGAAAATGACTGCTGCGAGCTCTAGATCATGAGTAGGATAATTTTTCTCATACAGATTCAGTTGACGCGAAGCATAAGCAATGACTTTCCCATACTGCATAAGAACACAGCCTAAGCCCTTTCCTGAAGCGTCACTGTAAATCTGATAACCACCTGTACTGTAACACCCCCAAATTTATACAATTCAATACAGCGGAAGACTCGTTGGTGTTACGGGATAGCACATTACTCACGTCATAGACAACGCATAAAAATCGCGCCGTTTAATAATAAAAGCATTTCCATTCATAAATATCAAAGTTACATAGGTCCCAAGTCATTTATTTAATACAGGTTTTACAAAGCATTTGAATGGAAATAAGTATTTAGGTGCGGGCCATGAATTCTTGTTGTCTTCCCGAGAATTACCGTCAAGTACCTGAGATAAAACATGTTAAAAGAAAAGGTCAGCGATAACGCCGAGTGAATTCATAGAGTTTAATAAATTCCATCAATATAACTTTGGTATAAAATTATTACCAAAAAACATTTCGTACAAATCATTGTAATAGGCCATAAAATAGCCAAAGTCAGTTTATATAAAGCCTTATCAAAATCATAACATAGGCATTTAGCTTAAAAATCATTATACGAACCAGTGTCGTAAAAACATCATACAATACGTTTTACAACGTTGTATAGATCAAATAAAAATTGTTATATGAATATGGTTATGAAAAAACAAAACACGAACATAATAGCAATAGTATGACCCTGTATTGCTAGTCATGCAATACATCGTAATTCGGTGCATATAGCAGTATTTCGTTAGTTGGATTATTATAAGCCGCATGACATTGTTACCTTACTACAACAAACAATAGGTAGCTATCCTGAAACTCATTTGCCCATCTAAATTAGCATGTCGTCACAAAGGTCACGCTATGTAAATCTTCTCATACATAAATTCGCTTACCAATCAATGTGGCACGACGGGGATCAACCGTCAAGGCGCGAACTAGGGTGATCATCCCCAAATTGTACTATTATATGCATACGCATCTACCAAATCCCGGTAGTTCACAATTCATGCTAATGGGACTTTTAGTGACATAACCTAACTTTAATAATCCATTTTATTTCATTTATCGGGTCATTTAATCATTCATAGGGTCATACAATCATCCGAGTCCAAATCAATAAACAAACAATCGGGACAAATGGTGTCCTATTTTATAAAAACTAACATGTTATCTCCCTCGCGGTTTTATAAAACATTTCATAAAAACATTTAAAAGAGTGCGAGGCTATGAACTCACGTTGATGTGGGAAGGCGGTTTATCGGCAATCTGGACGTACGGTACGTGCTTCAATCACGGAAACCTACACAAATAATACTCGTCTTAGACTCTTGTCCAATGACTTTATAAAAATAACAATTATGTATACATATGATGATTATATATATATATATGATGATCAAGTGGGTTTATATATTCTCATTTACTCATTTTAGTGTTATGTGTTGGAAATTTTCAAAACTAGTTACACTAGTTCAACTTATTTACATTTTGAGGCCCAATGGGCCCATTACAAGCCCAATATATTATATTATCCCAATTATACTTTTATTATCAGTATTATACTTTACATTTTGGGCCCAAATTGGTTGAGCCCAATAAGTAAGTTTATAAGTGTTTTACTAACTAGTCGGGTTTATAGTCCAATAATGCTAACTTAACTCGTTAATGTCCGTATGTCATATAGTTCGGGTTTTATCGGTTTTTACCTGTATTAGGTACTTATATATCAGTATATGACTTTTAAAAACTTTACATTAGACGGGTTTGATCGTCTAAGTTTTAATTGACGAAAAACGTTAATTTTACGGTAATAGCCGAAAAGACGTAAAAATCATGTTTATAGTTTTTATAACTTATAAATCTTATTCAACTACCATTTTTATAAAAGTGTCCATTTATTTAACCTTATACATATTTATATAAATGAAATTTATAAGTTAGTGGGTTTTAACTTCAAATTTTATACTATATTATTTTGAGTGCTTATATAATACTATTAAACATTAATTCTTCAAAATCTGATTTTTAGTTTCATCTTCACCATGTTTATCATATCTTGAGTTATATAAGGAGATAGAAGCTCATTTTTGGATGATATAAACTTCATATTATGTGCTACAAATAAGTTAGTTATAGCTACTGCTCATTCCATGTCTAACTATCCTTAACAGTCCCTACATAACAGACTATTCAGATTGGTACACTCATCTTGTTTTGATCATATCTCACTCATTTTGATGATTCCATTGCATGACCAACTCTCACATGTGTATGACATCTAACACTTACTGTAAATGGATTCCACCATGCAATTTTATCAGTTTATAACTTGGTTACTTACTATTTTTATACAGCCAACAATTTAAGCAAGATTTTAACCTTGTTTCTTATGGTTTTTCATCTTATTAATCATATTTATCAACACTTGATCCCCATACAACATTTTTATCATCATATATTCATCATATACATATATAATAAGAAAGAATATACATGATTACATAATCAAAATAACAAGAGGACGGGAAGAACAATCTTTATACCACCAAGGTGATGAAATGATGAGTTTTTGGATGAACAAGACTTGGTTTTGGGTAACCAATCTTATGAGATATCAACATCACTTCTAGGATCACCAAGTATTTGTAGATTCCTCCAAAAATCAGCCCTTGTTCTTCATGAAAACTCCTTGAGAAATCAGCCCCAAACTCCCTTGAAAACTCCTTTTTACATGTTAAGATCACCTCCAATCAATAGAGCTTGAAGAGGTTTCCATCATCTGTGTGTATAACACCAAATATTGTGGTTGAAAATTGATCAAAGGGGTGTTTTTGGTTGAGGTGGGACAAATTTTAGATAGAGGGAGGAGAGTTGTGTGGTTTTTGCATGTAAGAAATGAGTTAGTTGTTTTAGGCTTGGTGGTTTTGCTAGTTTGGTGGGATGAGTAGCTTACATGTTTAGCATAAGCTTACATGTGTAAGCTACTTGCTTAAACTTTGACACATCACTTGTGTGGTGTCAAGTTTTGGCCATCCCTTAGTAGTGGGGTGGGATAAACTTGTTTTGTCCCATCCTGCTAATTTACGGGTATTCCTTGATTCTAGTTTCCTCGATTTACGTGCCCTCGGGTCATTTTACGAAAAACTTTTTTATAAATTATGAATCAACTGCACAAAACGAATCTAATAAAAATTGTCTCATCAAAACCGAGTTCGAAAACGTAAATACGTAATCCTAAGGTTTCCGGTTTAGTCGTAAAGGGCGTTAAATTATAATCGTAAGTCCTAATCTCTTCTCGTAAATTTGTGAGTTTATGAACCAACTCAAAATTAAAACCCCAAAATAATATTCACGGATAAATTTATTTCCTAAAATGTCGGACTGTCACCAAAACGGTGTAGGTAAACGTAAGCACGTAACGTTGTATCCTCCGGTTTAGACGTAGTCGATGCTACTTCAAGACGAAAAATCCAAATTTCTTCCCATAAATAAGTGAGTTCATAATATAACATTAAAATAATATTTTTGAATAATACTTGAGAATAAAATATCAACAATAAATTGATGGATTGTCACAGCATTTACCCCTAAACAGGATCTTTGTCCTCAAAGATCATCTTATCTTACTACTCGCTTCTTATAGAGTTAAAGGCATGTGGGTATTTCCTCCACATTTGGTCTTTTATCACAAGTGTAATTCATTACAATACGCGAGTTTCATCAAACATAACTACGTGAATAAGATCAGGCTTAATGTTGACTTACTTTCTCTATCCGTGATGTTCACGGGTTTTTGATGAATACAACTTTTCGCCGATCTAAACTTTATCAAGAAGAATTCAGATTTTCACTTGATAGATATTTATCAAGTTCGATTTACGAAACAATTCACGCAGCTCTTGAAGTCCTAGGGTAGATCCAGCTTATATGCCTTTCAAACCAACTTTTAACATTATCTCAATGGTCCCATACAACGGGGACTTATATCCCATGATCTTTCAGATCATCTATTCATTTTTTCCATGGTTAAAATTTTTGGCATAACTTCGCTACCCATCTGACACTTCAAGATCTACATTTCATATTCGCATAACCTCCTGCCCACTATCGGCAGTCAATAATCAGATCCTAATTTCAAAAATCATTTCAGGTCTCGCGGGTCGAGTATTTTGTAAGGTTAGGTTCGCCATCATAGGAAACCTTAAACCTAAAAGACATGTCCAACTCACAATGGGTGTATGTCGGGTGTCATCATCCCAACTCCTGCTTACAGATGCTCTAATATTTAGGTCCTAACAAGATTCGATCTTGATCCTAATACGATATTATCAATGATAATCTCTCCAAAGGAAAAGATTTTACAGTTTATCACCAAAGGTCAATCATTCAAACATAGAACAACACTTATAGTATTTTGTATCGTTACTTTACCTCGTCCCTTCGATTGGGGTAGTACACAGTACTCTTATCAAGATTCGTTCTCAATGACTTCTGAGCAAATCTCTAGAAATTCGATGCGAAGCGAGGATCTTAATAGAGATGATCGATACAGGCACACTATGTTTACACAACTCCTTTAAATACAAAAGAGTCAATTTCTTCATCAAGAATTTATCATTAACTAGAATGATATTAGCAAATTTGGTCAGTCTGTCGACGATGACCCAAATCGACTCAAATTCAGATGATGACCTTTGCAATAGATAGACCTTTACTAATTTATGAGGCGATCTCTGCCTTCATAATTTGTCATTAGTACAACTTCTTCAGATAACGATACATTAAATCAGAAATGGCATAAATAAAATACTTAATTTTACGAGATTCGATCATAACTATATCTCACAATCCTCCATATTTAGGTAACCACAAGTGGCCTTTAAAACATTTAACGCCATAGGCTTCTCAAATCTAATGGTTCACATTAGCCGCGAACCCCTTTTATTATCTATATTATCCTTTTTACGAACATTAGTTATTTTTAAATTGTTCGGCAATTTATTTTGTACCATCATTACTAAGGAACACATCCTAATTGGTTCTTTATCCTTTATACATAATGTGTCAGTAATTACGTTCACCTTCCTGACGAAATAAATATCATAACCGTATTTATTCAAAATTCTTTTTTCATATCTTCTATGTTTTAGTTTCGTCCTTACTATTATCTTTATCTATTTTACTCAACCCGACGTCTAAAGCGTCGATAATTATTACATGTAAATTAACAATAAATATTTAATTTTTATGAAACGTAAACGTAAAAATTTTAAATTTCTTAGTTCGACCAATTATATAAAATGTTCAAAATAAATTTGAATTTAATTAGCACGATTTTTGTTGATTTATCGAAAATAATTAGTAAGATCTGTAAATGTTCGAAAAATCTTTGTTTATACTTTGGTCAAAATTTTCTTAGTTGAAAAGCAAAAATTGTCATTTTAAATTTCAAGTCATGGTTTAAATGGTTTCCTCAATCCCTCTCAGGTTGTCTTGAGGTATACACAATCATTTACCCCTAAACAGAAGTTTAGTTAAATGATTTGTGTATAAGGAAATAATCCCTTAAAAATCCCTTGTTAAAACATTTGTCAAAACATATTTCCATTATCTTTTTGGTAAATCCCAAAGCTTTAATGGTTCCAATTTTTGAAGAGTCAATACATTCCATTTTCTATTATCACACGGTCAAATAATGTAAAGGATTAAGTCTTTAATCACATGTTAAATATATAAGGTACAGGTTTTTATTGTTCGGTCAATTCAGGGCAATCTATAGATAATTACTAACTCCTTCTTATACTTATAAACAAACAAATGGTCCTTAATGATCACAAGCATGAATTTATCAAATTACAGCTTACACATGTGATTCACCAAATTTATGAATGCTACATGTGCATTGATCAATCCAAACGACATCACGTAAAACTCATAATGTTCATTACAAGTTTTGGATGTAATGATTGGAATAGATAATCTTTTTCGCGGACGCGAAGTTGATGATAACCATGCCGTGAATCAAATCTTTAAAACATACCCTAGAACCTTGTAAATGATCGAACAAATCTTCCATTTCGAGTTATGGATATCGTTTTCGATTGTCAATTTACTCAGTTCACAGTAATCTATAACTATAAGGAATGATAATACCATAGCTGTTCATGATGACGGGCTTGGTAGAATAAAATCTTTCTCCGACAACTCTCTCAGTTGTACGGTAATTCCTTTAATTCAGATGGTGCTGACGTACAATGCACATGTCATAGGTGCAGCACCGGGAATATAATCAATACCAATTTCAACTTGCCTTAATGGAAAAAGTCCAGGTAATTTACCAACAAATACCTTCTAAAATTTCAGATAACAGAAACAACTTTTAATAAATTCATATTAGGTTCTTTCTAGATTATAATATCTATGACTAATTTATAACCATTCATGGTATAATTTCAAGTCATCCATCAAGAATTATTTAGATCACTTTTGATAATCAACATCTTATCTTTTAGGGTATTTCTACTCGAGTTCCCATCAATTAAGACAATGTCGTCATGTCATAATCAATCAATCCATTCTACTGGCATTACTAACTTTTCAGTTTTATTGCCGTCGATAAGATGTGAACTTCTCAAAAGACTAATAATAATTCATAATCCTTCACAAATTCAAGGATATCAGGATACATAACTAACCTCAAAAGAGTAAGGTCAACGCATAATCTACACGAGAGAATTTCAGATCAGATACAGACAAAAACATTTAACGAATATGAATATATCCCATGTTTTCATAATTTGAGTACGCATTGGAAAGCTCCTCGGATCGTTACCCAGGTCATTCAAATGAAATCAAATCATAAGAAATGATAAGAACGTCAATACATCCAGTCGGGTATCAACACTCGGTAATCAGATACTTTCCCTAAGAATCTCACTACGGGAGAATTGGACAAGAAAGAATTGTCAATTGTCAAATAAGACAATTTCCACAGATGAGTAAATTCGACTCAGAAGAATGGATGTTACAGGCACATATGTAGGTGTCCCTAACACTATGTCCCTATTTTTCACTTCTTGCCGATCTCATAAAATTTATTCTTTCACAATCTTCAAAGAAAATTTAGTGTTTATCCATTAGTTTTATGGTGACTACTAATCAGTCTTGCATGGTCCATTCCAAATTGTATGTAGGCGCGCAACTATATACAATTTCAAGATTAACGATGCAATACTCAGTTCGTCAAAATTTTATCATCATGTTTATAATAAAAACATCTTCATGCTTAATTCTTAAATAAGAATCAAAAATAAATTTACAAAGATTTTATTTGTTATGAAAACTATTAAGTTTTCCAAAGTGTTTCATAAACAGCTTTATTTCGATAATGATTACTTATAAATCTCACTTTGAATAATCCTTATAGTGATGAAAATTCAATTTTTCTCAAGGGATACTGTTTTAACTTATAAAAACAATGAGTGGTCTGCAAAAGAGTGATGAGAAGTTCTTCACCAAGAACTAACTACTATATATCAAGAAATGAGCTTAGCCACTTAATCATGAGGTTCATGACCTCGATGGCACTCAGAAAGAATAATTCACAACGTAACTCAAATCGAGATGAGTACTTGTTCAATGGTTGCATCACTAATGCGAGCATTAGAGACAAGCAAGAAAAGATAGATAACATCGATACATGTAGATTTTAGCAATCAAAGGTAGTCTTTTCATTAATCACAAACGAGTCTAAATTGTACCGTAACACATTACGTGTCACTATGTCATACAATTCCAAGAACTCATCCTACCAACTGATGTCACAGTTAAGTTAGGGATTATTTTTAAAAGATACCACAATGAATACTAATCTACAAGAGTCATTAGGTGTTCCACATGTCCCGAAATATCCATCGGTCCCAATTTAGAAGAAGATTTCTTCAATTTATTTCTTGGACACTGGGCATCCTCGTTAGTGGACACTAGGCATCCTCAATTAAAACCTTATAATTCAATCATATGACTTAATAATTTCCTCTTATCAATCTCATATTCCAAATGAGTTAAATTTTACTTTATTCAAGTTTCAACCAAGTAAAACTCAATGCGATATCCTACATCATTCTCCAATACTTTCAACCTTATTCTTAGACCTTAATAGGGCAATAAAAGCTCGACATGATCAACACTTAATTTCCAATCCTATAGCTCCTTCATAAATAGTTATCAAATGAGTCACTAGTATGAAATGACTTGATCATTCAACTAGACTTCTCGGAAAGGTATTAGTGGCATGAGGCTTTTGGGTACTGGTTCCAATGACAGCCTCAAGTGCAACATTCACCCTTTCGACTTCAATTTAAGAATTGGATGACAACGAATCAGATGACATCTTTCTAGGTGGTAACGTTTTGTCAAACTCCACTCTATAAGGAAAGATCGTCATGACATCGATATCAGATTAAATCTCGCAAATTCTTCTTTAATATCACAATCAACTAATATCAACACTTCTAGGAATATCAACCATTTTTTAGGATCGTAAATATCCACAACTTGGTTTAGCTCTAGAATAGCTAGAATTCCTACGAGAATAGCTTCGATTAATTTACTAGGGGATTTAGGGTTCCTTGTGAAAATCTACGTCGTATAAATACCTCGTATAAATATCAAAATAATCATCGAACCATCATGTAATAAAATTACATCATATATATATATATATATATATATATATATATATATATATATATATATATATATATATATATATATATATATATATATATATATATATATATATATATATATATATATATATATATATATATATATATATATATATATATATATATATATATATATATATATATATATATATATATATATATATATATATATATAATCCAAGTTATATATATTAAAATAACACTTCTCAGTCTGGCCTTGTCGGTAACTCGGGAATTCTTCGGCACCGTTATAGTCCAAAGATTTTTAGACATTTTTAGAAAAATGTTTATAGTTAAAAGATTTTGAAATGTTTTATTCAAAACCTTGGTTTTTAAAAATCTTTCGTTCTCTATAACGATAGCTCTGGTACCAAACTGTAACACCCCCAAATTTATACAATTCAATACAGCGGAAGACTCGTTGGTGTTACGGGATAGCACATCACTCACATCATAGACAACGCATAAAAAACGCGTCGTTTAATAATAAAAGCATTTCCATTCATAAATATCAAAGTTACATAGGTCCCAAGTCATTGTATTTAATACAGGTTTTACAAAGCATTTGAATGGAAATAAGTATTTAGGTGCGGGCCATGAATTCTTGTTGTCTTCCCGAGAATTACCTTCAAGTACCTGAGATAAAACATGTTAAAAGAAAAGGTCAGCGATAACGCCGAGTGAATTCATAGAGTTTAATAAATTCCATCAATATTGTGGAAACCTTGGTTTCCGAATCTTTTAAGCTACTAGGAATGATCATTGTTCATATGATTAAATAATCAAAGCGGAATTAGAACAACAATCATTATCAAGGTGTTTGGACACAATAACACATGAATTAAAACAAAGGGTTGCTAATTATATTGATAATCAACAACCACTAGACGTGTATACATTGAATCCCACGTCTAGTGCACACACGCTTTTAGGTTTACATTGTGAATGAACTTGAATGAATAAAACCTAAGACCCTTGTTCCTTTTATAGTGTAAGGAACAGAATCTACAAGAGATAATATCAAATAAACATCTAAATATTCTATTTAGATAAACTATATATTGTGTATATCATAAATAATATACTCAATATATTCCCCAAATAGAATTCTCCATCAATCTTCATTCATCCATCAGCGTTGACTTTTGTTGACTGCGTTTGTCTTCTGTTGACTTTTGACAATGCTGAATTTGTTCTTATCAACGCCTGAATTGCTCTTGTCAACGCTTGAACAAATGTCTTCATGTTTTCTTTGATTTTGAGTTTCTGCCACATCAACTTTTTGACCCAACAATCTTCCCCTAGTTGATGTCGGCAAAACTCTATGTGTATCTCTTGTAAGTTGTACATGACCTTCAAATTGCTTCCCCTCAAGTGTAGCATGTATTTCTTCCCCTTTTTGTCACATCAACAGGGAATTAAACAATGTATGCAATCTTTGAAGATTCTCCGAATGTAGGCTCTGTGTAATGATCTTGAAGAAAAACAAATATAATATTTTTGATGTAGAAGTAGAATAACCCAACCTTGTGTTCCATGTCTTGTACTATCCACGTGATGAAGAACTTATACCTATAGCAAATTATAAGTAGACCTCGATCCCTTGTCAATATTCTCATCCTTTGTGAGACACTGAGCACGATAATGTAACTCCTTCAGGTGTTATGACAAGTCTTCATCACCAACCATGTAAAGCACGAACAAGTTAACTTAAAAGTCAATGACTGGGAGTTCACGACTTCAAGATATGATAGAACACAAACTCGCAAAAATCTTCTTCAATCGTCAAACTTACCATAAGAATTCTTCCCCTTAAGCTAACACCTCTTCATGATGATTCTTAATCTTCATATCATATGTAAAAGCTATTAGGCGGATAACTCTTTTACAAGGCTACCCCGATTACATAATCAAATCCAATAAATTACCTCACGAATTATTGCGAACTCGCATTAAAATCATTAATCCCTTTTAGAAGTATCCGAGCCATAAATATCACCATGATATTCTGAATAAAAACGGAGATTCCATGTACCTTCGTGTATATAATCCTCCTTTTTGTGTGCTCAAAACGTACTAATTTTCTCAACAGCAGCAATCCCTGTGTTGTCCAACATCCTCCTTCATCCAAGATCTTAATCAGATGTATTGTCCGATATCGGACAATACATGTCAGCGTTTGGATTAACATATATCGGACAACACTGTCAACCTGTCAGCGTTGACTTATTCTTCAGCGTCAAAAGTACACTCGTCAGCGTCAAAATGAATCCTGTCAGCGTCTATGTTTCTGCTGACGTCATCAAGTGGCTACAACCTTTTTGATAGCAACGAACAGTAATATAACAGCTTTCTTTCTTTGTTCCATATTACCAGGTATCAAAATATCCCTAAACATAGCAAGTGAATATCATATATACAAATTGCTTTGTATACGCAACAAACAAATGCAAATTATATTCACTTCCTTACGTCACCATGATTCTGTTCACCAATAAGAATTCTAGCTTCGTGTGAATGGAATCTTTGTATTCGTGTGAATGGCATGGTCGTGTGAACATAAATTGAAGCCTTTCTTGATCGTGTGAACACACGATATCACAAAGTAATAACCGTGTGAACACAACAAGTTTCCACCAATTAAAATCACTTGGACCGTACACAGCACTTGAATATCATAAGATGATTCCCTTTTAAATAATCAAATCACTTTTCCTTTGCTGCCTTAAACCACGTACGATCTCACCTGCTATTATTAACATCATGATCACGAATTTTCAGTCCATGATCACGAATTTACCTCTGAATAACACATAAGTTCGTACATCATATATCACCAGATCTAGGGTTATACTGAAACCCTAACAAGAGATTTTAATGTTTTGTACAAACATCTCAGCAGCTTCTAACCACGAACATAGCACATCTTTTCTGTTTCAAACTCGATCTAGGGCTTAGAGGAAACCCTAATTCATAATTTTATGTCAAAACAAATACTTCGTACCATGTTATGCAGCCAACTTCGACCTCGAATAACCTTTTCATGAGGGCTCAGATCGAAGATCCCTTCGGTAATATCCTAGACACAAGTTCCAAGAACCTACAATTCAAAAATCATGAAGATCCAACGGTTAACGAAGGAGAGATCGTGTTTTGAACATGGTTGTTCACAGAAAACTGCATGTACCCACTGCTGACTTTGACGCTTAATAACTTTTTACTGGGGATAAAACTCGACAATCCCTCCGGTGGCTGTTTAGATATATGTATGTAGAACACACATATAAAGTTTCGTGACGATCTAACGGTTCAATTAAAAGTTATTGACCTTCTGAATACTGCTGCGCACACAAAAACGTCCAGAAAAACCCTAGACGGATTTTTCTTTTCTTCACCATACACGAACACCTTATTGGTCCTAGCATCACGAGCCACGAGGCTCTGATACCAATTGTGGAAACCTTGGTTTCCGGATCTTTTAAGCTACTAGGAATGATCATTGTTTATATGATTAAATAATCAAAGCGGAATTAGAACAACAATCATTAACAAGGTGTTTAGACACAATAACACATGAATTAAAACAAAGGGTTGCTAATTATATTGATAATCAACAACCACTAGACGTGTATACATTGAATCCCACGTCTAGTGCACACACGCTTTTAGGTTTACATTGTGAATGAACTTGAATGAATAAAACCTAAGATCCTTGTTCCTTTTATAGTATAAGGAACATAATCTACAAGAGATAATATTAAATAAACATCTAAATATTCTATTTAGATAAACTATATATTGTGTATATCATAAATAATATACTAAATATATTCCCCAAATAGAATTCTCCATCAATCTTCATTCATCCATCAGCGTTGACTTTTGTTGACTGCGTTTGTCTTCTGTTGACTTTTGACAATGCTGAATTTGTTCTTGTCAACGCCTGAATTGCTCTTGTCAACGCTTGAACAAATGTCTTCATGTTTTCTTTGATTTTGAGTTTCTGCCACATCAACTTTTTGACCCAACAATCTTCCCCTAGTTGATGTCGGCAAAACTCTATGTGTATCTCTTGTAAGTTGTACATGACCTTTAAATTGCTTCCCCTCAAGTGTAGCATGTATTTCTTCCCCTTTTTGTCACATCAACAGGGAATTAAACAATGTATGCAATCTTCGAAGATTCTCCGAATGTAGGCTCTGTGTAATGATCTTGAAGAAAAACAAATATAATATTTTTGAGGTAGAAGTAGAATAACCCAACCTTGTGTTCCATGTCTTGTACTATCCACGTGATGAAGAACTTATACCTATAGCAAATTAAAAGTAGACCTCGATCCCTTGTCAATATTCTCATCCTTTGTGAGACACTGAGCACGATAATGTAACTCCTTCAAGTGTTATGACAAGTCTTCATCACCAACCATGTAAAGCACGAACAAGTTACCTTAAAAGTCAATGACTGGGAGTTCACGACTTCAACATATGATAGAACACAAACTCGCGAAAATCTTCTTCAATCATCAAACTTACCATAAGAATTCTTCCCCTTAAGCTAACACCTCTTCATGACGGTTCTTAATCTTCATATCATATGTAAAAGCTATTAGGCGGATAACTCTTTTACAAGGCTACCTCGATTACATAATCAAATCCAATAAATTACCTCACGAATTATTGCGAACTCGCATTAAAATCATTAATCCCTTTTAGAAGTATCCGAGCCATAAATATCACCATGATATTCTGAACAAAAACGGAGATTCCATGTACCTTCGTGTGTATAATCCTCCTTTTTGTGTGCTCAAAACGTACTGATTTTCTCAACAGCAGCAATCCTTGTGTTGTCCAACATCCTCCTTCATCCAAGATCTTAATCAAATGTATTGTCTGATATCGGACAATACATGTCAGCGTTTGGATTAACATATATCGGACAACACTGTCAACCTGTCAGCGTTGACTTATTCTGTCAACGTCAAAAGTACACTCGTCAGCGTCAAAATGAATCATGTCAGCGTCTCTGTTTCTGCTGACGTCATCAAGTGGCTACAACCTTTTTGATAGCAATGAACAGTAATATAACAGCTTTCTTTCTTTGTTCCATATTACCAGCTATCAAAATATCCCTAAACATAGCAAGTGAATATCATATATACAAATTGCTTTTTATACGCAACAAACAAATGCAAATTATATTCACTTCCTTACGTCACCATGATTCTGTTCACCAATAAGAATTCTAGCTTCGTGTGAATGGAATCTTTGTATTCGTGTGAATGGCATGGTCGTGTGAACATAAATTGAAGCCTTTCTTGATCGTGTGAACACACGATATCACAAAGTAATAACCGTGTGAACACAACAAGTTTCCACCAATTAAAATCACTTGGACCGTACACAGCACTTGAATATCATAAGATGATTCCCTTTTAAATAATCAAATCACTTTTCCTTTGCTGCCTTAAACCACGTACGATCTCACCTGCTATTATTAACATCATGATCACGAATTTTCAGTCCATGATCACGAATTTACCTCTGAATAACACATAAGTTCGTACATCATATATCACCAGATCTAGGGTTATACTGAAACCCTAACAAGAGATTTTAGTGTTTTGTACAAACATCTCAGCAGCTTCTAACCACGAACATAACACATCTTTTCTGTTTCAAACTCGATCTAGGGCTTAGAGGAAACCCTAATTCATAATTTTATGTCAAAACAAATACTTCGTACCATGTTATGCAGCCAACTTCGACCTCGAATAACTTTTTCATGAGGGCTCAGATCGAAGATCCCTTCGGTAATATCCTAGACACAAGTTCCAAGAACCTACAATTCAAAAATCATGAAGATCCAACGGTTAACGAAGGAGAGATCGTGTTTTGAACATGGTTGTTCATAGAAAACTGCATGTACCCACTGCTGACTTTGACGCTTAATAACTTTTTACTGGGGATAAAACTCGACAATCCCTCCGGTGGATGTTTAGATATATGTATGTAGAACACACATATAAAGTTTCGTGACGATCCAACGGTTCAATCAAAAGTTATGACCTTCTGAATACTGCTGCGCACACAAAAACGTCCAGAAAAACCCTAGACGGATTTTTCTTTTCTTCACTATACACGAACACCTTGTTGGTCCTAGCATCACGAGCCACAAGGCTCTGATACCAATTGTGGAAACCTTGGTTTCCGGATCTTTTAAGCTACTAGGAATGATCATTGTTCATATGATTAAATAATCAAAGCGGAATTAGAACAACAATCATTAACAAGGTGTTTGGACACAATAACACATGAATTAAAACAAAGGGTTGCTAATTATATTGATAATCAACAACCACTAGACGTGTATACATTGAATCCCACGTCTAGTGCACACACGCTTTTAGGTTTACATTGTGAATGAACTTGAATGAATAAAACCTAAGACCCTTGTTCCTTTTATAGTGTAAGGAACATAATCTACAAGAGATAATATTAAATAAACATCTAAATATTCTATTTAGATAAACTATATATTGTGTATATCATAAATTATATACTCAATATATTCCCCAAATATAATTCTCCATCAATCTTCATTCATCCATCAGCGTTGACTTTTGTTGACTGCGTTTGTCTTCTGTTGACTTTTGACAATGCTGAATTTGTTCTTGTCAACGCCTGAATTGCTCTTGTCAACGCTTGAACAATTGTCTTCATGTTTTCTTTGATTTTGAGTTTCTGCCACATCAACTTTTTGACCCAACAAATATAACTTTGGTATAAAATTATTACCAAAAATCATTTCGTACAAATAATTGTAATAGGCCATAAAATAGCCAAAGTCAGTTTATATAAATCCTTATCAAAATCCTAACATAGGCATTTGCCTTAAAAATCATTATACGAACCAGTGTCGTAAAAACATCATACAATACGTTTTACAACGTTGTATAGATCAAATAAAAATCGTTATATGAATATGGTTATGAAAAAACAAAACACGAACATAATAACAATAGTATGACCCTGTATTGCTAGTCAGGCAATACATCGTAATTCGGTGCATATAGCAGTATTTCGTTAGTTGAATTATTATAAGCCGCATGACATTGTTACCTTACTACAACAAACAACGGGTAGCTAGCCTGAAACTCATTTGCCCATCTAAATTAGCGTGTCGTCACAAAGGTCACACTATGTAAATCTTCTCATACATAAATTCGCTTACCAATCAATGTGGCACGACGGGGATCAACCGTCAAGGCGCGAACTGGGGTGATCGTCCCCAAATAGTACTATTATATGCATAAGCGTCTACCAAATCCCGGTAGTTCACAATTCATGCTAATGGGACTTTTAGTGACATAACCTAACTTTAATAATCCATTTTATTTCATCTACCGGGTCATTTAATCATTCATAGGGTCATACAATCATCCGGGTCTAAATCAATAAACAAACAATCGGGACAAATGGTGTCCTATTTTATATAAACTAACATGTTATCTCCCTCGCGGGTTTATAAAACATTTCATAAAAACATTTAAAAGAGTGCGAGGCTATGAACTCACGTTGATGTGGGAAGGCGGTTTATCGGCAATCTGGACGTACGATACGTGCTTCAATCACGGAAACCTACACAAATAATACTCGTCTTAGACTCTTGTCCAATGACTTTATTAAAAAAACAATTATGTATACATATGATGATTTTATATATATATGATGATCAATTGGGTTTATATATTCTCATTTACTCATTTTAGTGTTATGTGTTGGAAATTTTCAAGACTAGTTACACTAGTTAAACTTATTTACATTTTGAGGCCCAATGGGCCCATTACAAGCCCAATATATTATATTAGCCCAATTATACTTTTATTATCAGTAGTATACTTTACATGTTGGGCCCAAATGGGTTGAGCCCAATAAGTAAGTTTATAAGTGTTTTACTAACTAGTCGGGTTTATAGTCCAATAATGCTAACTTAACTCGTTAATGTCCGTATGTCATATATTTCGGGTTTTATCGGTTTTTACCTGTATTAGGTACTTATATATCAGTATATGACTTTTAAAAACTTTAAATTAGACGGGTTTGATCGTCTAAGTTTTAATTGACGAAAAACGTTAATTTTACGGTAATAGCCGAAAAGACGTAAAAATCATGTTTATAGTTTTTATAACTTATAAATCTTATTCAACTACCATTTTTATAAAAGTGTCCATTTGTTTAACCTTATACATATTTATATAAATGAAATTTATAAGTTAGTGGGTTTTAACTTCACATTTTATACTATATTATTTTGAGTGCTTATATAATACTATTAAACATTAATTCTTCAAAATCTGATTTTTAGTTTCATCTTCACCATTTTTATCATATCTTGAGTTCTATAAGGATATAGAAGCTCATTTTTGGATGACATAAACTTCATATTATGTGCTACAAATAAGTTAGTTATAGCTACTGCTCATTCCATGTCTAACTATCCTTAACAGTCCCTACAAAACAGACTATTCAGATTGGTACACTCATCTTGTTTTGATCATATCTCACTCATTTTGATGATTACATTGCATGGCCAACTCTCACATGTGTATGACATCTAAAACTTACTTTAAATGGATTCCACCATGCAATTTTATCAGTTTATAACTTGGTTACTTACTGTTTTTATACAGCCAACAATTTAAGCAAGATTTTAGCCTTGTTTCTTATGGTTTTTCATCTTCTTAATCATATTTATCAACACTTGATCCCCACACAAAATTTTTATCATCATATATTCATCATATACATATACAATAAGAAAGAAAATACATGATTACATAATCAAAATAACAAGAGGATGGGAAGAACAATCTTTATACCACCAAGGTGATGAAATGATGAGTTTTTGGATGAACAAGACTTGGTTTTGGGTAACCAATCTTATGAGATATCAACATCACTTCTAGGATCACCAAGTATTTGTAGATTCCTCCAAAAATCAGCCCTTGTTCTTCATGAAAACTCCTTGAGAAATCAGCCCCAAACTCCCTTGAAAACTCCTTTTTACATGTTAAGATCACCTCCAATCAATAGAGCTTGAAGAGGTTTCCATCATATGTGTGTATAACACCAAATATTGTGGTTGAAAATTGATCAAGGGGGTGTTTTTGGTTGAGGTGGGACGAATTTTAGAGAGAGGGAGAAGAGTTGTGTGGTTTTTACATGTAAGAAATGAGTTAGTTGTTTTAGGCTTGGTGGTTTTGCTAGTTTGATCGGATGAGTAGCTTACATGTTAAGAATAAGCTTACATGTGTAAGCTACTTGCTTAAACTTTGACACATCACTTGTGTGGTGTCAAGTTTTGGCCATCCCTTAGTAGTGGGGTGGGATAAACTTGTTTTGTCCCATCCCGCTAATTTACGGGTATTCCTCGATACTACTTTCCTTGATTTGCGTGCCCTCGGGTCGTTTTACGAAAAACTTTTTTATAAATTATGAATCAACTGCACAAAACGAATCTAATAAAAATTGTCTCATCAAAAACGGAGTTCGAAAACATAAATACGTAATCCTAAGGTTTTAGTCGTAAAGGGCGTTAAATTATAATCGTAAGTCCTAATCTCTTCTCGTAAATTTGTGAGTTTATGAACCAACTCAAAACTAAAACCCCAAAATAATATTCACGGATAAATTTATTTCCTGAAATGTCGGACTGTCACCAAAACGGTGTAGGTAAACGTAAGCACGTAACGTTGTATCCTCCGGTTTAGACGTAGTCAATGCTACTTCAAGACGAAAAATCCAAATTTTTTAAATAATACTTGAGAATAAAATATCAACCATAAATTGACGGATTGTCACATGTACCGGATGGAAGAGTAAGTATCGGTGCTAAGATCAATCGATGCTTGAGTTCTTCAAAACTCTTTTCTCTCTCCTTGGTCCATATAAACTTCTCACATTTTCGCATAAGTTGGGTCAAAGGTAACGCCAAACGTGAGAAGTTTTCCACAAACCTGCGGTAATAACCCGCCAACCCAAGACAACTACGTATCTCTGTGACAGATGTCGGTCTCGGCCATTTGGTGATAGCATCCACCTTTGTAGGATCCATAGTGATTCCTTCTACAGAAACAATATGACCTAGAAACGCTACTGTATTCAGCCAAAACTCGCACTTCAAAAATTTAGCATATAGCTTTTCTCGTCTGAGAATCTACAAAACTGTACGGAGATGATTCTCATGTTCCTCTTTGGATTTGGAGAAAATAAGGATATCATCGATGAATACGATCACAAACTTGTCTAATAATTCGTGGAAGACTCTGTTCATCAAGTCCATAAATACTGTAGGCGCATTCGTGAGACCGAATGGCATAACAACAAACTCGTAATGACCGTACCTCGTGCGAAAAGCAGTTTTGGATATATCTTGCTCTTTTACACGCAGCTGATGGTAGCCTGATCGTAGATCGATTTTAGAGAAGTGCTTGGCACCCTGAAGCTGATCGAATAAATCGTCAATACGAGGAAGTGGATAACGGTTACGAATAGTAAGCTTATTCAACTCACGGTAGTCAATACACAATCGCATACTACCATCCTTCTTCTTGACAAAAAAATAGGAGCGCCCCAAGGTGACATGCTTGGACGAATGAAACCCCTTTCTAGAAGTTCCTAAAGCTGATCTTCAGTTCCTTAAGCTCTATAAAAGCCATACGGTAAGGAGCTTTAGATACTGGTTCTGCACCTGGAATGAGATCGATACCAAATTCTACCTCTCGCATGGGAGGTAAGCCTGGAAGTTCCTCTGGAAAGACAACTGGAAAATCTGACACCACTGGCTGATCATGAATTGAAGGTGCCTCAGAAGTCGTGTCATGAACTGTAGCTAGGAAAGCCTCACATCCATGGTATAGTAAGGTACGAGCCTGTAAAGCTGAAATGATCTGAACATGTTTTCCTGGTAGGAAGCCCCGGTGAATATATTCTGGTGTCTGGACATCACCAAAGATGACCCGGTGAGCATGACAATCTATGGTGGCACGATGAACCGAAAACCAATCCATACCCAGAATAATATCGAATTCGCACATATCTAGAGGAAGGGTACTGACTGGACGGATTTTATCATCAAACTCAAGAGGGAGATCCTTATACACCTAGGTAATGAGTACATAGTCTCGCATGGGGGTAGATATACTAAGTACACTGTCTAGTGGCGTAGGGGTCATGTTTATTCTAATAGCATATGAAGTAGATATAACTGAGTGTGTGGCGCCTGTATCGAAAAGCACGCCGACAGACTGTCCGTGTATAAACAAAATGCCAGTAATGGTACCTGTGGTCTTATTTGCTTGCTCACGGGTAGTAGTGTAGACACGACCAGTGGTTGGTGGTATTGGTGGTGGTGGAGGTAAAATCTGAGGACTATGGCCTAAGGTACCGGCAGCATCCCCGCTCTTGTAATCCCTCTTCAAATGACCCGGCTGACCACACTTGTAACAACTACCCGTACCACGACGGCAAGGTCCCGGGTGTTTCTTCCCACATGTAATGCACGTGTAATAAGAATACCCGGTAGAAGTAGCTCTGGTTTGCTGAGAACCTGATTTACGAAGATAAACACGTGTCACGATTCTGATAACATAACTGAAATAAGGCTGTTTGGCTGCAATTTTAAAATTACCAGAATTTGTCGGTCGGGTAAACTGCTGACCTTTGTTGTTTTGGTCACGCCCCTTTCCAGCATCTCTGTTGAAATATACAAAAATTTAAGATCTGTTTAACACGATAGTCTAGTATTTTGGAGCTTAAATAATCACCTGTAGTTGCCAGATGAGTTTGAGCTGCCGCGGTAGTTATCACCACCGCTCCTCTTATCTGATCGATTACGGTCATATGACTGACTGTGGTTCCTGTAGTTCTAATGTGGAGGTGCCGATTGGGATCGATCTCCTCCTCTGTGTCTCTTCTCCGGACGCTCTACATTCTCGAGCTCATCCCTCTCGAAAAGCATCTCAATATCACGAGCTGCATTAGCTACTTGTGACACATTAGTGAATGTGGCCCTCACCAGCCTATCTGCAGTCCTAGAGTGAAGAGCCCAGTGAAATTTCTTCGCTTGCTCCTCTGCGGTACCCGCAGCCTCCCCTAAGAATCCAGCCATCCTGAGGTATCGGTGCATGAACTCTACACTGTTCTCGTCATGATTCTGACGAATGACGTGGAAGTCCCTCTTCAGTTTAGCTTGCTCCGCATGCGGGAAAAAAATGGTCATAGAACATCGTCTTGAAACGTGCCCAGGTCAATGCAAGCTCCCAAGCATCTCCCCCATTGGACAATTTCTGAGACCTCCACCAATGCAGAGCAGGACCCTCTAATTTGTAAACTGCAAGCCTAACCTTGAAAGCATCTCCATAACCCATAGCTCCAAGAAATTTCTCTACATGATAGATCCAGTCTTCCGCGTCAGTTGGAGCTATAGTCTGCTCAAAAAGTCGGGGTTTCTGTTTGTTAAACAAATCTAGCCAAGCGGCTAAAGTGGCAGGTGGTGGAGCAGGAGGGTTGTTATTCTGCTGAGGTCCATTTTGATATTCAGCTCGGATCTCATCATGAATTTAGGGTAACATGGCTTGTATAGCAGCCTGAACAGCAGCAACAATGGCAGCTGCGTTAGGATCATTCTCGGTTTCGCGTATGGGTGGCATTTGAAATAACAGAGGATAAGTTGATAAAACTGTCAGAACCTGGAGTAAAAAATCTGAATATGCATAATGTAATTCATGAAGGCATAGCCAACAAAATATGACATGAATACTGGTGAACGCCTAGGGTCAGTTCACAAAATGACAATTTACTGAAACATAAATCTGACATGAGTAAGGATGAACGCCTATGGTCTGTTCATCTATACAAAATTTAAACGGGCAAGGGTGAACACCTATGGTCAGTTCACCAAAATGAAAAGTTCGCTGAAAAGCACATACGATTAAGTATGGCCAGTCCTGTACCAACCGTTTACTTAATCAAAATTTTGAAAATCTGACTGATAAAATACATGAGTAGCATGGAAGATAACGATGCCAAAATACAGGAAGTTCTTGGTGACTACCCACTAGTCACAGGTCAAGTTTTAGAGCCTACAGGTCGAACCTTGTGCTCTGATACCATAATTGTAACACCCTACGTGGATAAATGGACCGTTACGTGTATTTATGGCGTGTCATCAAAGCATGCAAGACAATGTATTAAACATTAACTGACTATACGGAAATACCGGAATTAAACATCTGTAGTCCAAACATAAGCTCAAAATATAAAGATTTAAATACTGAAAGAAAAAGGACGAAACAGTGTCCATACAACCAAAGTAGTGAAATGTGTGCATAAAATAAAGGAGTCTGGATAGCTCCTATCCAATGCACGTACTCTCTTAGAAGTCCTAAGATCGTCCCTGTGTACCTGCCGTTTGGAAACATGAAAGGAAACTACGACTGAGCATAACGCTCAGTGAACGGATATAAATCATGATAAGAATGTACTGAAAGAAAATGGAATAAATGACAACAATGAAGCTATGAGACTGATATGTAACATGTATAGTACCCTGTATAAAATCTGAGAAACCTGGTTTATAAATATTGAAACCGAATTATTAACTATTAAATCTGAAAGCATGCATTTACTGTATTTTAATTTTGCCAGAGCTTATATAGGTCATGTGCTATAACAACCGTGCATGAATAACTGGAGGGGTGTGATGTAGTGGTTTTACTACTCTTTAGGAAAAGAGAGCAAAAGTGGCAAGTATTAAGTGTCGGTTTAGGAAAACCAAGCACTAATGACCCAAAAGGGGGATCGTTCTCAAGGAGGCTTAGTGTGTGTGTAATGAATTGATTATCTTTGTGATTATATTGTTAAAAGAATATAGAAGGGGATAAGAAGAGAATGACGGTTTGAAGACGGATTACAGTAAGACGATAAAGGCGTACACGTAAAACCGTAAAAAGTACCAAAATTAAAATTTTACTCAAAAAATTACCAAAAATCACTAAAAATCCACAAAAATATTCTAAGGGTTTACAAAAAATCCTAACTTACTAAAACATTTTTATTAATTAAATATTAACTTTTTAATGCTAATTAAAGGGTTTTAGCAAGTTTGGATTTTTTGTAAACCCTTAGAATATTTTTGAGGATTTTTAGTGATTTTTGGTAATTTTTAGAGTAAAATTTTAATTTTGGTACTTTTTACGGTTTTACGTGTACGCCTTTATCGTCTTAGAGTAATCCGTCTTCATAACCGTCATTCTCTTCTTATCCCCTTCTATTTCCTTTTAACAATATAATCACAAAGATAATCAATTCATTACAACACACTAAGCCTCCTTGAGAACGATCCCCATTTTGGGTCATTAGTGCTTGGTTTTCCTAAACCGACACTTAATACTTGCAACTTTTTCTCTCTTTTCCTAAAGAGTAGTAAAACCACTACATTATTTTGGTGCCGCTGCCGGGGAGGCGTGTTGTGTTTTGATTTGGAATTGTTGTTTTTATATACTAACCATAATAGTATTTGTATTAGTAGCACTCTACTAATACGTATTATCGGTTTTGATTTTTGTGTGAATACTATTACTATATTGTATACGTAGAACAATAAATTCACAAGTACTCCAAATACGTGAGAAATCACAACCTTAACTTGGGAGGTCATAACCCAATCATTGTATTCGAATCTCAAACCAAAGAAAAAGGCAAAAATAGATAAATACTTTCGTGAAGCTCAATCTTGAAAAATACAAACTATAAGGTGGGTATAAGGCGGATATTATAAAATATATCCTAAGGAAAAAGGCTCTTAAGTGCTTCGCGCCGCCTCGTTTCCCCGCTTGCTTGTGAGTATTTGATTTTGAGAGCTAATCGAGGGTTTTGCCACCCAAAGTATTACTAAGTATCATATATATTTTCTTGGTTTCATTGATTAAACCCTCTTGAACGTTTTGGTTTTCCACCAACGTTCTAAAGTCATCGAAGGCGTTCACTTCACGTGATCGTTTTCATTCCTTGAGGCTTCTTTAATCAAGAGATTTGATTAAGGAGGAGATTTGTAGATTTTTGTCTACTTAATACATTCACCAAAATCCAAAAAGGTTAATACAATCAAAAACCACAAAAAAAATTGAAAAATACAAAACACCAAAAAGAATCTTCTTTGCTTATCCCCTCGTTGTACGTGACGTTTATGCTAACTCGTAATCAAGCAAGACGTGCACGTAAATGAAAGAACAAAACTCCCACTCCTAATCTTTCTAGTGAGGAGTCTCCTATTGACGAACCCATTGTAAGAGAAGCACCAACCATGGCGAATCGAACTATGATGGAGTTACTTCAAGCACCCACTGAGGGTTATGGAGAGGCTATTGTGATTCCCGCTATCCTTGCGGAGAATTTTTAGGTGAAAATGGGTTTGTTGTCGATGATCCAAAACAACAAATTCCGTGGTGATCAGAAGGACAATCCACATAACCATATCCGCCAATTCAATCGTCTTACCGCCACTTGCAAGTTTAAGGATGTCTCTAATGACTCGATTAAGATGATGCTTTTTCCGTATTCTCTAGCGGGGCCGCTAATATTTGGTTGGAGAAAGAGCCACCCAATTCTATATTGACGTGGAAGGATCTCGTGTCTAAGTTTGTGAACCAATTTTTTCCGCCCTCTAAGACTACGCATTTGAAAAAGGAGATTTCAAAATTTTCACAAGAGTTTAATGAAAGTTTTTCAACGGCTTGGAATAGGTTTAAGGAAATGTTACATGAATGTCCTCGTCACGGTTTTCTGACTTGCATCAAATTGACACGTTTTACAATGGACTTAATGATCATGAAATGGATTATTTAAATGCCGCCGCGGGTGGTAACTCTTTGTGTAAAACGGTTGAGGAAGCTTTGGTGATAATTGAGAATAGATCTGAGTTGTATAGTCCTCGTAGCACGTCTAGTGCTCGTAAGGCTTCGTCTTCGGCTTCACCTTCTTTGTCTACTACCATCGATGCTTGCCAAATTGAGGCGAACATGGAAAACAAGATTTTTGATAAGCTTAAAGGACTTTGGTTGAGTTTAAAGTTGGTGAACCAAGTGCTCCCGCTACAGCTAAAGCGGTAAAGGTTTCATGCATGTATTGTGGTGGAGATCATGATTTCTCCGAGTGCATTACCAACGGTGGTAGCACTTCGAGTGCCTACGCGGCCACGGGAACTTACAACCAAAATGGTCAAGTTACCCGCTCTAATCAATTGTCTCCACCGGGTTTTGGATCAAATCAAAATGCTAACAACAACTATCGCAACAATCAAGTTGGTTTCAAAAACAATTTCAACAAGGGAAACTATGGTAATCAAGGGGCTAGTAATCAAGTTTCAAAAAAAAATCAAAATGATTTTCAAAACAACAACAAAGGTTTGCAAACGTTGAAAGATCTTCCAAATGAATATGTTGAATACGCTAATGGGAATGATGCTAGGTTTGACAATATTCAAAGAGAAATCATTAGCCTAAGATCCGATTTAAGAACGACTTGAAGAAAGAGTTGAAAAATGAGTTAGCTAATGAACTTAAAATCCATACCAACAAGATGGAAGGAACCGTAACTAGGTTACAACAAAACCAACAAAAAATGGAACAAGGGAAACATGAGATAAAACAAGAAATGGTTAAAGCCGAGAAGAGGCAATCCAAGTTTGAAGATAAAATCTCATCTATGTTTGCGACAATTATGTGTAAACCGTCTTCGAGTAGTCTTCCTAGCAACACCGTATCAAATCCTAAGGGTGAGATGAAAGGGATTACCACACGTAGTGGTAAGACACTTAAGGAACCGACTCCTCAACCAATTGCCCCTACGGAGGAAGCAATTGAGGAAGAACCCGAGGTGGTGGTCCAAAAAGAGCATGTCCCTATCCCACGAAGTACCGCTCATGCCAAACCTACGGTTGACCCATTACCAACATTAGAACCCGAGATTCCAAAGGCTATGGCTATGCCTCAACCTACACCACCTTTGCCCTATCCATCGAGACTGAGAAAGGAGAAACGTCAAGAGCGCGACAATTATCAATTTGAGCTTTTTATGAAAATGTTTCGTGATTTGCACTTTAATGTGAGTTTCACCGATGCTTTGTTCATGATGCCTCGATTTGCCGCTAACTTTAAGAGTATGTTGAAAAACAAGGAGAAATTGCACCAATTGTCTAGTTGTTCGTCAGTTTATCTTAATCGTATACCTCAAAAAGTCGGTGATCCCGGTAAATTTTTAATCCCTTGTGCAATCCAATATATGGAGGAATGCTTTGCCTTGGCCGATCTTGGTGCTAGCATTAACTTGATGCCACTTGCAATCTTCAAGTCGCTCAATCTTCCTAATCTTACTCCTTCACTAATATCTATCGAGTTGGCCGACCATTCCACGATTCCCGCATGTGGTTTGGCGGAAGACGTTTTTGTGAAAGTGGGGAAGTTCTACTATCCCGTAGACTTTATCGTTGTTGATATTCCCACGGATCCTCAAGTTCCTCTCATTTTAGGTCGTTCGTTTTTAGATACGTCTATGGCTTTGATCGATGTTCATGCTAGAAAGATCACCTTACGTTTCAACGACGAGGAGCTTGTTATAAACACAACTCAAAACTCTCAAATTTCTCATGTTTATTCCGTTGCAACCATAAACCTCGTTGATATGATTGACGTGGTTTGCGAGGAATTTTCACAAGAAGTTCAAGGTTTTGGTGATGATGAAACTAGTGGCAATCCCACTATGTTAGATCCAATTCTTGATAATTCGACACCAACCTTCACTCCATTTGAAGGTGGTGGTTTTACGTTGGAAGAATTCGATGTTCCACGTACTTGCAACGAAGACCTCGACAACGATGAGGACTTCTCGATTATCAAGGATTTTCTTAACGATTTCGCATTTCCTCCACCCGAGGAGGTTATGAGTATCGAGCCCAAATCTTCACTTGAGGAACCACCTATCCTCGAGTTGAAAGATTTACCTCCTCATCTCGAATATGTCTATTTGGAGGAGGGCAACAAGTTGCCGGTTATTATTGCGAAGGAACTTTCGAATGATGAAAAAACCGCACTTGTCGATGTTCTAAAGGATCACAAAGGGGCAATTGCGTGGAAGTTATCCGACATTAAGGGGATCGATCCCAAATTTTATACCCACAAAATCTTAATGGAGGAGGATTACAAGCCCGCAATCCAATGTCAAAGGAGGGTGAACCCCAAAATTCACGACGTCATTAAAAAGGAGGTCCTTAAACTCCTTGACGCGGGAATGATTTATCCTTTTTTTCGATAGCCCTTGGGTGAGTCCTATTCATTGTGTCCCTAAGAAGGGAGGAATGACCGTTGTGCCAAACGATGCCAACGAGTTAATTCCCACTAGACTCGTGACCGGATGGAGAGTGTGCATTGACTATCGTAAGTTGAATGAAGCCACTCGAAAAGACCATTTTCCCTTTCCCTTCATGGACCAAATGTTGGAGCGTCTTGCGGGAAACGATTTCTATTGCTTTTTAGATGGTTTTTCCGGTTACTTCCAAATCTCCATCGATCCTCGTGATCAAGAAAAAACTACGTGTACGTGTCCATATGGAATGTTTGCGTATCGTAGAATGCCATTCGGACTTTGTAATGCACCGGGAACCTTTTCAAAGGTGCATGATGGCTATTTTTCATGACATGATCGAGAAGACGATGGAAGTCTTCATGGATGACTTTTCCGTGTTTGTTAATTCGTTCACTTCGTGTTTGTCGAATCTTGAGAGAATGTTGAAGCGTTGTGAGGAAACCAACCTTGTGCTCAATTGGGAAAAGTGTCATTTTATGGTTAAAAGTGGAATCGTATTAGGGCACAAGGTCTCGAAAGCGGGGATTTAGGTAGATCAAGCTAAGGTAGACGTCATCGCCAAATTACCTCATCCCAAAACCGTTAAGGGAGTTTGGAGTTTCCTAGGCCACGCGGGCTTTTATCGTCGATTCATCAAGGATTTATCAAATATCTCTAGACCCATTACACATCTTCTTGAAAAAGAGGCACGTTTTGTCTTTGACGAAGATTGTATACGAGCCTTTGAAATCCTTAAGAGGAAACTTACCGAAGCTCCCATTCTTGTTTCTCCCAATTGGAACCTCCCCTTTGAGCTCATGTGTGATGCTAGTGATTACGCTATTGGGGAAACGTCATGAAAAGCACTTCTTGCCTATTCACTATGCTAGCAAGACGATGACCGAGGCTCAACTTAAATACACTATAACGGAAAAAGAGGTCCTTGCCGTGGTGTATGCCTTTGAGAAATTTCGACCTTATCTCGTCTTGACGAAATGCATAGTGTATACGGATCACTCGGCTATCAAGTATCTAATGGCTAAACAAGATGCAAAGCCGAGATTACTTTGTTGGATTCTCCTCCTTCAAGTATTTGATCACAAAATGGTTGACAAAAAAGGAACCAAGAATCTAGCGGCCGATCATCTTTCTCGTTTGGAAGATTCTCACCAAAGTGTTTACGAGCCCAAGGAAATCACCGAAACATTTCCGCTCGAGACACTTGGTGTAGTGAATTCTAAGCTTGATTCTTCCACCCCATGGTTTGCGGACTTTGCAAATTACCATGCGGGTAACTTCATCATTAAGGGTATGACGACTCAAGAAAAACGGAAATTCTTTCGTGACGTCAAGTTCTACCTTTTGAACGACCCTTACTTGTTTCGAACTTGTGCAGATCAAATCATCCAACGTTGTGTATTTGGCACCGAAGATTCTAACATCCTTAGATCTTGCCATGAGGGACCCACGGGTGGTCACCACGGTGCTAATCTCACGGCTAAGAAGGTGTTTGATGCCGGCTTCTTTTGGCCTACTATTTACCGAGATGCACAAGATCTTGTGAAGTCTTGTGACTCATGCCAACGACATGGAAAAGCCTCACAAAAAGATGAGATGCCACAAAATATCATCCAAGTGTGTGAGATCTTTGACGTTTGGGGTATAGACTTTATGGGGTCGTTCCCATCATCTCGTGGTAATAAGTATATCCTCGTTGCAGTTGACTACCTATCTAAGTGGGTGGAAGCTAAGGCTTTGCCCACCAATGATGCTCGTGTGGTAGTCAAGTTTTTGAAAAGCTTGTTTTCTCGGTTTGGAACCCATCGTGCGATCATAAGCGATCGTGGATTTGTAACGACCAATTCGAAAGGGTCCTAAGGAAATATGGGGTTACACATCGGCTTTCTACGGCTTATCACCCACAAACGAGTGGGAAAGTCGAGGTTTCAAACCGAGCGTTGAAGAGGATCTTGAAGATATCCGTTGGGGAAAACCGACAATCTTGGTCGGATTAGTTGGACGATACTTTATGGGCCTTTAGGACCGCTCATAAGACGCCAATTGGGTGCACTCTCTATAAGCTTGTGTATGGGAAAAATTGTCATTTGCCAATCGAATTGGAACACAAGGCTTATTGGGCCCTAAAGAATTGTAATGATGATATGGAGACCGCGGGAAAACACCGGAAAATGCAATTAAATGAATTGGATGAATTGAGAGACATTGCTTATGAAAATTCATTTATTTATAAAGAAAAAACTAAAAAGTTGCATGATTCTAAAATTAAAAACCTGGTTTTTAACATTGGGGATCAAGTTTTGCTTTTTAATTCTCGCTTGAAAATCTTTTCTGGTAAGTTGAAATCTCGTTGGTCCGGTCCATTCACCGTGACTTAAGTATTTCCATATGGGACCATCGAGCTAGCTCAAAATGATGGCCCGAATTTCAAGGTGAATGGACATAGGTTGAAGCACTACTTTGGCGGGGAAGTTCCATCCTTGAACTACCTCAACCAAGTCACTTTCCCCAATGATAATTAGTATTTAGGGGATCGAGTCGAGCTCATGACTCGGTAATCAAAAACGAGGTGCCTCGTGGGAGAGTCGCATGCTTATCATATGTACATATTATCGCTCTCTAATGTAGTAACATGAGGGGATTTGTGCTCTTCCAACCTTTGTTCTGTGGTTGTTTGTGAATTGTGGACTTTAGATGATCATGATCTTCACGATTGTAGCCTCTCGTGTTCGTTTTATGGGAGCACTCGATCGTTTGCTTTGAAGACTTTCTTAATATCCATGATATATCCTTTGATGTTCTAACCTTAGGTTTTTAACACACTTCATAAACGGCTTTAAATTTAACGGTTACACCCTTTTCATGCTAGATTAGGCATTCGACTACGTCTCTAGTATGAGGGTGTTTGCACCCCTAGACTCGAAACATTGAGGACAATGTTTAACTTTAGTATGGGGGGTGAGTAGATACTTGCCTTGCTAAACCTTCACGCTTTCCAAAGTTTATCTTTTTGTTTATCGTTTTTGTTGCAAAATAAGGCTAAAAATGGCCAAATTTTAAAAAATTTCTCATATTTTATAAGTGTTTGAAGACACGAATGTAGGTTTTCCGATGGCGAGAATAAGAGTAATTTTTGACTCGACCGTGCGTGTTGAGCACTTAGCTTTGGTTCCTTAACTTCGCATTAGGCTAAGTCTCTTAAATGAGGACGAGAAATGATAGTGTTAATTATAAGTTACTATGCTAAACGTAGAGTACTCGTATTCTTTCAAAAACTCATGTGTTCTCGTTGTTTGCTTATTCTCTCTTCGCATGTAAATATTTTTTTCTTAATAAATATTGACTTAGCGGTTTAGATGGGATTGTTGGGTTTCTAGTATTTTCTAGTAGCTTCCGTGTAATTAAATTGGGAAGACATTAAGGTATCGCCAGCGTCACGGTTTTGAAGTATTGGCACCGGAATAATCAAAAGCTTCACCCAATAATAAGATTTCAAGTGATCACCTAAATCAAGCAAACAATTTGAAGCCCCACAAGGCCGAAAAATCTATGCAAACTTGAAAGTGAATCAAGCCTTAATCTTCGAAGCTTTAAAGATCCAAAATTCGCCTTAGCGTGAGGATATACGTCTTTGGCTAATAAAACCACCGATGAGGCGGATAATAAAAGGCAAGGCAAGACCAAATTCATAATAAAAGCTTCATGGCGAAGTTGAATAAAAGATGGAGGTAAACCAAAGATAATAAGGCCCTTCCGTTAGGGGGCGTATAAAAGTCTTGGTAATAAGTCTCATGTTTAAAACCGTTATAAAACAGTGTTTATCGATCCTTCTTGTTGACTTAATTTTTTGACATCGTTGTCTATTGGGAGGGTTATTGATTTGATGGTCTTGGTTACACCGTTAGGACTCTATTTTTAAACCTAAATCTCTATTATCACAGAAGTCAAACAATGTATCCTCGTGAAACATTCAAGACAAAATAAAATATAAGAGATACAACTTAGGCAAATGGGAGGATAAGTACGTGATTAGGGCATATGAGTAGTGTTAGCATTACTAACTTATAATGACAGTGATCTCGTTACACGCTTGGCATGGAATTGGGGAGAAAATCGAGGATGATGAAATTATTTCTTACGAAGCATTCACGTGTTCTTATTCTATGAACATAAACGTCCCATTTTGCGATGAAAATCATATATTATGTCTAAAACGCAAGTAGTAGTAGCAATAGTAGTAGTGTAGCTAGTTTATCACTCAATAAAGTGAATAAAAATAAATTTTGGAGATGCTACGATACTTTATTCTAAGCATTGCGTGAGGGCACGACAATGGTTTAGTATGAGGGAGTGATGAGACTGCTTTTATACATAGTCTCATCGTCCAAATAGGGCTTAAAATGCATTAAATATCATTAAAATACCCAAATATATGCTTGTGTTTGTTGCTTGTGTATTTTAGGTATGGATATTGAGAAAATGACAAAAGATCACAAGAATCATGCAAAAACGAAGCCGCACATGGAACCAAGCCCTAATGAAGACTTTCCCAAGAAAAACCCTTGAAGACTTGAAGACTTATGAAGAAGGGTCCTCTAATATGGAAGAATTGACACTTTATACCCTTGTATCTTCATAATTCAAGTTTGGTCCCTAAAGTTTGTCAAAATTACAAAAAGGGCCCTTCACTTTGAAGAATTGACAAGGTTAGCCCCTCAACAAAGCTAAATTGTCAACCATTATCCTCCTCAAAGTCAAACACATCAAGAAGGACTCCAAGTTACAAGAATGACAAGTTTGGTCCTTTGAAAATCCCAAAATTACCAAAAGGACCCTTGACTTTGAAGATTTGGCAAAAATGGTCCCTCATCAAACATGATTTGACAATTTCAGTCCTCCAAGATGTCAATCATACAAGTTTAGACCATAATCCTTGAAGAAAATACCAAACCAGTCCTTCAAGAATCACAAAATGGCAAGAATTACCCCTGAATTCACTTTATAAAACATTTTGGGGCAAAAGTGTATAAAGGCAAAAGTTGTTATGAAGAGTTTTGGCGTTGATGGCTATTTAAACTGAAATGACAAGAAAGAAAGAAGTGAGGGACCAAAATGGGGCGACACAATACTTACCTTAACCAACCCAATCATGCCACGTGCCCCACTCACTCCATTCAACCAATCATAACTCACCTTTTGTCCACATCAGATCCCACTCACCTATTTAGTTATTAACTAACTTTTTAAACCAGTTAATTAATAATAAAAATACGCGCTAAACATGTTTTTAACCCACAACAAAGATCAAACACCTGTTCTTGATGTTGATAATCCAATTTGGGGATTTCTTACTTGTTATGAATTAAAGGATAATTTGCTCCAAAATGATGATTAACCATTCCTTAATCACATCCCAACACTCAAAACACATGCTACTTCACCAAGGAGGCCCACACAAGATTCCCCTACTACGTCTAAGAGGAAGAAGACAAGATATGGACAGCAATCCAACGTCCAAGGATTGTGCTTACATCCTAAGCTCATTTCACACCCTTTAATCACCTTTTCACTTGCCAAATCATGCTAAACAACAAAATGCAGTCACATGATCTTTAAAAGATGTCAAAGCTCCAAGGGCAATTCTGGACTTCTACACATTAGGGTTTACGTTTTTTCTTGCTTACCTAGCTCACTTGTAGCCTATATAAAGGCATCTAGGTCTCTCATTTACGTTTGCTTTTGGTTTTTCCTTGTTCAACAACTTATAAATCCCCTTTTCTGATTAATGAAAGTGTGTTAAGTTTGTTGAAGAAAGACCAAGTGCCACTTAATTTAATGCTTGTTTATGTTATTTGTTAACTGAAATTGAATCTCAAAACCTGTTTTTAAGGAGGGTGCAAAAGTTTGCATTTTTCCTTCAAGCTTGTTATTTTGCTAAGTTCTTGTTCAAACCTTGGAATTCTTTGGCTATAGGGCTGATCATAGCATCCTAATATTGTGTTATCAAGGTGTGGTGAGGCTTATAACTTGGGGATAATCAAGTGTGGGGTAACAAGGTTTCATCAATCAAGGCTTTTTACTTATATAGATTTTGATATTGTGCTACTTACCTTGTTGAATCTTAGCAGGGTTGCTGTTGGAAGCTTGTGCTTGTTCTAGCTAGCACATAAGCTCTAACATTCGTGGGTGTGGATGTACATCCATGAGGTTTGTCTTAAAACCTTGAAAATCTGCTAAAAAATGGATTTTTTTGTGGATTTGTGCTCTACTGGTGTTCTTGTTGATTTCTTGGCTTGAATCTGCTTAGTCTTGCATGATAATGTTGTTTATATGCTAGATTAATCATTTGGTAAACTGAATCACACTTTTTCTTGTTTAAAATTTGATTTGAAAATATAAAAGGGTGTTTGGGACTACCTGTTTGAGTTGAAATCTTGTTATTGTGTGAAGGAAAGTTTATGTTTGTGCTTTATATCTGATATATGCTTGGTTGAGAGTGTTTTGCTGCAAGTTTCTAAGTTTGAAACCTTGAATCACATAATCTGCTATAACTTGTTGAGTTTGACTGTTTTTGACCTAAGATTTTGGTGAAATCTAGTATTTGTGAATGCTTAGGGTTAAAAGCTGTTAAAAAATCATTATTATAACATACTTGATAGATCTTGAGGTTTGAATCTGGCTTGTTGATCAAATACATCAGCAAAGTGAAAACTGCATGTGTTAGTGTTCATCAATAACCTTCATAAGCTTGAATCTTGATTTAGGCTTTAAGCCATTGCATGAAAACTGTTTAGACTTGTTCATTTGAGTTTATAATAGCTTGTGTATGCATTTGGTTTAATTTGGTTGGCTGAATTTTGCTAAAACTGCTTATAAGTGCTCAACTGCTTATTGGTCTAAGTCTGTGACAGATCTGGTGCTTGTTTGAATTAACTGTACAAATTGGCTGTTTCTTGTTGTGATTTATTGATTGTTATTGACTCCTTATGATCCAATGATCATTTGGGTGCCTTGTTGAAACTTGGATCTCGAAAAAGTTCACTAAAGACAAAAAGTCTACAAGTCAAACAGTGGGAAAAATTCCCACTACTCAACACTCAAAACTAGCCCCTGCTAGTGTAAATTTGTACTCAGCTTATCAATAAGCTATTTTAGCTTATCCAGACTTGCAACAACTTATTTTGTGTGATATATCTTCATTATTTGACCCATTTGACTAGACTGGAGCTTATTGGACTTTGACTTTGACTTTTTGCTAGAAAACCAACTTAATTGACTTTTTCATAAGTGCTTATTTGCTTTTTCCAGCTTATTGAGTCAGCTTATTTGAAAACTTTTTGTTGAAATAGCTTATTTAAGTCATTTAAAAGCTTTAGATACTTGAAGCAGCTCTTGGGGTGGCCTAGAACTCAAAAACGACTATTTTGTCGTTTTTTGTAGATTGTTTATTGCATTTTCAGGCTTATTCCTTGGGCTTATTTCAAATTTCTTTTTACAAAGTCATATTTAGGACAAAAGAAGCTTGTGTGTCTAATTTGAGCTTATGGCATTAGCTTATAGCTTAATGGGCCAAAAAGCCCATTAAGAATAAGCTGTTTGGTATAAGCTAGCTTATTTCACACTTTCAGCTTTTGGGCCTTTGGAAAAAGTTATTTAAAATCAAATTTTGAGTCAAGTAGTGCTTTTTGGGCTTATTTGGGGCACTTTTCATTTCGGGCTCAAATTTGGCCCATTAAGGATCTTTTTTGGGTTTAGCCCATTTTCTAGGCCCATTAAGGGTATTTAGGTAATTTCAAGTTCATTTCTGAGTTACTTAGGTTAAATTAAGCTAGTTTGCAACTTTTTAGAATTTTTTATGATATTTGGATTTTTAATAATATTTTAATATTATTTTATTGTTAAAAATTAAAAGTCTGATTTTCTAAGTTTTTATATTTTTCCTAGGTTCTAAACACTTAATTAGGAATTTTTCAACTTTCCAAATATTTTTAGGGTATTTTAATTATTTTCTAGAATTATTTTAAGTTTTAATAGCTTTTAATAGTTTTTAATTGTTTAAAAATAGTTTTTAGTGGTTTTAAAATTTTGAAAAATACTTTTTAGCTTAATTAGGTTATTTTAAAGGTTTACAAACTTTAAGATCTTGATTGGGACTTTTTATTAGTTAATATTGATTTTTAGGGCTTTAATTAGCATTAAAAAGTTAATATTTAATTAATTAAAAGGTTTTAGCAAGTTTCGATTTTTTGTAAACTCTTAGGATATTTTTGTGGATTTTTAGTGATTTTTGTTAATTTTTAGAGTAAAATTTTAATTTGGGTGCTTTTTACGGTTTTACGTGTACGCCTTTATCGTCTTAGTGTAATCCGTTATCGTAACCGTCAATCTCTTCTTATCCCCTTTCTATTTTTATTTCTCACAAATATAATCACAAAGATAATCAATTCATTACACACACACTAAGCCTCCTTGAGAACGATCCCCATTTTGGGTCATTAGTGCTTGGTTTTCCTAAACCGACACTTAATACTTGCCACTTTTGCTCTCTTTTCCTAAAGAGTAGTAAAACCACTACATCATTTATGATGTAGTGGTTTTACTACTCTTTAGGAAAAGAGAGCAAAAGTGGTAAGTATTATGTGTCGGTTTAGGAAAACCAAGCACTAATGACCCAAAATGGGGATCGTTCTTAAGGAGGCTTAGTGTGTGTGTAATGAATTGATTATCTTTGTGATTATATTTTTATTAGAAAATAGAAGGGGATAAGAAGAGAATGACGGTTATAAAGACGGATTACACTAAGACGATAAAGGCGTACACGTAAAACCGTAAAAAGTACCAAAATTAAAATTTTACTCTAAAAATTACCAAAAATCACTAAAAATCCACAAAAATATTCTAAGGGTTTATAAAAAATCCAAACTTGCTAAAACCTTTTAATTAATTAAATATTAACTTTTTAATGCTAATTAAAGCCCTAAAAATTAATATTAACTAATAAAAAGTCCCAATCAAGATCTTAAAGTTTGTAAACCTTTAAAATAACCTAATTAAGCTAAAAAGTGTTTTTCAAAATTTTAAAACCACTAAAAGCTATTTTTAAACAAGTAAAAACTATTAAAATCTATTTAAACTTAAAATAATTCTAGAAAATAATTAAAAGACTCTAAAAATATTTAGAAAGTTGCAAAATTCCTAATTAAGTGTCTACAATCTAGGAAAAATATAAAAACTTAGAAAATCAGACTTTTATTTTTTAATAATAAAATAATATTAAAATATTATTAAATATCCAAAAATCATAAAAAATTCTAAAAAGTTGCAAACTAGCTTAATTTAACCTAAATAACTCGGAAATGAACTTGAAATTACCTAAATACCCTTAATAGGCCTAGAAAATGGGCTAAACCCAAAACATATCCTTAATGGGCCAAATTTGAGCCCAAAATGAAAAAGTGCCCCAAATAAGCCCAAAAAGCACTACTTGACTCAAAATTTGATTTTAAACAACTTTTTCCAAAGGCCCAAAAGCTGAAAATATGAAATAAGCAAGCTTATACCAAACAGCTTATTCTTAATGGGCTTTTTGGCCCATTAAGCTATAAGCTAATGCCATAAGCTCAAATTAGACACACAAGCTTCTTTTGTCCTAAATAAGACTTCTGTAAAAAAAGAATTTGAAATAAGCCCAAGGAATAAGCCTGAAAATGCAATAAGCAATCTACAGAAAACGACAAAATAGTCGTTTTTGAGTTCTAGGCCACCCCAAGAGCTGATTCAAGTTTCTAAAGCTTTTAAATGACTTAATTAAGCTATTTCAACAAAAAAGTTTTCAAATAAGCTAACTCAATAAGCTGGAAAAAGCAAATAAGCACTTATGAAAAAAGTCAATTAAGTTGGTTTTCTAGCAAAAAGTCAGAGTCAAAGTCCAATAAGCTCCAGTCTAGGCAAATGGGTTAAATAATGAAGATCTATCACAAAAATAAGTTGTTGCAAGTCTGGATAAGCTAAAATAGCTTATTGATAAGCTGAGTACAAATTAACACTAGCAGGGGTTAGTTTGGGTGTTGAGCAGTGGAAACTTTTTACACTGCTTGACTTGTTTGAATTTTTGTCTTTAGTGACTTTTTTGAAGATTCAGATTTCACAAAGGCACCCAAATGATCTTTGGATCATAAGGAGTCAATAACAATCAATAAATCACAACAAGAAACAGCCAATTTGTACAGTTAATTCAATAAAGCACCAGATCTAGCACAGACTTAGAACAATAAGCAGTTGAGCACTTATAAGCAGTTTTAGCAATATTCAGCCAACCAAATTCAACCAAATGCATACACAAGCTATTATAAACTCAAATGAACAAGTCTAAACAGTTTTCATGCAATGGCTTAAAGCGTAAATCAAAATCCAAGCTTATGAATGTTACTGATGAACACTAACACATGCAGTTTTCACTTTGCTGATGTATTTGACCAACAAGCCAGATTCAAACCTCAAGATCTATCAAGTATGTTATAATAATGATGCTTTAACAGCTTTTAACCCTAAGCATGCATAAACTCTAGGTTTTCCCAAAATCTTAGGTCAAAAACAGTCAAACTCAACAAGTTATAGCAGATTATGTGATTCAAGGTTTCAAACTCCAAAACTTGCAGCAAAACACTCTCAACCAAGCATATATCAGATATAGAGCACAAACACAAACTTTCCACAACACAGTAACAAGATTTGAACTCAAACAGGTAGACCCAAACACCCTTTTATCTTTTCAAATCAAATTTTAAACACGAAAAAGTGTGATTTAGTTTACCAAGTGATTAATCTAGCTAAACAACATTATCATGCAAGACTAAGCAGGTTCAAGCCAAGAAATCAACAAGAACACTAGTAGAGCACAAATCCACAAAAAAATCCAATTTTTAGCAGATTTTCAAGGTTTTATGACAAACCTCATGGATGTACATCCACACCCACGAATGTTAGAGCTTATGTGCTGGCTAGAACAAGCACAAGCTTCCAACAGCAGCCCTGCTAAGATTCAACAAGGTAAGTAGCACAATATCAAAATCAGAAAAGTAAAAAGCCTTGATTGATGCAACCTTGTTACCCCACACTTGATTATCCCCAAGTTATAAGCCTCACCACACCTTGATAACACAATATTAGGATGTTATGATCAGCCCTATAGCCCAAGAATACAAGGTTTGAACAAGAACTTAGCAAAATATCAAGCTTGAAGGAAAAATGCAAAATTTTGCACCCTCCTTAAAAACAGGTTTTGAGATTCAATTTTAGTTAACAAATAACATAAACAAGCATAAAATCAAGTGGAACTTGGTCTTTCTTCAACAAACATAACACACTTTCATTAATCAGAAAAGGGGATTTACAAGTTGTTGAACAAGGAAAAACCAAAAGCAAACGTAAATGAGAGACCTAGATGCCTTTATATAGGCTACAAGTGAGCTAGGTAAGCAAGAAAAAACGTAAACCCTAATGTGTAGAAGTCCAGAATTTCCCTTGGAGCTTTGGCATCTTTTGAAGATCATGTGACTGCATTTTGTTGTTTAGCATGAGTTGGCAAGTGAAAAGGTGATCAAAGGGTGTGAAATGAGCTTAAGATGTAAGCACAATCCTTGGACGTTGGATTGTTGTCCATCTCTTGTCTTCTTCCTCTTAGACGTAGCAGGGAAATCTTGTGTGGGCCTCCTTGGTGAAGTAGCATGTGTTTTGAGTGTTGGGATGTGATTAAGGAATGGTTAATCATCATTCTGGAGAAAATTATCCGTTAATTCATAACAAGTAAGAAATCCCTAATAGGTGTGTAAACACCCATCCTTTTTACCACTTAATTACAATAATAACCGAGCCAAAACGTGTATTTATGTCATTTTTGTCGGAATTATGCGTGGTTTGTGTTTTTGTTGTGATTTAGGACGAAAAGATGAAAAGTGGAGAAAAAACGGGCATTCACGGGCTTTTATCAAAGAAAAAGACGAAAGACGAAGTCAAGAAGTCAAGAGTGCAAAAAGAACGGAAGTCCAAGACCAATTCTGAAGATTTATCGAAGAAAAAGTCAAAAGACGGAGGTTTACTAAAAGCCGAAGAACTCAAGTCTAATTTATTGAAGAATTACAAGATGAGTTCAAAGAAATCCCGAGACAAAGTCATTAAAGTCCAAGGTTTAAGAAGATTAAGAATATTAAGGACTTAATCTTGCAATTAAGGAAAAGAAGAAAGAGGGGAGGAAGCTTCCTAAGCACCTCCTAATCCTCCCCTATAAATAGATTAGATTAGATTCATTTCATTTTTGTTGGCTAATAGTGACAATTACTTCTTCCAATTTTAATTACCTTATCATTTACTTTTCATGTCAAATTTAAATACTTGTCTTGCACCTTAAATACCTTTAATTTCAAGTAAGTTTCCTTTTTAATTCTTGTCAATCTTTACTTTTCTTGTCAATCTCCTATCTACCTTTCTTTAATCTTTGATCTTTATGTTTATGTTCATGTTTATGTTTTTGAGTTTTTATTAAATTGATTAAAGTGGGTTTTGATTATTTTGATTAGTTTGGTTAGTTTTATTGATTTGGATTGATTGTTTATGATTAGTAGATGTTATTTGTTTAGTTTGATTTAATCTTTTGGTTGATTTAATTAGTATTTGTTTAGATTCGTGCTTTTTCCTTCCTTGCGTGTTCTTCGCTGTTATCTGATTCCCAGGTAAAGTTCCGGATCAAGACAACTTCTTCCGGATCAACACCTTCATTCGTAATATTCAAAGTTCTGAATCAAGGCTTGTTCATTAGGAACCTATTCTGAACTAGTAGAAGTTCCGAACCAACAAGAAGTTCCGAACCAAGGTGTTTTATTCGGAATAATTAATTATTTCGGATCAACACCTTCATTCGGAACATTCAAAGTTCCGAATCAAGCTTGTTCATTCGGAAGTATTTCGGATCAGTGGAAGAGGTGTTTCATTCGGAACATTCAAAAGTTCCGAATCAGTGAGTTCCGAATCAAGGGTTCCGAATCAAGAAGTTCTGCATCAAGGCTTTTGTTTAGGAAGTTCCGAATCAATTGAAGTTCCGAATCAGTAAAAGTTCCGAACGAAGGATTTATTCCGGATAAGTGACATATTCCGAATAGAGAATTTGTTCCGGATCAAGGATTTTGGTAAATATTCCGAGTGAAGAAGAATCATTCCGTACGAAGGTGACATTCCGGATGAGTGATTATTCCGAACGAAGGATTATTCCGAATGAGCTGTTTTCAGGTTCTTTTTAGTTTTTTTGTTTTTAATTTTTAATTTTCAAGCTTTATTTTTCCCGCCTTTATCCTTAGTCGCACTTTAAGATTACTTGCCTTAGATTTATTTTAGCCTTGCCTTAGTTTATGTTTTAGTTGCGTTTTAAGTTTGCCTTAGATAGATTTAAGTTTGCGTTATTTACGTTTAGTGCCCATTTACTTCTCGTCACGCTTTTAAATACTTGTCATTTACTTTAAATTAGAGTTAGATTTTAAATTATCGTCATTTTCATACACGTCTTTGCACATTAATTTTACTACAACGACACAACTATTTGTTTCACCAAAGAATGACTGAGTTGCATAGTTGACAAGGATCAATTCGATTAGACACACGACAAAGAACTTTTTAACTAAGTAAAACCTAGATCGATTTCAACGAACAATTTTTATAACTAAAAGACAGTTATCAATCCCCAAATTGGATTATGAACATCAAGAACAGGTGTTTGATCTTTGTTGTGGGTTAAAAACATGTTTAGCGCCTATTTTTATTATTAATTAACTGGTTTAAAAAGTTAGTTAATAACTAAACAGGTGAGTGGGATCTGATGTGGACAAAAGGTTAGTTGTGATTGGTTGGATGGAGTGAGTGGGGCACGTGACATGATTGGGTTGATTAAGGTAAGTATTGTGTCGCCCCATTTTGTTCCCTCACTTCTTTCTTTCTTGTCATTTCAGTTTAAATAGCCATCAACGCCAAAACTCTTCATAACAACTTTTGCCTTTTTACTCTTTTGCCCCAAAATGTTTTATAAAGTGAATTTAGGGGTAATTCTTGCCATTTTATGATTTTTGAAGGACTGTTTTGGTATTTTCTTCAAGGATTATGGTCTAAACTAGTATGATTGAAATCTTGGAGGACTGAAATTGTCAAATCATGTTTGATGAGGGACCATTTTTGCCAAATCTTCAAAGTCAAGGGTCCTTTTGTTAATTTTGGGATTTTCAAAGGACCAAACTTGTCATTCTTGTAACTTGGAGTCCTTCTTGCTGTGTTTGACTTTGAGGAGGATACTGGTTGACAATTTAGCTTTGTTGAGGGGCTAAACTTGTCAATTCTTCAAAGTGGAGGGCCCTTTTTGTAATTTTGATAAACTTTAGGGACCAAACTTGTAATTATGAAGATACAAGGGTATAAATGTCAATTCTTCCATATTAGAGGACCCTTCTTCATAAGTATTCAAGTCTTCAAGGGTTTTTCTTGGGAAAGTCTTCATTAGGGCTTGGTGCCATGTGCGGCTTCGTTTTTGCATGATTCTTGTGATCTTTTGTCATTTTCTCAATATCCATACCTAAAATACACAAGCAACAAACACAAGCATATATTTGGGTATTTTAATGATATTTAATGCGTTTTAAGCCCTATTTGGACGATGAGACTATGTATAAAAGCAGTCTCATCAGGGTGACCTCGTCATGCTTTAGAGGGGTGACCTCTAAATAACTTTAGAGGGGTGACCTCTAATTACTGTGCTGGGTGGAAGGATCAGCTCCAATGTGAAAGATGTAGAGCACACACCACATTCACCCTGATAACTTGTAAACTGATAAGCCTAGGATGCATCCATACGCCCCACTAAACATACATATAAAAATGGCCAAACTGAACATGAGTGGGACGATGCAGGATATCACTCTCGTGCATGTGAGTCACGACACTGGTGCCTCTACTGTCGTGGTTACGGTACCTCCGTAACTAGTACATAAAATGGTCGTGCTTGTATATAATGCTCAGGCAACTTATTTCGTTTTTAACATGATTTCTGATAAGCTTAAACACATACGAGGAAAAACATTTGGCTGGAGACGGAGAATCCTAATCATGCATAGAAAGGAAGTCCTTACTGAAAGGACGGGAAATCCGTACCTCGTGTCCAGTAACTGACTGCAATAATACAAGTAGAACTCCTACTCTGACTTCACGCGAGCTACATAAATAAAAGGCGCGAATAAGCTAACTGATATCCGTCTATTTAATTTCATGTTGTTATTGGCTTTTCATTTATTTATTTTATTTCTGTAATTTTGTATGTATATTAACTGATCAATCTGATCTTATAATAATTCCTTTTAATGTATTATCGTTCTACTATTAATTACGGTACAAGCGTATTTCTCACACTATAGTGATACTGTATTAAGTATCCCACTGAAAATAGAAAGTTTCTTAAATTAGAAAGTTCCCAAAATAATTTAATTCATTTAATAAATTTATACCCTTTTAAAATATTAAAGAACTATTTTAATTTAATAAATAAAATTTAAAACATTTATAAAACAATTAATAAAAGGTATAATATATAAATCTTCGTTTTATATGTTTATACTATATCCCGAGCCTACCGAGATACCCCAATCTCGATCGAACCAAACAATTTCACAACTATATCAAATCTGTCTATATGAAATTTATGACAGAAAAACTGTCACTAAAAGGTGTCGCTTAAAACTGAGTATTAGAAAACTACCATATAACAATTCTGCGACAGAATCAGATGTCACCAAACTGTTGCTAATTTCTGAATTAAACCCTTTTATTTACAGATTACAAAGTTCCCACTGCTCTTATCTTTTTTCCCACTGCTGGAACCCACGTTCCCACTGTTAGTTACGTTTTCCCACTGTTTCAGTAAACCAAACGCACCTTTATTTTCTGGAACAGCCCGTTTGGGCTTGTTTCGAATGTATTGGTCGATTACAGCCCGAGCCGCCCCTGTGTGGGTCACGGCTGGGCAGAGAAGAAACCTACCGAGACCTTATGGTCTCGGTTTCACTAACCAAAACACAAACCCGACCCCTGTGTATTATTTCCCCCGTCTGGGGTTGCTGTTCACGGCAGGGCCAGAAGAACAACATCACGCCGCACTTATGGTCACGGCTGGCCTGAAGACAACACACCGAGACCTGTTTGGGTCTCGGTTTTCGTAAGAAAGCACACCCGACACCCCTTTATTATATAATTAATACTTGATCTTTATAAGCATTAAATCAAATGACAAATCATGGTCTGTCAGAATTCAGGAACGAGGGTGATTACCTTATGATGATGAACAAACAATGGTGATTACACACAATTTTATGATGAAGACTTGAATCCAAATTCCCCTTTTTTTCTAAACCCGACGACCACTTTACACCAACTAGAAACCCTAGTTTTTTTTGTTTTTTTTTCGTCTGTTATGGGAGAAGGGTTAACTCCCGTTATTAATTTTTTTACCATGGGCTTGGGCCAAAAATCTTCTTTTCTTTCCTTTCTTTAAACCAAAACCGGCCATGGGCCTTTTTAAACTAACTTTTCATTTTTTTTATATAATCGTATGCTTGTATTTTTTTCCCGTGTTTGTATATAATTTCCCGCGTTTGTTCTCGTCCATAATTAATACGTAAATAGTTTAAATAATTAAACCGCGTATTTACATTTTCTGATTTAAATACGGGTTTTACAGTTACCCTATGTGGGCCCATCTACCCACGGCTAGAACACAAGAAAGGGCCAAGCCCATTTGATTTTTACTAAGAAATAAGGGAAAGATATTTTCATAATAACAAAATATTAGAAAAGATCAAAACCCTAATCTCTCTTTGTCTCCTCTTGTTCGTCGGGTATAGAACACCAAAAAGGGGGTGTTGGTTGATTTTTGGTGATTGATTTCTTGCAAGGTTGTTAGTGTGTTCGTTCTCCTTTGTTTCACGTAATCGGTAAATCCTTAAACCCCTTTTTCTTTATGTTTTATTTAATCAAGAACACATGAAATCATGGTTTATTAAAAACAAGTAAATAACTTGTTAATAAATCATGGGGGTAATTTAATTATGGTTTAAGGGGTGTTTGTTTCGGTCGGCGCACACAAACCGAGAGCCCAAGGCTCTCGGTGTGTCTCGTGTGAACACAGCCGAGACCTACGGGTCTCAGTGTGGTGTTGTTGATCTCGGCCGCAAGAGCAAGGGAACCCCGACCATGTCGGGATGGGGGGGTGTGTTGGTGTTCGGTTAGGTCTCGGCAGAAACAAGGACCACCACCGGCATAAGCCGGTGGCTATATATGGAAAGCAGGGGGAACCCAGGCCGCAGCAGCAGGGGTAACCACCGGCTAGCCGGTGGGAACTTTTGCTAGCCGGCGGCTAGACATGACCAAGGGAACCACCGGCGTCAGCCGATGGCTGTTTTACACAAACAGTGGCAACCGGCTAGGCCGATTAGCCACTGTTAAGGGTGCGTTTGTTGACCGGTTCACGGGGTTCACGAATACGGTTCACGACACGTTTAATAAATAAGACACCGGTTTCGGTCACGACATTATTTTACAAGGTTAATTATTTTTACAAGATTAAATTAAATTGATTAAAACATGTACATGATTAATTTAATTTATACATGACTTAGGTCATAAATATTATTAATAATGCATGGATTTTAGCATAAGTAATTATCGTTTTATTTAGACTATACGATTAATTAATTATTAAAATCATGAATTATAATTAATTAATTTCCACGACTTAGTTTATATTATTAATAGATATTAATACATGTTTTAACCTAAGTATTTTACTTTTATTTAATCAAATCATGTTATATTTATTTAAATACTTTAACCTATATTTTATTTAATTTACATGAAATAATTAATAAACTATACTATTTAATCACATGACCTAGAATATAAATCAGTAAACACTTAAGCTTATATTATTAGCTTAATAATCCAGCTTATTTCTATTTATGGAAACTTTCTTTTTTTAGAAACTTATTTAATTAAGGCAGCTAATCTATTTATGGAAACTTTCTATTTTTAGAAACTTATCTATTTTAAGCAGTAAATCTATATTTGGAAACTTTCTATTTTTGGAAACTTTTTATTTTTGGAAACTTTCTATTTTTGCAAACATTCTATTTTAGGAAACCTGCTATTTTTAGAAAGTTACTTATTACTACGCAACAAGTATAATAATATAAGAAATACAATATATACCTAAACAGAATAGACAGAATACATGATAAATGCATTATAAAGCTTAAATCAATAAAACATGACATGAACATATAAAATAAGTTAAGACATGATATAAAACCAGTTACGTACTCAGTTGTGACACCCCGGGTAGGGTCATGCAGAAATATCCACGGAGATGTCACTAGGGTGGATCGATATCATATAGTCCATAGAGCATAAGATAAAGAGTTATTCAAATCAAATTACATGTTTGTTAAACAAATAAATAAAAATTGTCCTAAACATGATGAAAATTGATTGTTTATGTTTCCCAAATAGAACCCCTGACGAGTCCTATGATGCAGATTACTAAGATGTTGGAGACCATGCACACACCACGTACTAACTTCATATTATTGTGAAAAACATACTAAAGGGGTCAACATAAAGTTGGTGAATTTACAGGTTTTAACAATTAATTAGTTTGGACATACATTAATCATAGAAGTAACAATACACAAAGCATTCTTACTAAAATTTAGATTACATTTGTTTATTATTAGAAACTGAAGCTTAACCTTCCATAGTCCTCAATAGATGAGGACGTAGTGTCTCACAAAAATACACCCAACCCAGTTCCAACATGGTATACGTCTGTTGTCCCTGGCAAGGCACATAGAGCATGACTCAACCAAACTGGGAGTGATGAGACTGCTTTTATACATAGTCTCATCGTCCAAAAAGGGCTTAAAATGCATAATTAACATGAAAATACCCAAATATATGCTTGTGTTTGTCGCTTGTGTATTTTAGGTACGGATATTGAGAAAATGACAAAAGATCACAAGAATCATGCAAAAACGAACACGGGAAACGAAGCCGCACACTGAACCAAGCCCTAATGAAGACTTTCCGAAGAAAAACCCTTGAAGATTTGAAGATTTATGAAGAAGGGTCCTCCAATATGGAAGAATTGACACTTTATACCCTTGTATCCTAATAATTACAAGTTTTATCCCTAAAGTTTGTCAAAATTGCAAAAAGGACCCTCCACTTTGAAGAATTGGCAATTTTAGTCCCTCAACAAAACTAAAATGTCAATATTTATCCCCCTCAAAGTCAAACATACCAAGAAGGACTCTAAGTTACAAGAATTACAAGTTTGGTCCTTTGAATATATCAAAATTGCAAAAAGGACCCTTAACTTTGAAGAAATGGCAAAAATGGTCCCTCATTAATCATGACTTGGCAATTTAAGTCCTCTAAAAGTTCAATCATACAAGTCAAGACCATTATCAATCAAGAAAATGCCAAATCAGTCCATCAAAAATCACAAAATGGCAAGAAATACCCCTGAAAATACTTTGGAAAAGTATTTGGGGCAAAAGTGTGAAAAATAAAACTTCATTAACAAAGGATTCGTATTTTTGGGCAGTTTATTTGCAAATGAAAGAAAGAAGGAAGACAAGGGGTGAAAACTGCCAAGCCACAATAGATACATAAACCAGTGTGTGGGTGACACATGTCCCACTCACACTCTCCACCAATCACATTACACCATTCATCCATGTCACACCCCACTTAACCCGGTTTATATTAAACAAATCTTGGCACCATTAACAAGTTTTTAAACTTAATCCAAACCAAAAACGGATTAAACAAGGCACTATTCACCTCAAGAACACAATTAGGTATTCTTAATTGTGTTGTAATTAAGCCATGAAAACCTCCAGATTAGTGATTAACCATCCCTTAACCACATCCCAACCTCAGAAATACTTGCCACCTCACTCCTTTGTACCACACAAGATTCCCCTGCTACAAGCTTGTGCATACTGCCAAAATTGTGACAGCCATCCAACGTTTGAGATTGAAGCTTACTTTTTAAGCTTGTTACAAGCCCTTTGATCAACTTTTTCCTTGCCAGCTACAACAAGACTCCAAAATCAGTCACATGATTCTCCAAAAGTTCAAACTTCACAAGGGCATTTCTGGGACTTCACAAGCTAGGGTTTACGTTTTTTTCAGCTTTCCTAGTTTATTGTATGTCTATATAAAGGCCTTAGTTCATTACATTTTAGCTTGCTCTTGAATTTTCCTTGGTTCAATTTTATGTAAATCCATTTTCAGTATTAATGAAATGTGTTTGAAATGTTGAATAAAGCTCAAGTGCCATCCTTTATATCTGCTTATTATTGTTCTTAGTTTGATAATCTTGAATCTCAAAATTCAAGGAATGTGCAAAAGTTTGCACATTTTCCTTCAAGCTTGATATTTTGCTAAGTTCTTGGTCTATCTTGGAATTCTTGGGCTATTGGGCTGATCATAGCATCCTGATATTATGTTATCAAGGTGTGGTGAAGCTTATAACTTGGGGATAATCAAGTGTGGAGGACAAGAGTTGCATTAATCAAGGCTTTTCACTTTTCTGATTTTACTATTTTGCTTCTAACCTTGTTGAATCTTAGCAGGCTTTGTTGTGAAAGCTTGTAATTGTTATTGCTAGTACATAAGCTCAAAACTCGTGGGTGTGGATGTACATCCATGAGGTACACACCCTTAATCTCAAAATCTGATAAAATTTTGGATATTTGTGATATTTGAGTGTGACTTATGTTCTTGTGAATTTTGTGGCTTAATCTTGCTTGAATCTGCTTATCTTATATGTTATTGTGTTAATTTGGGCTTGGGTAACCTTGGAATGCTGTTTTGATTTGAAAATCTTGATTTGAAAAGTTAAAGGGGTGTCTGGGATTACCTGTCTTGAATCATAACTTGTTATCTTGTTTCTGGAAGGTGTTGTTTATGCTTGTTATCTGCTATACACTTGGTTGAGAGTTGTTTGCTGCAAGTTTTTGGGCTTAAACCTTAAAATCAAAGATTATGCTATAACTTGTTGAGTTTGACTGTTTTTGACCTAAAATTTTGGGAATACTTAGAGTATATGCATGTTTAGGGATATAAGCTGTTAAATCATTGTTATCATAACATATCCTAGAGATTTGAGTGTTTGAATCTGGCTTGTTGGTTAATTGCATCAGCAAACGTGAAAACTGCATGTTCTTGTGTTCATTAGTAACTTTAAGTGCTTGAATCTTGCTTAATACTTTGAATCAGTGCATGAAACCTGTTTAGACTTGTTTATTTAAGTATAATATTAATTGTGTATGCATTTGGTTAAGTTTGGCTGGCTGAATTGTGCTCTAAGTGCTTATTGAACGTCAACTGCTTAAGTGTTCATGTTTGTGTCAGATCTGGTGATTGTTTGAATTAACTGTACTAATTGACTGTTGTTGATTGTGATTTTTTTATTGTTATTGACTCCTCTTGATCCACTGATCAATTGGGTGCCTTTGTGTAACTTGAATCTCCAAAAATGTCACTAAAGACAAAAAAGTCAACAAGTCAAGCAGTGGAAAAAGTTTCCACTGCTCAACACCCAAAACTAGCCCCTGCTAGTGTTAATTTTCTTTCAGCTTATCAATAAGCCATTTTGGCTTATCCAGACCTGCAACAACTTATTTTTTGTGATAGATCTTCATTATTTGACCCATTTGATTGAACTGAGCTTATCAGACTTTGACTTTTTGCTAGAAAACCAACTTATTTGACTTTTTCATAAGTGCTTATTTGCTTTTTCCAGCTTATTGAGTCAAGTTATTTGAAAACTTTTTGTTGATTAAGCTTAGTTAAGTCATTTAAAAGCTTTTGCAATTTGAATCAGCTCTTGGGATAGCCTAGAACTCAAAAACGACTATTTTGTCGTTTTCTGTAGATTGCTTTTTTCTTTTTCAAGCTTATTCCTTTGGCTTATTTCAAATTTCTTTTTATAGAAGTCTTAGTTAGGTCAAGAGAAGCTTGTGTGTTTAATTTCAGCTTATGGCATCAACTTATGGCTTAATGGGCCAAAACGCCCATTAAGAATAAGCTGCTTGGTATAAGCTAGCTTATTTCACATTTTTAGCTCTTGGAGCTTTGGAAAAAGTTGTTCAGAATCAAATTTTGAGTCAAGTAGTGGTTTTTGGGCAATTTTTACAAAGTTTTTCTTATTGGGCTCAATTTGGCCCATTAAGGAGACTGTATTGGGTTTAGCCCATTTTCTAGGCCCATTAAGGGTATTTAGGTAATTTCAACTTCATTTTCTGGTTATTTAGGTTCAATAAGCTAGTTTGCAACTTTTTAGAATTTTTTAGGATTTTTGAATTTTTATTAATATTTTAATATTATTTTATTATTAAAAATTAAAAGGCTGATTTTCTAAGTTTATATATTTTTCCTAGACTCTGGACACTTAATTAGGAATTTTACAACTTTCCAAATATTTATAGGGTCTTTCAATTAATTTTTATAATTATTTTAGGTTTTAATAGTTTTTAATTGTTTTTAAATAGTTTTAATTAATTTTAAAATTTTTAAAAATAGTTGTAAATTAAGTTAGGGTATCTTAGAGGTTTACAAAGTGATAAAACTCATTTTGGGCTTTTTGTTAATTAAATTGATATTTAGGGCTTTAATTAGCATTAAAAAATAATTATTTAATTAAATAAAAGGTGTTGGGTCTAATAGATGTAGATCTTGCAGCCTGTCAGGACCGGTGAATGACTTCTGTAATCACAAGTCAAATCACAAAGAGACTCTATATATAATATGAATGTAGAATATAAATATAAACAAGAGAAACAGAATAACTATAAAGACTTGATCCTTTCTAAGGATTTCTAATATTGATAAAGACTGGAACTACGTTTTGTGAAGGTGTCTAACCCTTCTGCCTAAGGTTCCTTTTATACTACAAGGAAACCCTAATACATCATTAATGAAAACGTGTAAAACTGATATGCATATCCTTTCCTAACATATCTCATGCATATCCTAACAGAATATTAAGTAAATAATAAAGTTTGACTTCGACTAGGACCAGGAGCAGGACTTGCTCCTACTACGACTAGGACCAGGAGGAACTACATACCTCCTAGTCTACCTATTACATATAACTATTACAATGGTCCTAACAATCCTCCCCTAAACTTGAATTTGACCTGTTGAGTTCAAGTTTCCTGGAAAACATGCAAAGAAAGCCCGAGGATTGTATCAACAAATAGCAGCATCAACAAGATAAGAATCAGAAGAACAGCCGCATGAAACACTAGAAGCTTCTCCGAAGCTTGTAACAAATCAGCATCAGGTTGAATCTTTTCAGCAACATGAGCAGATTTGATGAGCCTTTACCAAGTAGCTGCTCGCTCTTGGGCTAGCTAGTCATTCTGGTGGAATAAGCATCACCCTGGGAGACTAGAACCCAGCCCAACTCTTAGAACGTGAATCAATGGTGAATGGGAGTACCCTGATAATTTTAGGCAAACCATCACAGCCGTCAACGGATTTGATGTGTCTTTACCAGAAGCCGTACCCCTCTGGACTCGCCAACTCTTAGCAATGAAGCATCGGTGAGTTGAACACCCTATAGCTTTAAGCAAGCTATTATAGCTATCAACGGATTTGATAAGATCATTACCAAGAGCCGTACCCTCAAGGTGAATCAACTGTTTCTTGTCGATGAGACATGGTAAGTTGAGAACCATTTGTTGTGTGAACCACGTCCAACACCAAGTAAAACCAAGTACCAGAACAAACACAAACCAGGAACCACATCTTGAAACAGCCAAGGGATATTATGTACAAGTATAAAAGCTAAACTGTGTTAAAGTATAAGCAGATATTATATAAAAAGTTTTTTTTTTTTTTTTTAGTTTGTTTGATTATTGTCATTAATTTTTTTTTTTTTAACTATAAAGAATAAAAGTCACCAATCACTGTACATATTGATGAAAATAATCAAAATAAGAACAAAAATTCAAAGTATAAACACTTACACCCCAGTCACCTTACATACCAGAAGCTGCCTTCTTATCCGCTAGCAACCGTGCTTGAATACCCTCCACCAAAGATGTAGCCATACTCGATTCATTCCCAGAAGGAGCAGTAGAAATCTGCAAGTGACTTGCCAACATTGCTTCCATGGAAGAAATAGTCAAAGGATACTGAACATCCGTCAACATAAACACCACATGACCAGAACCTAATTCCAACACATGAACTCCACATCCAGCATAAAGCTTCCAACGAATAATCTCCCATTGCATTTGATCCTTCCATACGCCCAAAGGAGTAGCAGATGGAGGAGGATCCAACATCAGCTTGAGATCGGCCTAAAGACGGATACCAGGCCAGGAAGACACCGCCATGGGGTTAAACGGCATACTAGAATCAACAAGTCCAAACAACGCCATAAGATCCATCCGGTCAGCCCACGATAACACACCCTGCAAACCCGTGACCATTCGCACAGTCCCATCACTCAAGGTAATCCTATGGGAGACGCCACCAGGAAGTGTTGGAGACCGCTCAACCGTATAACCCGTAAGGCTTCCATTGCCCAAAGGTAAGTCAGAATCGCTATCCGAAGCTGCATCAATTAAGTTCTCAGGATCACGCTTCTCAAAAGGAACTGATTTACCACGGCGAACACGACGAGTAAGTTTCTGGCGAGTGGAACGTCGAGGCGTGGGAGCCGAAGGAGTTGATTCAACCTTCACCGTAACTTCAGCAACAGCAGGAGGAGCAGTAGAAGTAGACTCATGAACATGTCCACCCAAAGAACCACTAGGAGCTGCATCAGACGTAGGATTAGGTTGTGTTGCAGGAACTTGTGGTGATGAAGATGGCACATCAGATGTAGCAGCAGTAGGTATGGGGGGATCAACAAACGCGCTTGCAGGAACATGGGTGGTGGTAGGAGTAACAGGTGTGGTGGTGGAAGCATGAGTGGTGGTGGTAGTAACAAAGATGGTAGTAGCAGGACCAGCAGTAGAACCAATAGGAGCAACCAAGGGTGTAGTAGAAGGACCAACAGAAGCAGCACCAGAACCAGAAGGACTACCACCAGAACCAGGAGTGGGTACAGACGAAGGAGCAGTAGAAGCAGCAGGAATAGAAGCAGTCACACCACGAGGATGGTAAATAAATCTTTCCGGAATAGGTTGACTCTGACGCTTCACCATCTTCTCATAAAGGACCTTAAGCTCATTAAATATCAAAGCTCTCACCCGAGCCCAAGACCACGGAGCATTGAAATGAGCAGTAGATTGATATTTTACATAACGTTGCATCTGCTGGCGCTGCTCAGTCCGAGAAAGAGGTCTGTTCCTTCGCTGTTTCTTTAGTTCTTCAGCAAGAGCCAACTGGTGCTTACGCATCATCACTATAGCACGCGGAATACAATTGTGTTCATCAACATCATCACCCAACAGATCTTTAAACTGAGCATAATCCCGAGTGAGAACAGTCAACACTTGCATCCATTCACCATCAGTCCAGTGCATAGCATCATGCTGAATTTGCGCACGCCTTCGCTCTCGGAGCTCTTCCTCAGCAGCTCTATCCTCCTCATCAATCTCAGCCTGAACCCGACGAGCAGCCTCTTCACCAAGTCTTTCTTCTTCAAGCTGTCGACGAGTGCGCTTACGGGTGGGAGATGGAGAATCAGTCATTGGAGCTTTTCCCTTCGGATCATGAGAGGGACCAGCATGAGAACCAGCAGCAGCATCAGAATCACCACCCATAGAAGGGGGAATAGCACTAGATGAAGGAGCATTGGAGGACATTGGAGGACCGGGCAGATCATCATAAACTTTATCAGCAAAGGCAGCCTTTGCCAGCAACGTCAAGCCATCCTCAACATTCTCCGCACCCTCATCCTTAGAATCTGAAAGAACCACATGCTTCTTGCGACGACGCTGTTGATTCTCCAATACCTTTATACGATCGGCCAGAGGAAGAACAAACTCCCTTGTGAGCTTCCGATGTTGGTTCAAGTCAGCTTCCAAACAAGTCATCCTCTCATGGTACCTGTGCATAAGATCTAACAAAGATGTCAGTGTAGTAAGCTCCTCCGCCTGCCCACCAAGAGAACTTGGATCAGGGAAAGCATCACGGGAGCTCGAAGCAACATTTGGGTCAACCTGTGGAGAACTAGCAGCAAACGGGATATCAGTCGAGTGTGGGGCAGGGCTAGGAGGTGGAGTCTCCACAAATGGAGACTGGTGTGGAATGGAGGAAGGACCAGCCTTGGAAGGGGATGGTTTTTCAACCACCACTTCCTCAACTAGCTCCTCCTCTACCACAGGAATGTCACCACCAGTAGGAGCCTCCTCCTCCTCCATGGGGTCATCATCTAACACAACCAACTCAGGAGCCTCCTCCTCCTGACCTATAGGACCCTGAGCCAACCCCATCATGGCTTCAGTCAGGGGCCTCCAATCCCCAGTAAACCCATTCATCATATTGTAATACACTTTCGCTGTTAGTTTAGATGGTACATGCTCAGCCCTATCATGTGGAATGCAAACAAGTATTTGTTGAATAAACCTAGAACCAGCAGTTGACAAATTACTAGCCATCCCCTCAAATAAATAATGTGAAAAATTAAACACTCTACCCTGGGCTAAACATATAAGACCAGTAGCTAAAGGAGTAGGGAAAGCATCCCAACTCCCCGACTTGGGACTCATACAATGGATTAAATAGTGAACCAGAAGCTTCCACTAAGGGGAAAACCTATTCTTTTGGAAGTTAAACTTCCCCCCATGTTCATAACCTATGGCAGCCATACCTTCTAATACTTCCGAATTGGGAAGTGATACAACACCCCCCTCATCCTGAAGATGAAGAGAAGAGCGAATAGACGCTTCAGTTACCACATAAGCACGCCCATCTATGGTAGCATGGAGTGCTCGTGGACGTCCAGCCACATTCACAAGCTCAGCAGACGCCCAAAATTGACGTACCACACTATCATATATGGTAGGACAAACAGTAAATGCAAACCTTAAGTTTGAAGCTTCAATAAACTCCAAGATATCAGCAAAATGTTCACGATTAGGACCATCACCCAGATAAGCAACACGATTATGAGCAGGTTGGTAAGCAAGAGCAGCCATGGATCTTGATGAATGGATGGAAGAAGGATTTGGATTGGGATGTAAAGAGTAAAAGCGGTTTTTGTGTGTGTGTTAATTGTAATGAGTGAGTCAAGGGTGTATGTTGACCATATAGGAAGAAAGTAGTAACTGTTCATTGACCCCTATTAATGGGGGGTTGCCCTTTCAAATTAAGCCATAATGGCATACTAACCACTTGCCCTTTTTAACATAATAACTTACCCCCAATTTATTTGCTGAATTCAAACTTGTAAATACCAGTATTGGGAGCGTTGACCAAAAGTCAACGTACACAATAGTCAGACCAGGAGCAAAACGTGATTAGCAGAGGACAAAAAGAATGAACAGTAGGCAGACCAGTACCAATACCAATAGCCAAACACCACTAGACATGGAAAGATTTTAAACCACCAGAAGACCGCCAAGCATAACTAGAAGCTGACCAAGGTGGACCAGAAGCCAGTCATATAAGGCCATATCCACTAGAAGAGAGCAAAAATCCTCCTTCAGAAGCACCACACACCACCATAATCATGAAATTATGTTGTTAAATACTATGAATACGTCAGACTGACCTAATATGTACACAAAGCCTCCCCTTAGGCTTTGCCTCCCCTCAATCCTAGACCTCACGGATTGACCATCCCAATATGAACCACCAAGTGGTTAAACCGAGGACCATCAAAAGCTTTAGTCAGCAAATCAGCAACATTGTCATCCGTATGAACTTTAAGAACCTGTATCAGCTTCTTCTCATTCGCATCGCGTATAAAATGATGCCGAATCTCAATATGCTTCGTCCGCTGATGAAATACAGGATTCTTCACAATGCAAATAGTGCTTTGATTGTCAATAAAAATTTTGGTATTCATAAAATTGAACCCATAGTCCAACATCTGATTTTGGATCAATAAAACTTGACCACAGCAACTAGCAGCAGCTACATATTCAGCTTCTGTTGAAGAAGTAGCTACGATTGTCTGTTTCTTACATTGCCATGAAATAAGCCGACGACCCAAAAATTGACAACCACCAGTAGTAGACTTCCTATCATTATTAGCACCAGCATAATCACTATCACTGTATGCTTCAAGAACAAAGGGAGATTCTCTAGGATACCATAGACCCAATTTCGGTTGAGCCTTGATATACTTGAAGATCTTCTTCACTGCATTTAAGTTCAAAACTGTTGGAGTCACCTGGTGTCTAGAACAAGCACTTACTGCAAACATAATGTCCGGACGTGATGCAGTCAAATACATGAGAGAGCCAATCATAGACCTGTACATATGAACATTTACCGGTGGATCTGGCTCATTCTTAAGTTTGATTTTAGCAACTTCATAAGGAGTTGCTGCTGGTCTAAGAGGATCCATGTCAAACTTCTGAAGAATCTCATGAACATATTTGTCTTGACTGATGAAAATCCCATCCGATTGTTGCTTGACCTGAAGACCAAGGAAAAATGACAGTTCTCCCATGGCACTCATCTAAAATTCGCCTTTCATCAAGTGTTCAAACTCATCACACCACTCCTTCCTTGTAGATCCAAAGATAATGTCGTCCACATAGACCTGAACAAGGATAATATCCTTGGAATTCCGCCGAAGAAATAGTGTCTTGTCAATAGTACCTCTTCTATAGACATTCTTTAACAAGAAAGTGGAGAGACGCTCATACCAAGCTCTAGGAGCCTGATGTAACCCATAAAGAGCCTTGACCACCTTATAGACTTTCTTGGGATGAAGTGGATCAACAAACCCCTTAGGTTGAGTAACATACACTTCCTCGTCAATTTTTCCATAGAGAAATGCACTCTTGACATCCATCTGGAACACCGTAAAGACAACATACGAAGCAAAGGCCAAAAACAGACGAATGGCCTCAATCCTGGCAACAGGCGCAAAGACTTCAGTATAATCAATGCCCTCAATTTGAGTGTGTCCTTGTGCGACAAGTCTAGCTTTATTCCTGACAACAATTCCCCGTGCATCCTTCTTGTTTTTGAGAATCCATTTGGTATTGATAGCTGTCTTCCCATCTGGTAAGTCAACCAGAACCCAAGCATTCTGAAACAAGAATTGTTGCATTTCCTCCTACATAGCCTCCACCCAACTTTGATCCTCAAGAGCATGAGAAACAGACCTAGGTTCCACCTGTGAAAGAAAACAAGCAAACAAACAGTGTTGAAAGTCCGTATGATTATTACGCTTTTGATCCTCAATATAGCCCACAAGAGCATGATGATTAGACGAGGCCTTCTGCTGCATTCTGCGTGTCTTGACGGTAGAACCAGGATCTCCAATAATTTGAGTGGTAGGATGATCTTTATGGGATTGCAAGACTGGATTGGAAGAAACCTCCACTTCTGGTGCCAAGTTATTGAGATCACCAACAAAATCAGCATCATATGAAGCATGTTGGAAAATCCCGTCTACCGGTTGTTTATGTATATCATCCAGCTTGGTAGAAGACTTCTTTTCATGGTTCCCCAAATCAGAAGGACTGGAGAAACGTGTATGGAAGCAGACTCACTAGCCGGAGTACCAGTAGTTGAGTTACTAGCACTAGGAGCAGAAGCTGGAGTACCAGGAGCAACTTTGTCAGTAGGCTCAACCAAGGGAAACTCAAAACTACCTTGAGCAGCTGCTGTAGTAGCTTCTTGTTGTTGCTTGAGAAGAGTATCAAGAGCTGCTTGGGAATCCTGTACATCCAATGGAGTTGCAGCACTAGGAGGAGTAGGAGAAACCGTGGTGGAATAGGATGGAACCACAAAAATGTCATCCTCATCATCTGAATCAGACAGACTAGAAGGAACACCAGTACTTGAAGTTGCAAACACTTGTGGTCCTGCATCATGGTTAGTTTTGAAACGAAAATATCCTAACGAATCACTAAGATAATCAAGATCAAAATACCATTCTGGACCTGTTCCTTGTATGTTTGTCTTCTCCTCAAAATACCTGAGATTAATAGTTTCAATTATCCGTTTGGCTTGAAGATTGTAGACACGATACGCCCGAGAATGAGCTGAATACCCCACAATATATGTAACACCCCATTTTGATAAATGGAATGTCACGCGTGATTATGGCGTGTCATCAAAGCATGCAAGGTGATATGTAGTAAAACATACATGACCATAGGGAAAACCGGAATCAAACATCGGTTCCCAAACATAAGCCCAAAACATAAATAAAGGAAATGAACTGAATAAAGACTAAACAAGCATAACTATATGAAGGCAAAAAGGAAAAGAAGTCTCTGGCAGCTTCCATCCTATGTGCGTCCTCCAAATGCTCGAGTCTTGGGTACCTGCCGTTTTGGGACATGGAAAGGAAAGTAACGGCTGAGCAAAACGCTCAGTGCACGGATGTACAATAAAGCATGAAATAGGATAAGCATGTAACATGTAACAGCGGAAGACTAAGTACTGAGTAAACTGGTTAAATATCATGAAAACTGGTTTTATAGTTTGAAAAGCCTTATGTTTAACCTGTGAAAACTGTTTTAACATATATATACCATAGCCCATATAGGTCATGAAAAGGTCACGTGCATGAATACTTGGAGGGGTGACCTCATCATGCTGATTAGAGGGGATGCCTCTAATCAATATACTGGTTTGGGTAGGAGGGATCAGCTCCTTGTGAAGGGTGCAAGGCACACACCACATTCACCATGATAAACTGAATAAAACATGTAACTAGGATGCACCCATACGCCCCGACTGATATAATAATATGGCCAAACTGAAAAGGGACGCCACGAGCAATCACTCCGCCGTGGGGAAGTCATAACATCGGTGCCTCCAATGCTATGGTTATGGTACCTCCATAACTAGGTGAAACTGGTCATGCTTGTATATGGCTATAGTTTATGCTAAATTAACATAAGCAGTTCAAAACAATAAAACAAATGCTGGGGAAAACAGTTGGCTGCATACGGGGAAATCCTAATAAGGAAGGAATGTCCATACTGAAAGGACGGGAATCCGTACCTCAAGTCCAGTGAAATGAACGGAAGAAAGACTCCTACTTCTGGATCACTAACGCTACATGAATACACACGTGTATAAGTATCGATTCACTGATTACGTACTGGGTTCTGTGTCTTGTTATAGCTGATTTGGTATGTTTTAGGTCATGGTTCACTGTTTAAAGCCTTAAACTGTGTTTATCTTGTATTTCTGGTTTAACTGATTAAGTATTACTGGTGTTTCATGTATTAATATACTTACTGCATAATAATAAGTAACTTTCCAAAAATAGCAGGTTTCCAAAAATAGGAAGTTTCCAAAAATAGAAAGTTTCCAAAAATAGAAAGTTTCCAAAAAATAGAAAGTCACCAAAAATAGAAAGTTTCCAAAAATAGAAAGTTTCCAAAAATAGAATTTACTGCCTAAAATAGATTAGTTTCTAAAAAAATAGAAAGTTTCCAAAAATAGATCAGCTGCCTTAATTAAATAAGTTTCCATATATAGAAGGTTTCCATAATTAGATTAGCTACCTGAAATAGATTGATTTCCATATATAGAAGGTTTCCATAATTAGATTAGTTGCCTTATTTAATTAAGTTTCTATAAATAGAAGTTTCCATAATTAGAATTAAGCTGATTTCATAAGCTAACATATAAGTCTAAGTGTCATAAGCTTACTACTTAAGTCATATGATATAGTGTATAGTTTAATTATTATTTCATGTATTTTAATTAAACTATAGGTTAAGCATTTTAATTAAAGTGTAACATGTATAATTAAAATGAAATGAAAATACTTAGGTTAAAATGTGTATTATTATTAATAATAATATAACCTAAGTCATGTCTAAATTAATTAATTATAGGCATGTTTTAATAATTAATTAATTATAACTTATAACATAAAATACTTAGGTTAATTTAATGTCATGATAAACTAATAATTAAAATAACCCAAGTCATGATTTAATTAATATTTCATGTTATTAATTAATTATATCCTAAGTTCATGATTCATAAAAATTACATGTAACATAGATCATGATTTTAACCAACGAACCATGAATCGGGTATGAATTCGACACCGTACCCCGGGCCAAACCCGGGGCACACGTGTCCCCTTGCTGCCGTGGGTCCCACATGAGCCAACCAAGACCAATTGTGGTCTTGGTGGTGGCGGCAATAGCAAACCAAACCCCTCTCGGGTTTGTTTTGCTAGGCGGCTAGAAACAAACACCCCTTTAAATCATTCCTTGATTTTATTTAATACCAAAACATGTTAGATCAATGATTAATTATCTTGTTTTCATAAGAAAAATAATAACATGTTCATGAAAATAATCAAAGATTAAAAGAATTAAAAAGAATTAAAAAGAAGGGTTAGAAAGGTATACCACTATGTAGCTTGGAAAAGGATGAACAAACACGTATTCTAACACTTGTTTTTAAGATCAAAATCAATCAAACACCCTCCTATGGTGGTGTAAGGGTGGCGGCACAAAGAGAGCAAAAGGAGAGGAGAAAAAGTCTTTTAGGGTTTTTGTTTATTTCCTTGAAAATGAAAAGTAAAAACATGTTTAACACTTTACCCCCCTTAACTTGTAAAGTCCATGGGCCAAGCCCATTTTGTCTATGTGTGCCGTGGGTATGGGGGCCCCACATGGGGTATCCGTACCTTTCTCGTGTCCCGATGTTTCGTGTTCGTTCGTGGTTAAACGTGCTCGTGTTTAACGTGTTTCTGTTTCTTTTAACGTGTCGTTTATCGTAAACTTAACGCTCGTAAATATATTATAAGTATTTACGTAATTATTATAATTAGTATTTTAAATGGTGTTCATGATTTAATTATGTTCACGTGATATATTATTAACTGTTTATCATGGGTTCGTACGTAATCGATACTTGTCATGTCATACACGTATGCACTTGCTTGATTATTAGCACATGAATGTGATCAATACTACATGAGGTAAGTTTTAATCTAGAACGTACGATCTTAAGGGCACTATTCATGGTAAAAGCATGCGGTTTTTACAATTCTTCCCCCCTAAAAAGAATAATTCGTCCCCGAATTATAGATAAAGTAACTGGAAGCAAAACATACCCGAATCAAACTGGAAAGGTATGCAAAATAACGGAAATGAAGATGACATGGTAGAAGGGAACGTGGAACGTGACATGTCTTGAAAAGACATGGAACGTGACGTGACTGAAAGGACATATCTAATCGATAAGAGAAAAATGGATAAGAAGTCCGGATGAACTTGTCCGTTTCCAAGTGGCCTCCCTCTTGGAACGGTTCCTTCAAAAGATCCTGGCACTAATGGTAAATCTTGGTCCTCCTGACCTTGACTTGGAATACGAAGAAATTCTTGGTTATCAACGGAAGGTAGATCCCCGAGATTCGATCGAGGAAAAATAAGAGTTAACGTGCAAGGGTAACTGAAACATTACGATGTAAGACAATCTGACTTAACTGATAATTTGAAACGATGCGCGAGACATAAAGAAACGTAGTACGTGAAACATTTTGAACGTGATACGTGAAAAATTTTGAACGTGCTACGTGGAGATATGGCGAGTGTAGTATGAGTAAACATATCGTGATCCATGATACGTGTAACATATTTTGATCATGATATGAGGAACGTGGAATGAACATGACATGTGAGACATATCGTGATCATAGAATATAATGGCGGTAACGCCGAATGCTACAAGGTGATACGTGGAATATGACGTGAAACGTCTATCTGATGATGGAGGGTTATACTAAACTTGGGTCTGGTCTCACAAGTTCTTGCAACTTCCCAGAATGAGAAAAGAAATGAACGTAAAATCGTAAGCCAAAATACGATCATGAACGTGAATAGTGTCATGAACGTGAGCGCGAAAGCAAGTCGTGGAATTAGAATGAAGACGTAAAGTAAGTTAGGAGTACAATTACGAATCTTTGTCTGACCGATAGCTGAGGGATTGCCAAGTGATCGGATGAGCCTTGGCTGGAACATGTTCGTTCAATCTGTTGGTTCTGAAATCCGTACGGATGTAAGGATTCTGCAGACTTGATCAAACTGTTGACAATAACCCAGATAGCATCATGCTTCTTCTGAGTTTGCTGAAATCTGGTAACTAAAATCCATGGAGATCTTGTCCCTTTTCGATTCACAATTTCATATGATGAAAACATACCCGTCTGTTGGTGTCCTATCTTAGCCTGTTTGTATAACAGGTATGAAGATATGAACGTAACTGTATCCTGCTTCGTAGAAACTTGATACATGGAAGGTTGCGAAACTCTGAGTCTCTGAATCTAGACTTCTCCTAGCGTAGGATTTTATAGAACACCTAATGTAGTGTCGGGTTCTCTTCTTTACTCATAAGCTGAGTCATGGTAAGATTAACCGTAGAATGCCATGTGATTCAGCGTGTCACTGAAATCAAACAGAATTGATATCGGAAAGAATTCCAGGGTAAAATTTCTCTTGTCATAGAATTTGCAACGTAGTGCAGATATGGTCTTCCTGTTCTTCTCTAGGCTTAGAGGAAATCAGGTTATCCTCAATGAAAACGCTGATGAATTTGCTTAGGAGTTCATGGAAACTCAATTTATTAAGTCCATAATGCGGTTGGAGCCTTGATGAGACTAATTCAAAATCATAAATCTGGCATGACCGAGTCGTGTACGAATAGCAGTCATGGACATGTCCTGCTTTTTCACTCATCACAGTTGGCAGCATGATCGTGAGTTCGATCTTGGAAAAGTGATTAACACTATACGGTTGATTGGACATGTTGTCCCTATGTGGAGGAGAATAACGGTCATGAATGGTGATTTGTTTAAGTCGACGGTAGTCGACACATACTCTCATGGTACCATCCTTCTCCTTGAAGGTTCTTCTGGAGTGTAAGGAACAATTTTGGAATAATCCGTTGGTTATGCGTAAAAGGACCTTAGTAGTCGTGTGTTACTAACAGCTAGAAAGTTTTAGCAATATGGCTAACAAAGCACGTGCTTGAAAAGCATAAATAACTTGTACAGATTTTCCTGATGGAAAATCAAGCTGAAAGTATTCAGGAGCCTGAACATTACTGTACATAATTATGAATCATAGCATGGTGTGGTGTTCATAGTACATAATTAGGATAAAATTTATCTCGTGTCTGTCCGAGGAAAATGCGTTAGCAGCTTGGATCTCATCATTAAGCTGAAGGAAAACCGTTGTATACGTGGGAATACGAAAGGCGTCCTTCATGGTCAGGAATATATGAACTATGGTGAAAGAAATGAAAGTGACATTGGCAACATGACAATTCTCACTGATGCGCTGATAATGGTATTGAAATTCTTGTGGCCTGATTTATACATGGCACAACAAATAGATATACCCTCGGAGGGTACCCTGAATTTCTTAGAAATGTTCCATAATTAGACGTGAGTCATGTGTCTTGACTCGTGTCTTGAGAAATGTGAGCGTGACATATGCCTTGACTGGTATCTTGACATGTGTCTTCAGAAAGTATACGTGAGACATGTGTCTTGACTGATGTCTTGACATGTGTCTCGGGATGTGAAACAATTAGAACTACAAATATTAGGTTAATATGCCAGAATTGGCGGATCGGTTGGACTACTGATCATTTGTATGTCTGATCACGTCCGCGGCCAGAGCCTCGGTTGCGATTTCTAGGATATTTTCTGTCATGGTAGTGGTTACTATCGTCTTGTCTGTAGGTTCCATGACGGTCATTCTCCTGACCGTGACTCATGTAACTATTTAGCTGAGTGGCTGGCTGGTAATGGTTTGCACTCATATGGCTGAAATGACAGCCGAACGACGTGTGACATGTAACTATGAATTTAGGACAATGATTGATGGGAATTGTCTGATGGTGAAGCATCTTCTCGTCCAATTGCTTTGCTCCGACGCCTTTGTCTTCGTCTTTTAGAATCTCCAGGTTGTGAACAGCATCAGCATCAGCATCTCGTAGCGTCTCCCAACATCAGCAGCGTCAACCTTCAGTAACATCTCCAAGCTATGAGCGGCATTGACAATCTTGTAGAATATCAGCAAGTGAACCTACGCCTGACATGATTTAGAATCGACTAGCGAATACTCGTGAAGTATTGCAAGTGGAATACACATGGATTAAGGGACATGTAATACACATGAAATACGGTACGTGGAGTACACATGGAATACACATGAAATGATCGGTATGGGCTCGATCATTTGTCCTGATTTAAGGAAAGTAAACCGGTTAAACGGTTAGGAAAACCATCATGATAACCTGGCAGTATTAGCATAGACATCATTCTGGTTGCATAGAGAAACGCTAAAGTGTGGTTACACAAAATTCAACGATGATTTGCCTGACAGCATGTTCAATGAAAACCAACCATGACTATCATGAAAGCATGATTAAAGAAATCTAACAATGTCTTGCAGGGCAACGTAAATAACAAAAAGAGGCATGAAACATAATCAACATGAAGACGGAATTATCATGAGGAAACATGAAACCATCTATAACGAAGAAGTGTATAACATAATCAGCATGAAACTGAAGTTAACCATGACAGTATGAAGGCATACTTGACATAAAGACATAATAACTTATGAGGGGACATGAAAAAAATTTATGCCAATTTAAATCATGAGAAAAATTTTATGCATGAAAAATAGTGCATGAATGCGTAATGTAGTTTATAAAACCTTTATATGTGCGAGGGAACGCCTATGGGTCGGTTCCAAAACAAAAGACATGGCGAGGGGACGCCTATGGGTCGGTCCCAAAGTTAAAAGTTTCGACAAAAGCACATGCGACTAAATAGGGCCAGTCCTGTACCAACCATTACTTAGTCAAAATTCCTGCAACAGATGACATATGATATAAATGCATGAATGCATGAAACATAAATAATTAAAAGTCATTGTCAAAACTTAACAGAAAATTTTTTATGTGAAAATCATGAACTACTGGGGTTCAGTTCACATAATCACAGTTCACTAGGAACATCATGCATAGACACTGACACATAACTAAATATGAATGACGGTTGTTCATTCCATATTAGTAAAACCATACTGGTGAAAACATCATGGTGAAAACAACAAGGTGCTGAAAACGTCATGGCTAAAACAAAAAGGTGCTGAAAACGTAATGGTTGAAACAACAACGCGCTGAAACATCAATACGTGGAATAACAAACGTTGGCTTAGGAAGCTCCTGGTGACTACCCACTAGTCACAGGTCGAGTTTTAGAGCCTACAGGTCGAAGCCTTGGCTCTGATACCATAATTGTAACACCCCATTTTGATAAATGGAATGTCACGCGTGATTATGACGTGTCATCAAAGCATGCAAGGTGATATGTAGTAAAACATACATGACCATAGGGAAAACCGGAATCAAACATCGGTTCCCAAACATAAGCCCAAAACATAAATAAAGGAAATGAACTGAATAAAGACTAAACAAGCATAACTATATGAAGGCAAAAAGGAAAAGAAGTCTCTGGCAGCTTCCATCCTATGTGCGTCCTCCAAATGCTCGAGTCTTGGGTACCTGCCGTTTTGGGACATGGAAAGGAAAGTAACGGCTGAGCAAAACGCTCAGTGCACGGATGTACAATAAAGCATGAAATAGGATAAGCATGTAACATGTAACAGCGGAAGACTAAGTACTGAGTAAACTGGTTAAATATCATGAAAACTGGTTTTATAGTTTGAAAAGCCTTATGTTTAACCTGTGAAAACTGTTTTTACATATATATACCATAGCCCATATAGGTCATGAAAAGGTCACGTGCATGAATACTTGGAGGGGTGACCTCATCATGCTGATTAGAGGGGATGCCTCTAATCAATATACTGGTTTGGGTAGGAGGGATCAGCTCCTTGTGAAGGGTGCAAGGCACACACCACATTCACCATGATAAACTGAATAAAACATGTAACTAGGATGCACCCATACGCCCCGACTGATATAATAATATGGCCAAACTGAAAAGGGACGCCACGAGCAATCACTCCGCCGTGGGGAAGTCATAACATCGGTGCCTCCAATGCTATGGTTATGGTACCTCCATAACTAGGTGAAACTGGTCATGCTTGTATATGGCTATAGTTTATGCTAAATTAACATAAGCAGTTCAAAACAATAAAACAAATGCTGGGGAAAACAGTTGGCTGCATACGGGGAAATCCTAATAAGGAAGGAATGTCCATACTGAAAGGACGGGAATTCGTACCTCAAGTCCAGTGAAATGAACGGAAGAAAGACTCCTACTTCCGGATCACTAACGCTACATGAATACACACGTGTATAAGTATCGATTCACTGATTACGTACTGGGTTCTGTGTCTTGTTATAGCTGATTTGGTATGTTTTAGGTCATGGTTCACTGTTTAAAGCCTTAAACTGTGTTTATCTTGTATTTCTGGTTTAACTGATTAAGTATTACTGGTGTTTCATGTATTAATATACTTACTGCATAATAATAAGTAACTTTCCAAAAATAGCAGGTTTCCAAAAATAGAAAGTTTCCAAAAATAGAAAGTTTCCAAAAATAGAAAGTTTCCAAAAAATAGAAAGTCACCAAAAATAGAAAGTTTCCAAAAATAGAAAGTTTCCAAAAATAGAAAGTTTCCAAAAATAGAATTTACTGCCTAAAATAGATTAGTTTCTAAAAAAATAGAAAGTTTCCAAAAATAGATCAGCTGCCTTAATTAAATAAGTTTCCATATATAGAAGGTTTCCATAATTAGATTAGCTACCTGAAATAGATTGATTTCCATATATAGAAGGTTTCCATAATTAGATTAGTTGCCTTATTTAATTAAGTTTCTATAAATAGAAGTTTCCATAATTAGAATTAAGCTGATTTCATAAGCTAACATATAAGTCTAAGTGTCATAAGCTTACTACTTAAGTCATATGATATAGTGTATAGTTTAATTATTATTTCATGTATTTTAATTAAACTATAGGTTAAGCATTTTAATTAAAGTGTAACATGTATAATTAAAACGAAATGAAAATACTTAGGTTAAAATGTGTATTATTATTAATAATAATATAACCTAAGTCATGTCTAAATTAATTAATTATAGGCATGTTTTAAAATTAATTAATTATAACTTATAACATAAAATACTTAGGTTAATTTAATGTCATGATAAACTAATAATTAAAATAACCCAAGTCATGATTTAATTAATATTTCATGTTATTAATTAATTATATCCTAAGTTCATGATTCATAAAAATTACATGTAACATAGATCATGATTTTAACCAACGAACCATGAATCGGGTATGAATTCGACACCGTACCCCGGGCCAAACCCGGGGCACACGTGTGCCCTTGCTGTCGTGGGTCCCACATGAGCCAACCAAGACCAATTGTGGTCTTGGTGGTGGCGGCAATAGCAAACCAAACCCCTCTCGGGTTTGTTTTGCTAGGCGGCTAGAAACAAACACCCCTTTAAATCATTCCTTGATTTTATTTAATACCAAAACATGTTAGATCAATGATTAATTATCTTGTTTTCATAAGAAAAATAATAACATGTTCATGAAAATAATCAAAGATTAAAAGAATTAAAAAGAATTAAAAAGAAGGGTTAGAAAGGTATACCACTATGTAGCTTGGAAAAGGATGAACAAACACGTATTCTAACACTTGTTTTTAAGATCAAAATCAATCAAACACCCTCCTATGGTGGTGTAAGGGTGGCGGCACAAAGAGAGCAAAAGGAGAGGAGAAAAAGTCTTTTAGGGTTTTTGTTTATTTCCTTGAAAATGAAAAGTAAAAACATGTTTAACACTTTACCCCCCTTAACTTGTAAAGTCCATGGGCCAAGCCCATTTTGTCTATGTGTGCCGTGGGTATGGGGGCCCCACATGGGGTATCCGTACCTTTCTCGTGTCCCGATGTTTCGTGTTCGTTCGTGGTTAAACGTGCTCGTGTTTAACGTGTTTCTGTTTCTTTTAACGTGTCGTTTATCATAAACTTAACACTCGTAAATATATTATAAGTATTTACGTAATTATTATAATTAGTATTTTAAATGGTGTTCATGATTTAATTATGTTCACGTGATATATTATTAACTGTTTATCATGGGTTCGTACGTAATCGATACTTGTCATGTCATACACGTATGCACTTGCTTGATTATTAGCACATGAATGTGATCAATACTACATGAGGTAAGTTTTAATCTAGAACGTACGATCTTAAGGGCACTATTCATGGTAAAAGCATGCGGGTTTTACAATATATCCTTCATCAGCCTTGCCATCAAACTTCCCCAAATAGTCACTAGTATTCAGAATGGTGACTGGACACCCAAAAGGCTTCAAATGAGCAATATTTGGAACTTTGCCCGTGAGCAGCTCATAAGGTGTTTTCTTGTGTGGATTGGTAATAGACACCCTATTCAAAACATAACTTACAGTATTAACAGCTTCTGTCCAGAACATGGTCGGAAGCTTGGAATCAGCAAGCATAGTTCTTGCTGCTTCTATTAGTGTCCAGTTCTTTCTCTCTGCCACACCATTCTGTTGAGGAGTCCTAGCAGCACTATAATCTCTTTTGATGCCCTTAGTATTGCATAGTGCGATGAGGTCTCTATTTTTAAACTCGGTTCCATTGTCGCATCGAATACCTTTAACTTTCTTGGACAACTGATTCTCTATCAAGGTAAGAAAATCTCGAAGAATTGAGTAGGTCTCACTTTTGGTAGCCATGAAGAACACCCACGCAAACTTGCTATAACCATCAGTCACCACCAAACAAAATTGCTTGTGGTCAATGCTTCTGATGGAAGTAGGACCAAATAAGTCCATGTGTAGAAGCTGCAATGGTTCAGTAATAAGACTTAAAGTAGTAATGGCCTTGAAGGATGCTTTGTGTTGTTTGCCTTTGCTGCAGGCAATACAATTTATATCATTTCGAAACGTCTTGGGAGGTAAACCAGAGACCAGATTCATATTGGCAAGTTTGTGAATGGTCTTGAAGTTCACATGTCCCATCCTTCGGTGCCATTTAGTGGCTTCATCTTCTGAGGCTTTTGCAACCAGACATGCTAGTTGACCAGTAGGGTTCACTTCATTCAACTTGATACTATATAGATTGTGTCTTCTAGGAATTCTGAGTAAAACTTGTGAGTCATCAGGAAGCTGAAAATCTTTGGAAAGCACAAGTGCATCAGTATCGGTGAAGAGTACAAACTGCTTCTTGTCACAAATCTGAGAGACCGATATCAAGTTGAAGTGTTGAAGTGCTTCCACATAGTAGACTTGCTCAAAATTTAGATTTGGAGTCTTTATCGTTCCTTTGCCAGTGATTCTGCCTTCACCTCCACCAAAATAGACCTTGCCTCCATAAAATGGTACAAAGTTAGAGAGAAGGCTTTTATTGCCAGTCATGCTCCTGGAGCAACCACTATCAACAATACCTAGACTAGGATCCTGGTATGGAGTAACCTACAACAACAATATAATAGAATGCAAAAGTTAGTGTCTTAAGGGGACCCAAACCTTTTCAGGTTTGAGCCTGCCTTGTGGATCATTAGAAGAATGCCATGAAGATTGATGAGATCCACCATTGTTCCTTGGTTGCCTATTCATCATATGGGTATTATTATTTGACCAGGAACAACCTGCTAAGGGCTTAACAGCAGTTCCCAAATTTCCTAAACCAAAATACGTGTGGTCAAAATGATGCGCATAGTTTGGAGTATAATTTGGAAAATAATTACTGGTTGTTTGGAATCCATTTTCCCTCCAATAATCAGACGTGAAAGGAGAGGATACTCTAGAAGTATTGAACATTGGAGAACTAGGATTAAGTCTTCTAGTAGCATATGAAGCAGCTCCTGGTGAACCAGGAGCAGGAAAAGCATGATTAACAGATGAATTTGTGTCATAATAATCACAATCTTTAATTAAATGAAAAGGACTGCCACAAACAAAACATGTTTTGAAAGACCTTTTATTAGAATGAGATTGTTTCATACTGCCTACTTTATTACACACATTTCTAGGAAAAACATTCTTCCTAGGACTCAATAAACAAGGACCAGACACACTTGACTTGACAGCAACTTTTTCTTCACACTTCCTAGCACCAGTAGCAGCATGTTCATTCGACTTGGAACTCGTAGGTCTTGACTCTTCACTTGAACCATTAGATGCAGAGTCACCGGCTTTGTCACTGAAAGTACATGAGACAAAGTCATTAGTGTTAGTAGAACTAGTTGGGGACTCAAGCATCTGTGATCCATCCGAGTCATTACGCCATGAGGTGGGCATAAAAGTTCCAGTAAGAGGAGGAGGAACAGCATGCATTTCTGCTGCTGGTTTAAACCTATTGTAATTAGGTTTGCCCTCATCCTCTTTGTCGGCATCAAAGACACTTGAGAAAGATAAATCAAATACATCTTCAGAATCAATATATTTTTCAAATCCTAAGCCTCTTTTAGTTCTGCCAGACATGCTACTATCAATTAATTTTGAAAGATTTTTAGGTGCCTTTTGCCATTTGTCAAATCTTAACATTGTTGCATCTAATTTAGCTTGCATCTCCTCTTTTTCTTTGATACTAGCATCTCTTTCAGTTTCTGTATATTTAAGCATATTTGTAGTGTTTTCTAAATCAATGCTTAGTATCCTGATTTTATCCTCATACGCACGTTGTGTATCTTGTAACAACTTCTTTTGTTGTTCCAATGTGTTTAATGAAGCCTTATACGCTTGTACCTCTAAAAAATACTTATCATTTTGATCATTTACTTCATTAAATTGGGACAACAATTCTGTGTATTTATCATGACAACCAAGAGGACAATGTTGTACCTGAGGTGAGATGCCCATAAGAGCAAACTCGTCTGCTTCTTCTGCATTAGAGAGATTCCCAGCAATCATTGCCAACACATCAGTCGAGGATTCAGCTGATTCCAGAGTAGAAGCCTGATGATCATTCCAGTTGACCATAGAGTCAACAGATACCAATGCCTTCCTGTCATCTTTAACCTCCTGAACCTTGAAAGCGGAGTACCTGTTCTTCTCCTGATCATTCTTGCTAGGGCACTCCCTTGCAAAGTGACCCTGTTGCTGGCAGTTATAGCACCGTACCTTGCTTCTATCAAATCTTGCTGGCTCCCGAGGGTTGTAATTAAACTTCCTCCCTGCTTTCTTCTCAAACTTGTGAACCCTAAGAGTAAGCATGGCCATCTGCCATTTAAGATCTATCTCATCCAGGTCGAGTTTATCGATCTGTTTGAAGTCATCAAAAGCAAGTTGTTGTTCAGCAGTAACATCAGCCACAAAAGAATGCAGAACAGCTTCTACCATACTACCAGACTTGGCAGCAGGATCAGAAGCAGAAGACATTGGACTAGATGCATATGACATGGGACTAGTATGCTGAATAGTATGCTGGGAGGAGACAGTATTGCTTGGGTTACTTGCATATGACATGGGACTAGATCTCATAGAGCTCACAAAGGCTGAATTAGCAGGAGTGCGAAAAGAGTCACTGGGATATCCTTTCACATGAGGTTCGAATGTTCTAAGCCTATGAAACAAATCATCAAAGGTGAGATAGTCAAGCCCACCTTTGGCTTTGAGAGAGATCACCACCTGGTTCCAAGAGTAGGGTAAGGCTTTAAGAAACCTTGCATTAATATCACCATCATCAGGTTTTGACCGAAGTTGATTCAATTGGCTCAAGATCTTCTGGAACCTATCATACCCTTGATTTAGACCTTCAGTTTCGGAGATTTTGAATTCAGTAAATTCATCTCTCAGCATGGACCTTCGCATTTTCTTTGACTCCTCATTCCCGCCAAACCTCGCTTTTATGCCATTCCAAATCTCTCTGGCATCATCCAAATGGTAGAAGTCACCCATGTGATCTTCAGGAAGAGATTGAAGAAAAATTGTTTTTGCTTTTACCTCCTTCTGAATAGCGATGATATCCTCATGAGATTTAGGTTCAAGAAGAGTAATATTACCATTCTTTTCTCGTCCAGTAAGCTTCCTGCCGATTCCATTCAGAATGATCTTCCAAAGATCTTGATCAGTGTTGGTGATCCACCATTCCATCTTCATTGCCCAGTTATCATATTCTCCTTTCTTCAGAAGAGGTAATTTTCCATTAGTGTTGGAGACCGTAGCCAGGATCTGCTGTGGTTGCACAATTTTAGGAGTGCTTTCTTCTCCTGTTTGAGTAGAAGTTGAGGCAGACATGATAAACAGATTGTTAGTGATAAAAGAACTTGATTCTGCTTGTATAAAGACCCTTCCAGGCTCTGATACCACTTGTTGGGTCTAATAGATGTAGATCTTGCAGCCTGTCAGGACCGGTGAATGACTTCTGTAATCACAAGTCAAATCACAAAGAGAATCTATACACAATATGAATGTAGAATATAAATATAAACAAGAGAAACATAATATCTATAAAGACTTGATCCTTTCTAAGGATTTCTAATATTGATAAAGACTGGAACTACGTTTTGTGAAGGTGTCTAACCCTTCTGCCTAAGGTTCCTTTTATACTACAAAGAAACCCTAATACATCATTAATGAAAACGTGTAAAACTGATATGCATATCCTTTCCTAACATATCTCATGCATATCCTAACAGAATATTAAGTAAATAATAAAGTTTGACTTCGACTAGGACCAGGAGCAGGACTTGCTCCTACTACGACTAGGACCAGGAGGAACTACATACCTCCTAGTCTACCTATTACATATAACTATTACAATGGTCCTAACAAAAGGTTTGGGTGATTTTGGAGTTTTTGTAAACTCTAATTACATTATTTAGGATTTATTGCAATTTTTTAGGAATTTTTAGGGTAAAATTTTAAATTTGGTGCTTTTACGGTTTTACGTGTACGACCTTTTCGTCTTAGTGTAATCCGTCATCGTAACCGTCATTCTCTTCTTATCCCATTTCTATTTTCTTTCTCATAATCATATAATCACATCACTAATCATTTCTCTACACAACACACAAGCCTCCTTGGGAAACGAACTTCTCATTGGTCATTAGTGCTTGGTTTTCCTAAACCGACACTTAGTACTTTCCACTATTTTGCCTCCCGAAATTAGGTTTGTTACACCCTGTATAAAAATTATAATTCAAGTCTCGATATCTTAACGAATTGATTTCCGGCTTAAAGTACGACTCAGTTGAATTTGGTAAAACAAATATTTTTGGTTGTTTTTAAATTTAAATGTGCAAAGACGTAAATATAAATGTCGCTAAAGTAAAGTGGCGTGAAATTAAATCTAAGTCTATTTAAAGGAAAGTGCAAATATTTAAAAACGGGACGAAAAGTAAATTAATTAAATGACTAAAAAATAAAAGCGTGACGGAAATTAAAATTAGAAAAGTATTAAAATGAGAATGCAAAAATTAAACAAGACAAATCTATAAAAGAAATCCCAGATCGAAATGTATTCCGATCAACACCCTAATCGGAATAATCTTACCACTCTGATCGGAATGAGAATCGGAAAGTCAAATCGGAAAGCTGTCACTTTACCTTGATCGGAATACCAAACACACCACCGATCGGAATGCCAAAAACGTACCTGGTTGGAATGCTCTGTCGGAATAACCAATCGGAATGTGTAGAAGATCTCTGATCGGAATCCCTGTCACCAAACGCTGATCGGAATCCCCTAGACTCCCCAATCGGAATATCGTTAACCTTTGATCGGAATAACAGTCCTTACCCACGATCGGAATGAGATAAATACTCCCCAATCGGAATACGTTAAACCCTTTTTCGACCAAGCCAGAAACGCTGGTCGGAATGTGTAAACCCTTTTCCGATTGTAAGATCGGAATACGAAGAAAAGTTCACAAAATAAGCTAGAAAAATAAACTATAATCCTAATAAGCACAAGACAAAATACCTAAAGTAAACCGTATGAAAACAAGTTACTGGACTGAAATTTAACAACTTTAAAGACACGAAAAAGATAAGCTTTACTAAAAACAACTTTTATATAAAAATAACTTTTGTAAAAACTATATAAACTTGAAAAATAAACAAAATAAGCTATGAAAATAAATGATTTAAAACAATCAAAAGCATAAAAATGTAATCCTTAAACAAATCAACAAGACAAAAAGCATGTAAAACAAAGATTAAAGAAAGGAAGAATGAGATCAACAAGATAAAGTAATGGTGCAAGAATTAAAAGAGACACTTACTTGAAATTAAATGGTAAATAAGGTGCAAGACATGTAATTAAAGGTGCAAGTAATTAAAAGTGCAATAAAATAAAGGTGGAAGAACTAGTTTGTCAATCTAGCCAACAAGAACAATTGAAATGAGAATGTGAGGTATTTATAGGTGATTAGGGGAGTGGTTAGAGGAAGCTTCCTCTCTTCCTTCCTTTCTTCTTAATTGCGCCCTTAAGTCCTTCCTTCTTAATCTTTTTGTTAATCTTGGACTTTGATGACTTTTGGCTCGGGATTTCTTTGGACTCGTCTTTTAATTCTTCGATAAATAAGACTTGAGTTCCTCGGCTTTTGATAAACTTCCGTCTTTTGACTTTTTCTTCGATAAATCTTCAGAATTGGTCTTGGACTTCCGTTCTTTTTGCACTCTTAACTTCTTGACTTCGTCTTTCATCTTTTTCTTCAATAAAAGTCCGTAAATGCCCGTGAATTCCCGTGTTTTCTCCACTTTTCACCTTTTCGCCTAAATCACAACAAAAACACAAACCACGCATAATTCCGACGAAAAAGACATAAAATTCACGTTTTGGTCCGGTTATTATTGTAATTAAGTGGTAGAAAAGATGTGTGTTTACACACATATCAAATCCCCTACACTTGACCATTGCAATGTCCTCATGCAATGCATTAGTTACAAAGCAAGTTTACATTTTTCATCATAATCAATCCACTTTGGCCTTTATTAAAGAGATAGAAAACTATAAACATTCAAAGTAAAGAAATCAAAAAGCATACCTTGGGTTTTGGAAATGTCATGAATAATCATCATCCTCAATGTTTCACTTTCTCCAAACCAAGCTTAAAAACGAGATCATTGTTATTATAAGTTAGTAAACTATCACGAAATCATGTGGGCCAATTACTCACTTATACTCCCTTATTCCTAGGTGTATCTGTTAGCCTTAAAATGTGTGCGACTAACAGAATTACATTAGTTTCATAGCCGGGACTTGCAGGGACTAATATTGTCAAATGTAAAGTCCAAGTCCCGAGCTATATAAACCCCTCCATACTTCCATGGAGGGGTGAGGCTTTTCATTTCTTGTCTTACCTTTCTCTCTATAGAATAAAACACACTTTTATTCTCTCTTGTTTCTCTCACTAAAATGGCTAAACAACACTTCTATCCTCCCCGACCTCCGGATCATAAACCTGTGTTTTTAGTGAATCCATAGTTAACAATTGGTATCAGAGCTAACCGGGGGTGTTTCGTGTTTTTGATTCGTGATCTTGTTCGTGTTTGTGCTTGATTCGATCTCGGTTTGAATTTCTTATCACTCACTAAAATCTGTCCATTTTTTTGTTGTGACATTTGTGTTATCTGAGTTATCACTTTTGTCCCGTTATCACTTTTATCCAGTTTACTGTTTCTTTATTTATATCTTTTAAGTTTCTTTGAAAATTTGTTCCATCTCGTTTACTGTTCCTTTACCATTTTATTGGTAAGAGGACAAGAAACTTATCAGATCAGATCATTTTTATTGGAAAAGGACAGAAAAAAAAAAAAAAAAAAGAAGGTGGCAGATCCAATTTTTTTGGGTATCTACAAAAAGTGGTCAAAACCCTTTTCAGATGGATATTCCGATGCTTTTCCAGATGGATTTTCCGACGGCTTCTTTTTTCGGATTTATTCCGATGGGGTATTTTACACATTCCGATGGGTAGGGCTATATCCATTGCGATGGGACTCATTCCGATGGGTCTCATTGCGATGGGTGGCTTGATCCATCGCAATGGCATTCATGTCGACATGCTGCCAAAATTTTTCCAACATTGCGATGGATTTGGTTTATTGCGATGGCAACCACAAGGATTGCGATGGACTCATTTTATTGAGATGATTTTTAAAGAAAGACATTGCGATGAACATACTGTTTTAAGACTGCGATGGGTCTAAAATAAGTTAGACTGCGATGACATTTTTTTTTAGAAAAAAATTGTTACCAGTTTTACAAATCATTTGAAGACCATGTGTTTTAAAAACATAACCCGAGACCAGAACCAAATCTGACAATCACCATCCTTTTAACTCCTCAACTCCAATCAACATCTATATCCTTACCCATCGTCACCCTAAACCCAACTAGACTCGATGTTTAAACTACAAATTACAAGATCTCAGATTCTTTTATGTATTGACATGCATGTCAAGATCTTTTTAGATCTATCACTTAATTGAAAATCATCATCGATCGTATCGAAGTCTATGCTTTGTTTTTATTTTCGAACTTAAAAGAGAATCAAAAACAAGAGTGCTAAGATTCTACTTTGGTTCGTTAATAGAAAATGAATATGCAAATCATACAATTACCTATCTGAGAACTTTATTCAAGATCTTGAAACCACGAATACTTCAGACTTAGTTCGAAAAACTTATGTGGTTCGAAATTTATTGAACTTAAGAGTAACGATCGGGTATTGGTTATTGTAATTCAAATGGGAATCATCTAGTTATTCATATTGGGCTGTTTGAATGGCTTTGATAGAAAAGGAAATCATCGATGTGTTAGATTTGATCTAAGTCAATGGTGGCTGATGAAAGTGTTAGATGGGGGCGGAGAAAACAATGAATGAGATTAGGATAAGTATGACCTAAACTTTAGGTTTTTGTACTTTATATACTCCTAAGCCTCTGGAATAGATCGGGTATAAGAATTTCTCTTGGGCTGAGATTCATGGCTCTTAACGCATGGATTAAGTTTATTATTTGATGGGCTGAAGATATCCTTACTAGTTGTTTTGGGCTATATTCGGTTCTCCTTTTGATGTGCCTTGTCTCTAAATGCTACAATGTGGGATTCGGTATACTATACAAGTGGTATTGGATTTATATAATGGAAATGATTTTGGGCCAGTATAACTAAAAATTTGATGGGCGGCTGACATTGATTTGGTATAAGCTGGTAATTGTTTTCGTAGGAAAAGGCTTTCATAAAACGAACATTGTCATATGACATTGGTTTCGCTTTTATGTTGTGAGACGAGTATGATGTGCGGATAATGAGTATATCGTGTCTACGTACTCATTTCGATATAAGAAAACTCTCATTTTCAAAATCCTATTTCTCGGAAAAAAAAATTTCGACGACCTCACCGCAAGGTCGATCCGCGCATCAGTTGGGTGTATGATTGATTTTGGGCTTCAATGTAAAGTTAGCTAGACAATGTTGACGGTTTCTCTTTCTTTTAGTCAATATTGGTCTCAAGTTAGCTACACTCCAACAAACACGACAAACGCACACGACAAAAACAAACAAACACCAAAACGATCCTTTAAGATTCACTAAAATTGTCAAAAACGGCTAGTATTCGGGCAAAGTAATATCAAGTGATTACGAAGTGGATTTGGTATTTATTATTTGAATTTGAAGTGGAATATCACGAAGGCGTTTACTCAATTCATCATCGAGCCTCTTTCACCCCTTCTATCGATTGATGATTCGCTTTAGCATTTATGATTGAGACTTGATTTATCTAGTTTCCACTGTCAAGGGGTGGATGGTCGACGACATGGACAACTATCATTTAAGGAGTTACGTTGTAGTGCTCAGTGTCACACTCACCGAGAGTTGTGTATACTTCAAGAGGTGTTCTACATCTTATACCTCTCTCTTTATGTATAAGATTCTAAGAGACGTTTCTCTGCACCGTTCGTCAATCAACACAAGTGCTAAGCGTAAGTAACAAATTTGGGGGATTGTACTTCAGTTTCAAGTTTGAAATATCAGGTTTACTTCACCAGTGGTCACTACAGATAGCCGAAAGAATACGAGGTTGGTAAGTTTAGCCAGAGAGTACAAGAGTAGAGATGTGATCAGCAAACAATTCTCACGAGCAACTTGAGCTACAGAATGTCAACAAAGATTACTGCTTCAGACACGGACTTCTCGCGATTCTGATTGTACTCGTCAGATGATGTTATCGAGTGTTCTTAGCCACCATACTTTTGACAAGAATGCTACCGAGTGTTCTTAACCACCATACTTTTGACAAGAATGCTACCGAGTGTTCTTAACCACCATACGTTTGACAAGAGCGCTACCGAGTGTTCGTCACCGTCATCTTTCGACAAGAACATCTCGCGATTTTGACCGTACACGTCAGATGATGATTCCGAGAGTTCGTCACCATCATGGGGGAAGAACGTGTACTTTGGAGACTTAGTTCCCACTCTGGAGTACTTAGTTCAACTTCCAGGGGGAAGCATTCTTCAAGCGTGAGAAGATTTGTTGCTAATTTCTTACATGTTCCCCCAAACACATAATCATGAAGACCAAAAATGTCAAGGTAGTAGTTACTTGGTGTGGTTTGCTTCTTCTTCTACAAAATTCCGCTGTGCACTTAAATGTCAAAGATAGAAGATTGCTCAAGCTACAGGTTCTGCTCAAGACAGGGATTTTGGTTTGGGGGGAAGCGGATTCAGAAGCTTCGTCAAAAAGAAGTCTATGAAGAAAGCTTTTCAAGACATGTGGTATGAATTGGGGGGAAGTTAATCCAGTTCATACATGATACAATGGTTCCTCAACAAGCAAAGACAAAGAGGATTCAAATTGGGGTATAAGTTTTTCTAGAAGACTTGAAGACAACGGTGTCATCCTCAGCATTGGAAGCAAACTTAATACTGTCATATTTTTGTTGTATTTGCATTTGTTAGGAACATTGTAAGTAATTCCGTATGTCACCACATTGGGGGAAGATTGTTAGCCTTAAAATGTGTGCGACTAACAGAATTACATTAGTTTCATAGCCGGGACTTGCAGGGACTAATATTGTCAAATGTAAAGTCCAAGTCCCGAGCTATATAAACCCCTCCATACTTCCATGGAGGGGTGAGGATTTTCATTTCTTGTCTTACCTTTCTCTCTCTAGAATAAAACACACTTTTATTCTCTCTTATTTCTCTCACTAAAATGGCTAAACAACACTTCTATCCTCCCCGACCTCTGGATCATAAACCCGTGTTTTTAGTGAATCCATAGTTAACAGTATCTCTTATATTTTATTATTGTCTTGAATGATCACGAGGATGCATTTTTGACTTATTTTGATAGTTATTAAGTCTGAAAATAAAGTGAACAATTTAATCAATAGTTAGCTAAAGGACAAAATCTTTTAAAACTGCTTCTCGGGACCTCATAAAGTTCATATCTTGGCATAACTCGCTTCGCGATTTGAGACCTTTCTCGGACCGATATTTGGCAGAGACTTCATACTTCAAACCTTAAGAGACGTTCATGAAATAATGGTCTTCTCTTCATAATTGGAATTTCTTCACTTGAAGTTTTGAGAGACTCATACTTGGACCACGACTTCTTCATTTTTCTCCAATCTTTATTTTGGATTTTGATATACAACGATCCGCCTCCTTTTATGACTTGGATCTATTTATCCTCATACCTTGTTAGAGTCTTTTCGGATACACTTCTCCATGACTTTTTGGGGAGTATTTGCATTTCGTCGTGTGTCTCGATCCTTCATATTGATTTTCGATAAATGATTCTTCACATCACTTTGGATCTTTAGCAACAAAATGTAGCCCTCATGCCTTGTTAGGGCCTTTTCGGACTCGCCAATCTTCGCGTCCCGCTTCAATAAGTTATGCCTTGGCTATGAACTCTAATCCATACCGAGCAACTTTTAAACGATCTTGGGATAGAAGCTAAGTAACTTTTCAAATCGTACAACCTTATTTATTAGCAGATAAATTATTTAGCAAGCGATGGGAGAATAGGCTCATAATTAACTCACATAAATTCACGAAAGAATACCGAACTTATAATTGGCTCTATCATCTCTCGTTCTCCACAGTTTAAAATCTCAAAGAATGAGACTCGTGGATGCTTAGCCTAATAAGTAAAAGTTTTGGGTTTTCGAGTCGCCTATAGGATCTTGTAAATTCTTAGACTTTTTCAAGTTTAGAAATCGCGTTTTAAAGTTCCCTTCATAAACGACTCTCTAGGATCAATTATAGGAACTTGCGAAAAGTTCTTGTTCTTAACCCGTGAGAGTTAAGACTTTCGCGTTTTATAGCTCCCTATATAAAAGCCTAGCAAAACTTGACTTAAACACGTTAAGGATACTAGCTAGAGCAAACTTAGATAAGTAAACTCGGGTTGAGTCAAAAGATTCACAACGTTTGAAAATTAAAACCAATTATTTAAACATCTATTCTAATAAGGAAAGAAAATAACTATGCAAAGGGCAAAACTAATAGGCCAAAATAGATCAAAAATTTTGAAAAATGTCGAAAAATTGATTTTCCAGTTAAAATGAGGACAAATACAAGGAAAAGGCCACTTAACTTCGATAGAAGTCCCCCTACACTTAATATAAACATTGTCCTCAATGTTTAAGCATGTGGGAGTAAGCTCCCCTACACTTAGGACATTGTGCACATTGTTTAGATCTTTCTAAGGAAGAGACAACTAAAGAGATTCCTATTTTAATATTGAGAAAATATAAAATAGTGAATCGAAAAGAGTTTAGGATAGAACTGGGAAGAAGTGAACACGGAATCACGGGTCGTCAAGAATCATCAAGAGTGGATCATTGAAGCTCGAATCCCTGAGTAGTAGAAGAGAGGAGAGAGCAAACACCAGCGGGTCTCCCCTACACTTATGATAAAGAAAGCGAAAAGATAGATGCATGGGTTGCCTCCCAAGAAGCGCTAGATTTTTGTTAACCGAGTCATTAGCCTGACTCGACCTTGATCATCAACGGAAGAAGCATGAAACATATCCACCAGGATCAAAGACATAGTTTTCGTCCATCAATAAGCACAAGCTTAAGGCGAACAAGGAAAGCCAAAGAAGAGTAGGCAAGGTTCCCTTAAGCAGTGATGGAGCACGGTGGAAGCAAGGTTGAAGTGGTGCAAGCAGATTTCCATAAGTTCCAAAGATATTTCCTTTTATTTCATCAGGTGGATACTGAGATGGCTTAAAGATTTCAATACCGGGGTCGAACACCTTTTCCTTTAGGGGAAAATAGCACTCAGGCTCAGCAGAGTGGGAAGAAGATCCGCAAAGAAGCACAACCTCGTCCTCAGAAGGGGGACAAAGAGGTGTTAAATCATATGTGATGCGGATATTAGTGTCGACCGGTGTCTTCTCCTTTGAAAGAATGTTCTTCAAATCCAAAGTAGGATCAAGACGATAATCTTCAAAATCATAAGGAGGAGCATCACTCTCATTAGGGAAGTAAGTGTTGAGAAACGTAGAGAAATCTTCCTCAAATGAGTAATCGTCCAAAGTAGGATCGAGTGATGGCGGAGGATCTTCATCATGTGAAGAATCGCTCGAAAGAGTATCAGCCTCATCGAAATCATCATACGTGGGCAGATCGGGATACTCAGAAGTAAGGTCATCATAATCATCCGAGTCTGAGCTAGAATCATCATCATAAGCATCAAAGACCGGTGGAGAATCAAAAATGGGAGAAGCGTTCAAAGTAGGGAGAGAATCATCCACATCATCATGAAAAAGTGGATTATCGATGCAAGAGTCGAATAGAGGATTGTTGTAGACAACGAAGTCATCATGCACATTAATCATATTCACTGATTCCCGTCCTCCAAAGGTTGTTCTTGTAAGCTTCCCCATTTTAAAAACTTGTGCATCATCCCCGACTCTTAAGATTAACTCACCTTCGGCCACATCCACTAAAGCTCGTCCGGTTCTCAAGAATGGCCGACCAAGTATTAAAGGAATACGAGGATCCATTTCATAATCAACAACCACAAAGTCAACCGGTAAAGTAAATGTGCCAACTTTAATAAACACGTCTTCGGCTATACCAACGGGGTAAGCGAGAGCGCGATTAGCAAGCTCAGGAGTCATCTTTGTTGGAGTAAGGTCGGGCAATGATAGTGTTTTCCAAACACTCAGTGGCATCAAATTAATACTAGCCCCGAGATCAGCAAGGGCAGTAAATTCTTCAGTTTTGTTGAACACGCAAGGCAACACGAAACGACCGGGATCTCCAAGCTTTTTCGGAAGTTCTCTAAGAATAACCGCAGAGCAGTTTTCGTTTAAGCGTGTGTTGGCGAGCTCAATCAGCTTCTCCTTCTTGTTAAGCAATTCCCTAAATGCTTTAACAAATTTGAGCATGTGGACAAGTGCTTCAAGAAAGCTAATGTTGAAGTTCATTTGAGAAATCATCTTCACATAGCGTGACACTTCGGAGTCCTCTTTGGTTAGCATGTTGGTCTTGCCTATACGAGAGGGATAAGGGATATTGGGTTTGGGTGGTGAAGGTGCAGGTGTAGGTAAAGGTTGAGATGTTGAAGGGTCATTTGTGGGAATTGCATCACGTCGAGGCGGAGACGGTAATGGTGCACTAATACTAGGTGTAGGAGGAGTAGGGACACATGGTGGTGGAGGAGGTGTAGATGATGGTGGTGGGATTGGTGGTCCTACGATGGTGACTCCACTACGGGTAGTAATAGCACTCACATTTGCTCGCGGATTGGTGACGGTGTTTGAAGGTAGAGAACTTGAAGAAGAAGGTTGAGCGGCGGGCAAGAAACTAGCAAGCATATTCTTCAAATCATTGGTTTGATTGCTGAAGGAGGATTGAATATTATCTCGAAGTTCGGATCTTATCTCATTTCCTTGCTTGGTAATATCTCCTTTCAAATTGATTATTTGGCTCTGTAGATTCTTGATTTGCTCACCTTGGGTTCTCATGATGGCTTCAACATCGGGATTACTGGGTGGGGTTTGTTGAGCGGGTGGGTGATAAGGATTAGAAGCTCTTGGTGGGATTTGGTTGCTTCTATTGTAGTTGTTGGCGGAGTTTTGGTTTTGAGGAGAAAAACCGGGTGAAAGGTAGTTGTTGGAACGGTAGCTCAGCATATTTCTATCCCCTTGAGGTCGAGCTTGGTAATTTTCTGGTGAATAATTACCATAAGTTGCATACACATTTTCCGGATTTCCTTGAGTCGAAGGACAATCGGTGTATGAGTGAGGACCGCCGCATGTTTCACAAGGAGTAGCAACAGCTTTAACTTGTTGTTGTTGTTGGTTTGAAGCCAAGAGTTGCATACTTCTGCTCATTTTAGTCAGCACACGGGTGAGTTCGGTCATATCAGGGTTTGCTGAAGTGGAGGAAACATTGACTCTCAGATTGTTCCTTGAAGAAGCAGAGGAATCCTAGTTTTTGTGGTGAGTAGTCATGTTCTCAATTAACTCTCTACACTCCCTCGGGTCTCCATTTCATGAATGTGCCACCGGCGGCTGCATTGATCGTATCACGATCTCAAAAAGTCAAACCGTTGTATAAAGTATCAATTAGGGTCACAGGGAGCATCTTGTGGTTTGGACAACGATCAATCAAGACATTATATCTCTCCCAAGCATCAAAAAGAGATTCATCAGGGTCTTGCATGAAACCGCTGATTTGATTGCGAAGGCTCGTGACCATGGATGGTGGAAAGTAGCGCGACAAAAAGCGTTGAGTCATGTCATCCCAAGTGTGAATAGAATTCTTCAGGAGACGATCAAACCATTTCTCGGCATGATGTAATAAAGTGTGTGGAAAGAGTTGTAGGCGAAGTTCATCCATTGTGGCACCAGCCAACTTCATGCTTTGGGTGATTGTAATGAACTTGTCGAGGTGTTTGTTGGCATCATCATCAGGCAGTCCTCTAAAAGGATTTGTTTGCACTTGCTGAATCATGTGGTGCTTCAACGAAAACTCAGGAGCGTTGATTTGCATCGGCGTAATCGGTCCTCCTCGTCCAAACATTGTAGGTTGACAAAGCTCCTCCATGGTTCGAAGATCGGGTTGTGGAAGAACATTATTGTTATTATTAAGGTGCGGTGGATTATTGTTGTTTACACCTGACATAGCTAAATCTTCCTGAGTCTCGGGCTCTTGGTAATTAGAAAATCTAGTACGCATACACCTGAAAATGCAAAAGAAAAAGAAACCAAACACAAAGACAATATATATACACAACAAAGATAAAATCTTTTTGGATTTTTGAAATTTTTAATTTTTATGTATTTTTATCAATTTTTAATTTTTATGATTTTTTGAATTTTTTTTAACAAGAAAATAACGCTCACAAGTGAACGGATCCCAAAAAGCAACGCGTCTCTCACAGAAAACCGTTAATCTTTACGAAAAGAGCCGGCAGCGGCGCCATTTGAAATTAGGTTTGTTACACCCTGTATAAAAATTATAATTCAAGTCTCGATATCTTAACGAATTGATTTCCGGCTTAAAGTACGACTCAGTTGACTTTGGTAAAACAAATATTTTTGGTTGTTTTTAAATTTAAATGTGCAAAGACGTAAATATAAATGTCGTTAAAGTAAAGTGGCGTGAAATTAAATCTAAGTCTATTTAAAGGAAAGTGCAAATATTTAAAAACGGGACGAAAAGTAAATTAATTAAATGACTAAAAAATAAAAGCGTGACGGAAATTAAAATTAGACAAGTATTAAAATGAGAATGCAAAAATTAAACAAGACAAAGCCATAAAAGAAATCCCAGATCGGAATGTATTCCGATCAACACCCTAATCGGAATAATCTTACCACTCTGATCGGAATGAGAATCGGAAAGTCCAATCGGAAAACTGTCACTTTACCTTGATCGGAATGCCAAACACACCACCGATCGGAATGCCAAAAACCTACCTGGTCGGAATGCTCGGTCGGAATAACCAATCGGAATGTGTAGAAGATCTCTGATCGGAATCCCTGTCACCAAACTCTGATCGGAATCCCCTAGACTCCCCAATCGGAATATCGTTAACCTTTGATCGGAATAACAGTCCTTACCCACGATCGGAATGAGCTAAATACTCCCCAATCGGACTATGTTAAACCCTTTTCCGACCAAGCCAGAAACGCTGGTCGGAATGTGTAAACCCTTTTCCGATTCTAAGATCAGAATACGAAGAAAAGTTCACAAAATAAGCTATAAAAATAAACTATAATCCTAATAAGCACAAGACGAAATACCTAAAGTAAACCGTATGAAAACAAGTTACTAAACTGAAATTTAACAACTTTAAAGACACGAAAAAGATAAGCTTTACTAAAAACAACTTTTATATAAAAATAACTTTTGTAAAAACTATATAAACTTGAAAAATAAACAAAATAAGCTATGAAAATAAAGATTTAAAACAATCAAAAGCATAAAAATGTAATCTTTAAACAAATCAACAAGACAAAAAGCATGTAAAACAAAGATTAAAGAAAGGAAGAATGAGATCAACAAGATAAAGTAAAGGTGCAAGAATTAAAAGAGACACTTACTTGAAATTAAATGGTAAATAAGGTGCAAGACATGTAATTAAAGGTGCAAGTAATTAAAAGTGCAATAAAATAAGGGTGGAAGAACTAGTTTGTCAATCTAGCCAACAAGAACAAATGAAATGAGAATGGGAGGTATTTATAGGTGATTGGGGGAGTGGTTAGAGGAAGCTTCCTCTCTTCCTTCCTTTCTTCTTAATTGCGCCCTTAAGTCCTTCCTTCTTAATCTTTTTGTTAATCTTGGACTTTGATGACTTTTGGCTCGGGATTTCTTTGGACTCGTCTTTTAATTCTTCGATAAATAAGACTTGAGTTCCTCGGCTTTTGATAAACTTCCGTCTTTTGACTTTTTCTTCGATAAATCTTCAGAATTGGTCTTGGACTTCCGTTCTTTTTGCACTCTTGACTTCTTGACTTCGTCTTTCATCTTTTTCTTCAATAAAAGTCCGTAAATGCCCGTGAATTCCCGTGTTTTCTCCACTTTTCACCTTTTCGTCCTAAATCACAACAAAAACACAAACCACGCATAATTCCGACATAAAAGACATAAAATACACGTTTTGGTCCGGTTATTATTGTAATTAAGTGGGAGAAAAGATGTGTGTTTACACACATATCACCTCCTTTTCCTAAAGGTGTGTAAAAAGGCTACATCAATGGGCAATCCCTAATATATCTATTTATAACATTCGGGCGATTTACGACAATTTAACAGTTCCAATAATAATCAATCATATTCAAGTTTATACAATTTCGTTATGTCCATTAAGTGTTTGCATATTTTCTTTCCCAAAAGGGAAAGTTTTATAAAAAGTTTATATGGGGCTGTAAACTCACCTGGGAGTAGGAAATAGCTGTTTAATACGAATATCCAAATATATCTCACGCCAAAAGTTATGCCTAATCAAATAGCACAGTCTTAATAGATAGTACAAAGAACATATATGTATGCTTATACAGATTTTAGTCAGTTCATTTATGCTACGGTATTTATCTAAATAACCGTAGTTCAAGTATCATCAGTATTCCTTTAAACTTATCTATATAAGTTTCATTTCATGTTTAACTAGCATACATGTATTTATAATAGTCATTCAGCTTACAATTAAGTTTCTTATTTAAGTATACATAAAACGTTCTACTTAAAATATTAGTTTACGTTCTCCGTTCATGTATTATAATCACTCATTTACTACTAAGTTTCATTATTAAGTAAATATAAAAATTCTACTTAATATTATGTCACGTTCGTAGTTCATGTATTATAATCATCCATTTAAATTTAATATTAAGTTTCATATTTTAAGTAAACGTAAGCTGTTTTACTTAAATATTGGTATTCAATTTAGTCAACGTTCATATAATTTTATTTCCTAAAAGTATATATGTTTATGTATTAATAATACATGTCCATATTGTTTATACAATTTATTCCCTAAAGCAAATATAAATATTTATTTTAACTTTAAAGTTTCCATAAATTATTTTAACATTTATAAAATAATTTATTAATTACAAACTTAAGAATTTATACATTAATTCATATGGTCTAGTTATTTAATTATGTCTTATTTAATTGAAATAGATTTTAGGGTTAGGGCTTGTTAATGTTTCGGAATATGGCAAAACTAGTCCCTCCATTTATTAAACAAGTATAACTTTCAGATTTTACCTATTTGGTACCTAGGGCTTGTTAAAGTTTCGGCTTATGGTAGATTTAGTCCCCCTAGTTATATCTAGGTTTTTGTAACTTTACTAAAATTACAAAATAGCCCCTAGGGCTTCTTTAAGTTTCGGCTAATTACAAGAATGGTCCTTAGGGTTATAAAATGACAAAATAACTTTTAGAAACTTCCCAAAATAGTCCCTAGGGTTTAATTTGCTATGGATAGTATTTATTAAACCCTAGACTTCTGGATAATTACATTTTCAGTCCTTCTGTTTAATAGTTTATCAAAACAAGTTTCATAAATTACAGCTTTAGTCCTTAAGTTTCATAAATTGTTATTTTAATCCAAAAAGATTTTATAGGTTATATTTTTTTTAAAAACTTTTAATTTAACATTCAAATATTACATGAGCTCATTAAATGGGCTAAACATCTAATGGGCTATCTAGTGGGCCTAATTATATCTCAAGTTCATTAATTTATTTAAATGGGCCTTTAAATCATTTATTGGGCTTAAATACATTTTTAAGTCCTTTAATTAGTTAAATGGGCCTAAGTGAAATCTTAAGTCCGTTAAGTTACTAAGATTTATCAAATGGGCTTATAGGGTCCATTAAGTATTGGATTAACATTTCATGGGCTTAAATAGTCCATTAACACTACATAACATTTTATGTAAGTTTTAACTTAGGATATTCTTATAAGTTTATTATTAGCTTAATCATATTTAGTTTTAGATCTTAATAGAAGAATAAAACTTATAGTTTGTTTTGTGTGATGTTCCAAATTAGATCTAGGTGTGTTACAAGGTTGCAAGAAAGTCATGCTCTAATAGGAGCTTATATCTCACGGCTATAATTAGTTATAGCTTATTAAGATAAGCGAAGTCTCATTTTAAGGTTGCATGTAAATAAAAGTGTTTACAAAAATAGATCTAACTATGTACAAGTCAAGAAAACAAGTCATAAGTCCAAAATGAGATTTAAACTATGTCTAGACCTAAAAATCAAATATAGATCCATCTACACTCATATATAGCCAACGGTTATATTTCTAAATCTTGGTATTTCCAAGATGAACACTTAAGCAAATTTTAAGTCTTTTAAATAATTACAAAAATATAATCATGATTATCTAGGTGTCATGCATGTTTCCAAGGTTACCCTTTTACCAAGGAGACTACATATAACCCACGACTATATTGTCTCTTCCCAAGGTTCCCATAAGATTTTATAAGCTTGTTTTATGTTTAACATACTCAAGTTAATCTTTATCACTAGATCTATGGTTTATATATGCATGCATGTACATCTAACCCATTCTAGGTCATATGTAACCCACGGCTACATATATACACATAAGTTACATTTTGTGATTTTTAATAATCTATTTAACATGTAACATTTCATATTCCATTATTAAAACTTAGGAGACAAATCATATGGTCACCATTTATTTTAGCCGTGACCTTTAAGGTCATGGTTTTCATGATTTTTAAGTTACACAAGTTCATTTCATGAGATCTATGGTCATTAGTTAACCAAAGTCCCATAAAACAAGATTTGTAACTCATGGAATGTTTAGATTCATAAAATGTTTCATATGGTTTTCAAATCAAGTTTAAAACATAGAATACAAGCCATAGGTTTCTTATTAAAAGTGTTTTAATCATGTATATGGTTTTTATAAATATGTCGTGACCTATAATGGTCATGGCTTCATCAAATCTTGGTTTCAACATGTTATTTACTTGTGTTTATAGATGTATGATGATACATGCATGAAGAAATGAAAGAACATGTAGTGTATACCTTTCTTGCTTAAAAGTACCAATGATGATCTATATGAACAAGGAGATTTGAGATATACTCAAGATGGTGAAGAAAACCCTAGTTATAACTAAGTCGTGGCCTTAAAGATTCGGCTAGGGCTTGTTTATAAGAGGAATGATGCTACCAAATGATTTGTAATAAAGATGAGACAAAGATCTTGGTGGATTTAATACTTGGTTTTTGGATGTATATGGCTTTAAGCCGTATGATTTAGAGAGAAGGGGATGAGAGAAAAAAGATTGGATTGCATGAGAGAATGAGTGAGTATGTGTGTGTTTTCGGCTAAAAGGGGAGAGAGAGAAAAGGGCAAAAGGCATGACTTGTCTTGGTAAGAGAATTCTTGCCAAGTGTAGGCTTTTATGTTTCCCATGCATCTCTTCTCCTTCCATATACCCTTTGGTGTCGTGTCTAGCTAGCCAAAAAGGAGAAATGGGCCTTTGGCTTGGGCTTATGTTGGGCTTACACACAAATGGAATCTATTCTTGGGCTTATCCAATAGTTATGTAAACTCTTAGTCTACATACACACTTATACATGGCTCCAATACCTAATGTAGTATATTTCCAATTTTTTATTAAGTGTTGAATATTTCCAATATTAAGTATACATCTTACTACTTGTTATCCCTAGTTTTAAGTAGAAGTTTTAAGCTATGTAACTTATTTACAATCAATATGAATGTAAGGGTATAAGTACATAATGGATTTTACAGCACCACCCCATTATTTTAGCTTTGTCCTCAAAGCTATAAAAACGTAGTTATCTTTTGAGTGAAAGATGTTCTAAGTATGATTCGTTTCAGATTCTGTCTCCGGTACAGATGGCGGCATGAACACGAAGTGGTCTATACCTAGGTTACTCTTATATGTCCGATTGGGCATTAATGAAAGCTTATGTTATTACGGGTGAACAGAAGAGAATGCAAAGATATTTTTATTCGGGTTGCACTATTTATCCGATCAAGCAGTAAAAGAGACCGCTGCTATTGATGGACAGGAAGCAATGCAAAGAGATCTTTATCCGGATTGCACTATACATCCGATTGAGCAGTAAAGGAGAATGCTGCTGTGGATGGATAGGGAGGGAATACAAAGAGATCTTTATCCGTATCGCACTATACATCCGATTGAGCAGTAAAGGAGACTGCTTCTATGGATGGATAGGAAGGGAATACAAAGAGATCTTTATATGAATCGCACTATACATCCGATTGAGCAGTAAAAGAGACTGCTGCTGTGGATGGATAGGAAGGGAATGCAAAGAGATCTTTATCTGAATCGCACTATACATCCGATTGAGCAGTAAAGGAGACTGCTGCTGTGGATGGATAGGAAGGGAATGCAAAGATATCTTTATCCAAATCGCACTATACATCCGATTGAGTAGTAAAGGAGACTGCTGTTGTGGATGGATAGGAAGGGAGTGCAAAGAGATCTTTATCCAAATCGCACTATACATCCGATTGAGCAGTAAAGGAGACTGCTGCTATGGATGGATAGGCGCGGGCTTCCCAACGGGGGTCGCAGCTACACCCTTCCAGGATCTAGGAGAGGACCAATGGCGTTGTGGATTTGGTTAGGAGGACAAAACCAGTGCAAATGATTTCTGATATGAAGAGGCCACGCCAGCATGTTTTATATGCTGGGGAGGTACTATATCTGTATCCTTTTCACGGGTGAGATACATGTTATATCTCCACACCTGATGATAAAAATTGGGGGTTAAAGGTAAAACAAAACATTTTAACTATAACCCCTCCTATATCAACAGCTTTAAGAAAAGACTTACAATTATACCTCAAGCTTGTGGGATACAACATCAGTTACTAGTACTAAAGTTTTTACCTAACAGAGAGGTTAAGATTATTGTGGATGGCGATTGGGTAAAAAGTTGCAAATAATCTGCTTCATTCGTCGCGGTGCTGAGCGAGAGGGGCGTAAAAAAGAAGTACCTCAAATGGTGGAAATAAAATAAGATACCAAGAATAAAGAAGTGCGCGCCTTGTAGGGTTCTGTAAAAAGGGTCATGCATTCACTATTACTGGTTCAAAATTTGTACAAATCCTGACTTCTAAAGAGAGGAAATCATATCTCCCAGAGTCTGGTGGGTGATGGTATTGTCGATCTAATTAGACCCAAAGAGGAAAGAGGAATGTACAAAAATATGGGACATTCAACATCTCTTTACGAGGGATGTCGGACATAGCCCTACAAAGTACACCCATTGTGAGTTGGATGTGCCTTTCAGGTTTAGGGTTGCCTAAGTGGCAGATATAACCCTACAAAATACACCCATTGTGAGTTGGATGTGTCTTTCAGGTTTAGACAGGGGAGAAATAGGTTAGGGAAATGGAGTATCCCCGGACCAAGTACTCTCTGGCTTGTTGGTGCTAGAAATGACACTATGTCTAGTGCTAGTTATATCGGGGTTTATGTCCCCTAGTATAATCAAGGTTTCATCTTCCCAAGGTATACGAACAAATTGATCACATATGATGACTGCAAGGAACTTTGATAGCTAATCCATACCAATAATGACATCAAAGCTACCAAGACTTACAGGAATCAGATTGATGTAAAACGGGTCATTGGAAAGTTTTAAGGAATAACCTCGAATGATGGTGTTAACCATCATAACTTTTACGTCGACTTTTCTACTGTATAATAGGAGTCTAGAGCTAACGCAGGGATTCCCAATATCTTACTAAATTTAGCAATTACAATTCTTTGGTCTACCCATGTGTCAACAAGATAGATGCATATCATTGGTTTAGTAAGAACGTACCAGGTACGATGTTAGAGCTTGGGTTAGCTTGGTCATTGCCGGCCATATACACTTACGAAGGATTTCATTTGTTGTCCTTCTTCTGGTTGGCCAACTTGGGACAATCGGATCTCACATGCCCAGGGGTTCCACACTCGTAACATACCACAGCTTTCTTTGATCCACTACTACTTCCACCTGCGGGGTTTCGGTTTCCCTGCTGCCCACTTCCACTCCCACGTGCATTGGACTTGCCCTTGTTGCTGTTCCTGGGATTGGTATTGGGTCGACCCGGGGTAGCAACATTTGTTTGACAATCACGAGCAAAATGGCCTTGTTGGCTACACTTGTAGCATCCTTAGCATTGTCCTCCAGAAACATGGTGATAGTTACACTTTGAACACTTAGGCTTGGTCCCTGAGTAGTTCTTGGTGCGGGTTGTGGGAGTAGTGTCATCAGCTTGCCCAACGTTTTGCTTTTTAGAAGGCTGTTGGTGTTGGGTACGAGAGTTTTCATCGGATTTTCTCTTGTTGTCCGTTTGCCTCTCGGACAGATTGCGGGCTCGCTTGTTGATCAGCTCAGTCACAAATTCCATAGCGCCTTCTACGGTAGTGGGTCGTGAAGCTAGCACACTGTCATGGATGTTGTCAGGGAGTCCGCTGACATACTTCTCAATCTTGTCTCTCCTTAGACAGAACATTCTGGTGCACATCAAGCTTAACTCTTAAAATCTTTGGTTGTACCAAAGGATATCATTGTTCTTACACTTTAGATCCCACAGCTCAACTTCCAACTTCTTCATTTCTCCTCTAGGACAGTATTTCTCAGTCATTCTCTCTTTGAGGTTGGCCCAAGTGAGAGTATAAGCAGTGTCATGTCTAAGGGTGGCGACTACAGAGTTTCACCAAGTAAGAGCGCTCTCGAGTAGGGTGCATGTAGCAAACTTAACTCTGTTCTCGTCAGCACAACCGCTGATGCGGAAAACTGTCTCTAGTCTTTCAAACCACTGCATTAGTTCAACAACTCCTTCTTTCCCTCGGTAGTATGAGGGTTTGCATTTTAAGAAGTCGGGGTAAGAGCAACCCCTATTGGTGTTGTTTTTGTGTGCATCGAATTTTGGATCATTGTTTGCATTGGGGTCAGCTCCTCTGGCTGCCATGGCTGCTGTGATGCCTTCACTTATCATTTCCCGTAGTTGTGTGGCAGTAAAATTTCGAGTAGCTTATGGGGATTCAGCATTATCGGCATTGGAAGTGGTTGCATTATTGGGATTTGATCTTGTAATCACCATTTGTCTATAGTCATACAAAAAATGAGATTATTAGTTCAAGCGTTAGTACAGTTTTTATATTATTTGCACGGGAAAAATTCATGCACTGATTTCATAACAAATTTGGATAACCTGTCAAGATCTCATAATATAATACATTGCACAACAAATATAATAAAGAAATTGATTATATGTTATTTCCATGAGAAATTTAACATTCATCTAGCATAACACAATCTAAGTCATAGGCCGGTCGGGCCTTGTCCAAGGTAATGATACACACAGTATTTAAAACCTCACATCCCAAGGTTACATGTCCCAAAAGAAAAGAAAAGATAAAGTACGGGATTACATCACCAAAAGCTGAAAAAGGAATAAAAGTACAAAGGCCCTATGTCATGATAGCCGGGATGCAACCCGTAAGCTTATCATGACGTACAAGAAGTCTAGTACGTCTATACTGATCCTTCTTGGATGGTCCACTAGATGAGGTCGGTGCTGATGGTGCTGATGGAGCTGGTGGAGCTACTGAATTCCTCTTGGTGTTCCATAAAGTCCGAACTGTCGTTCGGGTCTCCTTGAGAGTACGGAGTGATGATAGTAGCTGGTTCCGAAGTCTATCGACGACCCCTCGGAGATAAGCCATCTCCCCAGCAACCCCATCATGCCGGACAGTGGCGAGATCAAAGAAAATGGATAACGATTGCTCCTGAGCGGAAAGAGCAGCATGGGTTTGATGCTGCAGACCCTCCATGACCTGAATGCGCTGGTGGAGGCGGTAGTTCTACTCCAATAACCACTTCAGTGCCTCGTCCGTCCTAGCCTGTACGCCTTTAGCGGTCTGGGATTCTCCTCTCATAGTGCGAAAAAGAGTGTCGATATGATCATAGATGACGGCATGGCTTTTTTGACTGACTGTCAACTGGCTGTAGAGGTCGTACATCTCCCGCTCCTGGCGTGCAGCCAGTGCGGCGATCTGGGCCTGGACGAAATCGACACGCCCTGCCCCAGAGCCTTCCCCGGTCTCATAAGTGGAGACGGGTACGGGCCCGAAAAAATAGCCCGATGATAAGGATGGAGGCATGGAAGATGGTATTCTAGGAAGGACCCGATCCTCCTCCATAGAGGTTGGGGCCAGTGTGGCTGATGCAGAGATGGAAAAAGAGTCCTCTGGGAGTACAACTTTGATGGTTGGGTCATCCTCTGAATCCGAGGCTGACAACCACCCACACTGCGTCGATCGTGGAGATGAACAAACAACTGGAGTAGTAGCTACTACGGGTAGAAGAGTCGAGGATGCAGCAGGCGGAGTTATGATTCTCTGAAATAGTATTATTTTAAGTTTGAGGTGAGTATAAGCTTACAAACAAAGAACAATATTATTTTAGATTACATGTTTTATGAAATATATCCCTTTTTTAACAATTATTATAATGTTTTAAGGTTACATATATTAATACTTATATATATATATATATATATATATATATATGTTATCATTTAAGCAGTTCATTTAACAATTTGTAAGTGCAAGGTTTGGTTCAGTATTACCTATATTTTCATTTCAGTATTTTACTATGTAGTGTAAAATTTTCAAGTTTAGCATATCTAACATTTTCCATAGCAATATCTTACTAAACAGTTTAACAATCAAGTTTAGTAACAATATATACACTTAGTTCACATAGCATAAAATGCCCTAAGATCTATATGCTTAACTAATACGGTCCCAAAATAAAATCCCAAAAAGATTTTTATAAGTTATAATCCAGTTTTAAATAAAAGAAAAATCATTTTATTTTTATTTTATTTAAAAATTTATATGGTTCTTTATAACTAATGCTTTGATACCATTCTATGTGACACCCCGGGTAGGGTAAAAATATGCGGAAATATCCACGAAGATATCACTAGGGTGGATCGATAACATATAGTCCATTGAGCATAAGATAAAGAGTTTTTCAAATCAAACTATATGTTTGTTAAAAAATAAATAAAATTTGTCTTAAACATGATGAAAAGTGATTGTTTATGTTTCCCAAATAGAACCCCTGACGAGTCCTATGATGCAGATTACTAAGATGCTAGAGACCATGCACACACCACGTAGTAACTTCATATTCCTGTGCAAAACATACTAAAGGGGTCAACATAAAGTTGGTGAATTTACAGGTTTTTACAATTAATTAGTTTGGACATACATTAATCATAGAAGTAACAATGCACAAAACATTCTTACTAAAATTTAGATTACATTTGTTTATTATTAGAAACTGAAACTTAACCTTCCATAGTCCTCAATAGATGAGGACGTAGTGTCTTACAAAAAGACACCCAACCCAGTTCCAACATGGTATACGTCTGTTGTCCCGGGTAAGGCATAGTGAGCATGATTCACCCAGACGGGGATGATCAATCCCTAATAGAACTATTTATAACATTCGGGCGATTTACAACAATTTAATAGTTCCAATAATAATCAATCATAGTCAAGTTTATACAATTTCGTTATGTCCATTAAGTGTTTGCATATTTTCTTTCCCAAAAGGGAAAGTTTTATCAAAAGTTTATATGGGGCTGTAAACTCACCTGGGAGTAGGCAATAGCTGTTTAATACGAATATCCAAATAAATCTCACGCCAAAATTTATGCCTAATCAAATAGTACAATCTTAATAGATAATACAAAGAACATATATATATGCCTATACAGATTTTAGTCAGTTTATTTATGCTACGGTATTTATCTAAATAACCGTAGTTCAAGTATCATCAATATTCATTTAAACTTATCTATATAAGTTTCATTTCTAAGTATACATAAAATGTTTAACTATTAATATCAGTTAGCATACATGTATTTATAATAGTCATTCAGCTTACAATTAAGTTTCTTATTTAAGTAGACATAAAATATTCTACTTAAAATATTAGTTTACGTTCTCCATTCAGGTATTATAATCACTCATTTACTACTAAGTTTCATTATTAAGTAAATATAAAAATTCTACTTAATATTAGTTTACGTTCGTAGTTCATGTATTATAATCATCCATTTAAACTTATTATTATGTTTCATATTTTAAGTAAACGTAAGGTGTTTTACTTAAATATTGGTATTCAATTTAGTCAACGTTCATATAATTTTATTTCCGAAAAGTATATATGTTTTGTGTATTAATAATACATGTCCATATTGTTTATACAATTTATTCCCTAAAGCAAATATAAATATTTTATTTTAACTTTAAAGTTTCCATAAATTATTTTAACATTTATAAAATAATTTATTAATTACAAACTTAAGAATTTATACATTAATTCTTATGGTCTAGGTATTTAATTATGTTTTATTATAATTAAAATAGATTTTAGGGTTAGGGCTTGTTAATGTTTCGAATTATGGCAAAACTAGTCCCTCCGTTTATTAAACAATTATAACTTTCGGATTTTACCTATTTGGTACCTAGGGCTCGTTAAAGTTTTTGCTTATGGCAGATTTAGTCCCCCTAGTTATATCTAGGTTTTTGTAACTTTACTAAAATTACAAAATAGCCCCTAGGGCTTCTTTAAGTTTCGGCTAATTACAAGAATGGTCCTTAGGGTTATAAAATGACAAAATAACTTTTAGAAACTTCCCAAAATGGTCCCTAGGGTTTAATTTGCCTTGGATAGTATTTATTAAACCCTATACTTTTGGATAATTACATTTTCAGTCCTTGTGTTTACTATTTTATCAAAACAAGTTTCATAAATTACAGTTTTAGTCCTGAAGTTTCATAAATTGTCATTTTAATCCAAAAAGTTTTTATAGGTTATATTTTATTATAAAAACTTTTAATTTAACATTCAAACATTACATGAGCTCATTAGATGGGCTAAACATCTAATGGGCTATCTAGTGGGCCTAATTATATCTCAAGTCCATTAATTTATTTAAATGGGCCTTTAAATCATTTATTGGGCTTAAATACATTTTAAAGTCCTTTAATTAGTTAAATGGGCCTAAGTGAAATCTTAAGTCTATTAAGTTACTAAGATTTATCAAATGGGCTTATAGGGTCCATTAAGTCTTGGATTAACATTTCATGGGCTTAAATAGTCCATTAACACTACTTAACATTTTATGTAAGTTTTAACTTAGGATATTCTTATAAGCTTATTATTAGCTTATTCATATTTAGTTTTAGATCTTAATAGAAGAATAAAAATTATAGTTTGTTTTAGATCTTAATAGTTTGTTTCATAATCCCTAATAGGAGCTTATATCTCATGGCTATAATTAGTTATAGCTTATTAAGATAACTCAAGTCTCATTTTAAGGTTGCATGTAATTATAAGTGTTTACAAAAATAGATCTAACTATGTACAAGTCAAGAAAACAAGTCATAAGTCCAAAATGAGATCTAAACTATGTCTAGACCTAAAAATCAAATATAGATCCATGTACACTCATATATAGCCCATGGTTATATTTCTAAATCTTGGTATTTCCAAGATGAACACTTAAGCAAATTTTAAGTCTTGTAAATAGTTACAAAAATATAATCATGATTATCTAGGTGTCATACATGTTTCCAAGGTTACCATTTTACCAAGGAGAGTACATATAGCCCACGGCTTTATTATATCTTCCCAAGGTTCCCCTAAGATTTTATAAGCTTGTTTTATGTTTAACATACTCAAGTTAATCTTTATCACTAGATCTATGGTTTATATATGCATGCATGTAAATCCAACCCATTCTAGGTCATATGTAACCCACGGCTACATATATACACATAAGTTACATTTTGTGATTTTTAATAATCCATTTAACATGTAACATTTCATATTCCATTATTAAAACTTAGGAGACAAATCATATGGTCACCATTTATTTTAGCCGTGACCTTTAAGGTCATTGTTTTCATGATATTTAAGTTACACAAGTTCATTTCATGAGATCTATGGTCATTAGTTAACCAAATTTCCATAAAACAATATTTGTAACTCATGCAATGTTTAGATTCATAAAATGTTTCATATGGTTTTCAAATCAAGTTTAAAACATAGAATACAAGCCATAGGTTTCTTATTAAAAGATTTTTAATCATGTATATGGTTTTTATAAATATGTCATGACCTATAATGGTCATGGCTTCATCAAATCATGGTTTCAACATGTTATTTACTTGTGTTTATAGATGTATGATGATGCATGCATGAAGAAATGAAAGAACATGTAATGTATACCTTGCTAGCTTAAAAGTACCAAGGATGATCTAGATGAACAAGGAGATTTGAGATCTACTCAAGATGGTGAAGAAAACCCTAGTTATATCTAAGCCGTGGCCTTAAAGATTCGGCTAGGGCTTGTTTATAAGAGGAATGATGCTACCAAATGATATGTAATAAAGATGAGACAAAGATCTTGGTGGATTTAATACTTGGTTTTTGGATGTATATGGATTTAAGCCGTATGATCGAGAGAGAAAGGGATGAGAGAAACAAGATTGTATTGCATGAGAGAATGAGTGAGTATGTGTGTGTGTGTGTTTTCGGCTAAACGGGGAGAGAGAGAGAAGGGCAAAAGGCATGACTTGTCTTGGTAAGAGAATTCTTTCCAAGTGTAGGCTTTTGTGTTTCCCATGCATTCTTCTCCTTCCACATACCCTTTGGTGCCGTGTCTAGCTAGCCAAAAAGGAGAAATAGGCCTTTGGCTTGGGCTTACGCACAAATGGCATCTATTCTTGGGCTTATCCAAGAGTTAAGTAAACTCTTAGTTTACATACACACTTATACATGGCTATAATACCTAATGTAGTATATTTACAAATTTTTATTAAGTGTTGAATATTTCTAATATTAAGTATACATCTTACTACATGTTATCCCTAGTTTTAACTACAAGTTTTAAGCTATGTAACTTATTTACAATCAATATGAATGTAAGGGTAAAAGTACATAATGACAAGTTCACACACATCTTAAGGAGATATATCACATGAAGGAGTGTCCTAGGATTATTAGGTGGAAATTTATTATATTCAATCATGGTAAAATCATGGATTTTACATCAGTAATAAGATACTTATACACGTATGTATTGATGTAGCGTTAGTGATACCGAAGTAGTATTATCTTTTGTTCGTCTTCTTCGTTCACTGGACACAAGGTACGGATTATCCGTCCTTTCAGTATGGACATTCTTCCTTATTAGGATTTCCCCGTATGCAGCCAACTGTTTTCCCCAGTATATGTTTTATATGTTTCTAGATTGTTTATGTTTAATTAGATACCTAAAGCCATATACATGCATGACCTGTTTCACCTAGTTATGGAGGTACCATAACCATAAAACTGGAGGCACCAGTGTTATGACTCCACCACGACGGAGTGATAGCTCGTGGCGTCCCTTCAGCTTTTGGCCATATTATTATTATTATCATGTGGGGCGTATTGGTGCATCCTAGTTTACATGTTTTCAACAGATTATTTAGGTGAATGTGGTGTGTGCCTTTCATCCTTCAAAAGGAGCTGATCCCTCCTACCCAACCAGTATAATAAATTAGAGGCACCCCCTTTAATTTACATGTCGAGGTCACCCCTCCAAGTATTCATGCACGTTGATATTTCATGACCTATATTGGCTAATGGTAAACATGTTAAACAGTTTTTATAAGATAAACATAAGGCTTTTCTAACTATAAAACTAGTTTTACAAAGATATGCCAGGTTATTCAGGAGTCAGTCTTTTCCACTGCTTTATGCTTATATGCTTATATTATTCATGCTTTACTTGTATATCCGTGCACTGAGCGTTGTGCTCAGCCGTTTTTCCTTTCATGTTCCTAAAACGGTAGGTACTCAGGGACACTCGTAGATTTTAAGCGGACGTGCATATGGATTAGAAGCTTCCTAGCCTTCATTACTTTATGCATTTATTTATACTTTGATACTCATTTTCCATGGACATTGTTTAGTCCTTTTCATTTACAGTACTTATGTTTGTGTGTGATGAGTTCTACATTTGGGGTACCGATGTTTGATTCCGGTATTTCCTTTATGGTCATGTGATTTTTTATACATTTATCCTTGTATGCTTTGATGACACGCCATAATCACGCGTGACATTCCATTGACCAAAATGGGGTGTTACAATTATGGTATCAGAGCCAAGGCTTCGACCTGTAGGCTCTCAAAACATGACATGTGATTAGTGGGTAGTCGCTATGGTCTTCCTAGAACTGACAATCGGTTTTCATGCATTCATCATTTTCATGCATACATATATATGTCATTGTCGCAGGTTTATGACTAAGTAATGGTTGGTACAGGACTGACCCTATTTAGTCGCATGTGTTTTGTCGAAACTTTTAAATTTGGGACCGACCCATTGGCGTCCCCTCGTCATGTCTTTTGTTTTGAGTGAACTGACCATAGGCGTTCACTCTCGCGCATACAAAAGTTTTCATAAAACTACATCATGCATTCATGTATAAATTTTCTTGCATAAAATTTTTCTCATGATTTATTGGTATAAATTTTTTCATGAATATAGTTTATGTTTTGATCAGTTTAATCACGTATTTTATGTTATACTGTCAGATGGTTCTCACACGCGAGCAGGAATAACTCAATGCAACAATCTAAGCTGCAATGCAAGCTATGCTTCCTCAGCTGAGGAACGAAATCAGGGCTGAGGTTCAGGCTGCCAACAACCAGCAGCAACACCCAGTACCTCCTCCTCCTCATCCAGCAACATTGGTCACATGGCTGGAGAGATTCAATAAGCTCTTCCCTCTAGCTTTTGAGAGAACAAATAGCCCCAATGAAGCTGAAAGCTAGTTGGCTCACATTGAGAAGATCTTCGATGCTATGGGTTGTGACCTCGTCTTCTAGCCGAGGTTAGCCTGCTACCGGTTCAAAGGTGATGTGATATCATGGTGGATGGCACTGAAGCAGTCTAAGGGAGGTGATAATTGGGTGGCTGGTTTGACGTGTGCTCAGTTCAGGGATTTGGTGATGGGACAGTTCTTTCCCAAGGCTGAGCAAGACAAGCTGAAGAGAGAGTACCATGGAATCCGACAAAGGGTTGGGGAGAATAGCAACGAGTTCATGCAACGCTTTCTTCGCTTGGCTGGGTTTCTTGGTGTAGCAGCATGTACTCCTGAAGAGCAGACACACCACTTCAGGTGGGCTCTTCGTACGTCGGGCGCAAACAACTTGGTGTGTGCTACGTTCAACACGGTAGCACAAGTGGCCGATGCATCACGTAAACTGAAGATGATGTAGGAAAGAGATGAGTTCGGGGAAGCATAGAGACACGATAAGAGGTAAACATTCGTATTCGACAGTGACCACTCCGTATTCTTTCAGTATATGTCAATATTTCATCTCTTTAAAAATGTATCTTCCAGGCAGAAGACTGGGGACCGGTCTCAGCCGGCTACTCAGCAACAGCCTACTCAGCCCAAGGGAAACGGTCAGACTCACGACCGTTCTGCTACGGACAGGCGTGGCGATAATGATATTTACCGTAGCAACGCTAGACACTCCAACGCAGCAGGTCCTTTTACTTACTCATTTTCTTATAATTACATTCTATAAGTCTAAATTCTGACACATTAGAGAATCTTCTACCAGGAATCATGGTAATGGGAGGGACCAAAACCAGAGAGGTTCACAGCCTAACCGTCCATCTATCACTGGTATTCCATCTTACGATTTATCTGCATTGTCCGTTGTACCTTTTTACCATGTCTCATGTATATTTTTATTATTAGGCTCTCAGCCAGTCAGGACACCTGCTGGAGGATATACTCATCATATTTTCTCTACATGCCACCGTAGGCACCCACAGCCATGTCGCCGCGACAGCGACGCATGCTACAAGTATGGTATTCCTGGCCATCACATGAAGGATTGCCGCAAGGGCGAGATGGAGGGTACATCAGGACATGCTGATACCAAGACGCCTCCTAGTTGTGGACGCGTCTACACGACATCTCGCGATCAGGCCAACAAGTCTACAGGTACCATCACTAGAATCTTGTATATGTATGGTCAAGCTGCATGTGTTCTGTTTTATACGGGTGCTACTCACTCGGTCATTTCTACTGCTTATGCCAAGAATGTTAGGATACTCCCATGCCACTGGAGAATATACTGAATATTTCCACGCCTTTGAGAGACTCTGTAAGCATAACCAATGTGTACAAGAGCCTTCCCTTAGAGTTTGATGACAAGATTCGTCCTGTTGACGCACTTCCGCTGGACATGAATGATTTTGACATGATTTTGGGCATGGATTGGCTATCCAAGAATCATGCTACCATAGACTGCCTTTCATACCGAATCATCTTCGGTGATGTTAATGCGCTAAAGTACATTCACAACGGTTTCGTACCCGGGAGGTCTGTACAAATCATATCAACCCTACAAGAACGTGCATTACTTTCACATGGTGGTGAGGGCTATCTAGCCACTGTTCATGACATGGATGCTGAATCCCTATCAATTCAGAATCAACCGATAGTGTCAGAATTTTCAGATGTATTTCCAGAAGAGCTTCCGGGCAAACCACATGCACGTGAAGTAGAATTTAACATCGAGCTCATCCCAGGAGCTGAGCCGATTTCCAAGGCTCCTTATCGCATGGCTCCCATAGAGTTGAAGAAGCTGAAGGATCAATTACAAGAACTTTTGGAACGAGGCTTTATTCGACCGAGCGCATCTCCATGGGGCGCACCGGTCTTATTCGTTAAGAGGAAGGACGGAAGTATGCGTCTTTGCATAGACTATCGCGAGCTCAACAAGATTACCATCAGGAATAGGTATCCACTACCACACATAGATGATCTGTTTGACCAACTCCAAGGGGCCAAACATTTCTCCATGATTGATCTAAGGTCGGGCTATCATCAGCTATAGGTTAAGAAGCAGGACATGGCCAAGACTTCTTTCCGTACACGCTATGGCCACTACGAATTTGTAGTCATGCCATTTGGCCTTACCAATGCTCCAACAGTGTTCATGGAGATGAACAGAATCTTTCATGAATTTCTGGACAAGTTCGTCATTGTCTTCATTGACGACATCCTGATATTCTCTAAGTCCAAGGAGGAACACGAAGACAATCTTCGTACAGTACTACAGATTCTTTCCCAGAAGCAGCTGTATTCTAAATTCTCCAAGTGTTAGTTCTGGTTAGACAATGTGGCCTTCTTAGGTCACATTGTATCAGCAGAATGAATCACGATGGATCCAGCAAAGGTTGAGGCTATTACCATGAGGCCAAGACCGACATCAGTGACCGAAGTCTGCGGTTTCCTAGGCTTAGCTGGTTATTACCGTAGGTTCATGGAGAACTTTTCCCGTTTAGCACTACCATTGACCAAACTGATGTGGAAAGGGGAGAAATTCATCTGGACTGAAGAAAGAGAAAAGATATTTGAAGACCTAAAGAAGAAGTTAGTATCTGCACCGATTCTTACTCTCCCATCTGGTATAGGTGGATTTCAGATCTATAGTGATGCATCGGGAAAGGGGCTTGGCTGTGTTCTCATGCAACATGGGAAAGTGATCGCGTACGCTTCACAGCAGCTTAAGCCTTATGAGGAAAATTACCCTACGCATGACTTGGAACTTGCAGCAGTCGTGTTTGCATTGAAGATATGGAGGCACTACTTGTATGGAGAATCATGTGACATTTTCACGGACCACAAGAGATTGAAGTATATCTTCACTCAACGTGAATTGAACATGAGACAAAGGAGATGGTTAGAGCTATTGAAGGATTATGATATTAATCTGCAGTATCATCCCTGCAAGGCGAATGTAGTGGCAGATGCACTTAGCAGAAAGTCCGGAATGATAAACGACATTAAAATTGAGGAGGAAATTATAAGAGACTTGGAGCGACTAGACATAGAGATCATGGTACGTGGACAGCACGATTACTGGGCTAATCTTATAGTGGAACCCGGTTTACTCTTTAAGATCAAGGAAGCTCAGAAAGATGATGGAGAAATCTGGGCGATAATTTAGAATTTGGAGAAGCAGACAGAATTTCGAGTAGACGCAGATGGTATCTTATGGCAGGGCACGAGACTTTGTGTTCCTGATAATCAAGAACTCCGGGTAGCATTGTTAGCTGAGGCTCATAGCTCCCCATTCTCTATTCATCCTGGTTCGACCAAGATGTACCATGACATCAAGAAATACTTTTCGTGGAGTGGTATGAAACAGGATGTTGCGACTTACGTCTCTAGATGTCTTACCTGCCAGCGGGTTAAGATCGAGCATCAGCGATCTGGCGGTCTTCTTCAACCGTTAGATATTCCAGAGTGGAAGTGGGACAAAATCACCATGGATTTTGTTACTGGCCTTCCGCCGACAAAGAGGAAGCATGATGTGATTTGGGTGATTGTTGATCGACTTACCAAATCAGCTCATTTCTTACCGATCCGCAAGGAAGATTCGGTCAGTAAACTCGCCGATACTTACAAGAAGGAGATCATGAGACTTCAGGGTGATCCATCCAGCATCATCTCAGACAGAGATCCTCGTTTCAATTCGCAATTTTGGAGAAGTCTGCAGAAAGCTTGGGGTACAAAACTTAAGCTTAGCACGACTTTTCATCCTCAAACAGACGGGCAGTCAGAGCGAACGATTCAGACATTGGAAGACATGTTGAGGTCATGTGCATTGGAATGGACGGGAGATTGGGACGATTAGATCTGTTTGGTAGAGTTTGCATACAACAGTTGGCACGCACGTATCAAGTGTGCTCCATTCGAGATGTTGTATGGCAGAAAGTGTCACGCCCCAATCTGCTAGGATCAGGTTGGTGAGCGAACACTTGAAGGACCAGAAATGATTGAGTTGACCAACGAGAAGGTCGTAGTAGCTAAGCAGAAACTGCAAGAAGCACGGTCACGTCAGAAGAGTTACGCAGACAAGCATCGTAGGGGCTTACATTTTAACGTAGGAGATCATGTTTTCCTTAAGGTATCACCGGCACGTGGTGTTAGACGCTTTGGAATCAAAGGGAAGCTCAGTCATCGATTCATCGGACCGTTTGATGTCATTGAACGAGTCGGTGAAGTATCTCCCGTTTAGCGTTACCTCTGCAGCTTTCTCATGTTCATGATGTTTTCCATGTGTCCTTACTCAGAGGGTACAAGTATCATCCCCTTCACATGGTTCAGTATCCACTGGAACAGATTCGTGAAGATCTCACTTTCATAGAAGAACCTAAACGAGTTCTTGACAGACAAGAACGAGTCATGAGAAGGAAGACGATTCCATTCGTCAAAATCCTTTGGAGGGATCATACCGAGCGGGAAGCCACTTGGGAAACAAAGGAGTCTATCCGGGCTTCTTACCCTCATTTCATATTTTGAGTTCGGGTATGTTCTTCTTTTCCAGTTTACTTTATCTATAATTCGGGGACGAATTATTCTTTTTAGGGGGAAGAGTTGTAAAACCAGCATGCTTTTACCGTGAATAGTACCCTTATGATCGTATGTACATGATTAGAACTTTCCTTATTAACACGTTTACGTTTCATGAACAAGATTTACAAGTATTACGTACGTGTTATTACATGATAAGTATTTATTACGTATTAAGACACGATAATTATTTCAATAATAATTATAATCACGAACATACGAACATGAAATCATGAACGTAAATAATCACGAGCTTAATATTATGTATTTACGTACAAGTATATTATATAACACGAACGATCATGAATAAATATAATAAGACACGAACGATAACTATTTAAATCATGTAAACACGAACACGTAAACACACTTAATATTAGACACGAGAAACATATGGGTTACCCCATGTGGGCCCATCTACCCGCGGATAGAACACAAGAAAGGGCCAAGCCCATTTGATTTTTACTAAACAATAAATAAGGGAAAGATATTTTCATAGTAACAAAATATTAGAAAAGATTAAAACCCTAATCTCTCTTGGTCTCCTCTTGGCCGCCGGATATAGAACACCAAAAAGGGGGTGTCGGTTGATTTTTGGTGATTGATTTCTTGCAAGGTTGTTAGTGTGTTCGTTCTCCTTTGTTTCACGTAATCGGTAAATCCTTAAACCCCTTTTTCTTTATGTTTTATCTAATAAAGAACACATGAAATCATGGTTTATTAAAAACAAGTAAATAACATGTTAATAAATCATGGCGGGTAATTAATTATGGTTTAAGGGGTGTTTGTTTCGGCCGGCACACACAAACCGAGAGCCCAAGGCTCTCCGTGTGTCTCGTGTGAACACAGACGAGACCTACGGGTCTCGGTGTGGTGTTGTTGAACTCGGCCGCAAGAGCAAGGGAACCCCCGACCATGTCGGGGGGTGTGTTGGTGTTCGGTTGGGTCTCGGCAGAAACAAGGACCACCACCGGCATAAGCCAGTGGCTATATATGGAAAGCAGGGGGAACCCAGGCCGCGCCTGCAGGGGTAACCACCGGCTACCCGGTGGGAACTTTTGCTAGCCGGCGGCTAGACATGACCAAGGGAACCACCAGCGTCACCCGGTGGCTGTTTTACACAAACAGTGGCAACCGGCTAGGCCGGTTAGCAACTGTTAAGGGTGCATTTATTGACCGGTTCACGGGGTTCACGAATACGGTTCACGACACGTTTAATAAATAAGACACGGGTTTCGGTCACGACATTATTTTACAAGGTTAATTATTTTTACAAGATTAAATTAAATTAATTAAAACATGTACATGATTAATTTAATTTATACATGACTTAAGTCATACATATTATTAATAATACATGGATTTTATCCTAAGTAATTATCGTTTTATTTAGACTATATGATTAATTAATTATTTAAATCATGACTTATAATTAATTAATTTCCATAACTTAGGTTATATTATTAATAGATATTAATACATGTTTTAACCTAAGTATTTTTACTTTTATTTAATTAAATCATGATATATTTAATTAAATACTTTAACCTATAGTTTATTTAATTTACATGAAATAATTAATAAACTATACTATTTAATCACACGACCTAGAATATAAATCAGTAAACACTTAAGCTTATATTATTAGCTTAATAATCCAGCTTATTTCTATTTGTGGAAACTTTCTATTTTTAGAAACTTATTTAATTAAGGTAGCTAATCTATTTATTGAAACTTTCTATTTTTAGAAACTTATCTATTTTAAGCAGTAAATCTATTTTTGGAAACTTTCTATTTTTGTAAACTTTCTATTTTTGGAAACTTTCTATTTTTCGAAACTTTCTATTTTTGGAAACCATCTATTTTAGGAAACCTGCTATTTTTAGAAAGTTACTTATTATTGCACAACAAGTATAATAATACAAGAAATACAAGAAACACTTAAACAGAATAGACAGAATACATGATAAACGCAATATAAAGCTTAAATCAGTAAAACATGACATGAACATATAAAACAAGTTAATACATGATATAAAACCAGTTACGTACTCAGTAATCAGATACTTATACACGTATGTATTTATGTAGCGTTAGTGATACCGAAGTAGGACTCTCTTCCGTTCGTCTTCTTCGTTCACTGGACACACGGTACGGATTCTCCGTCCTTTCAGTATGGACATTCTTCCATATTAGGATTTCCCCGTGTGCAGTCAACTGTTTTCCCCAGTATATGTTTTATATGTTTCTGAATTGCTTATGTTTATTTAGATACCTAAAGCCATATACATGCATGACCAGTTTCACCTAGTTATGGAGGTACCATAACCATAACACTAGAGGCACCAGTGTTATGACTCCACCACGACGGAGTGATAGCTCGTGGCGTCCCTTTAGCTTTTGGCCATATTATTATTATTATCATGTGGGGCGTATGGGTGCATCCTAGTTTTTACATGTTTTCAGCAGATTATTCAGGTGAATGTGGTGTGTGCCTTGCATCCTTCACAAGGAGCTGATCCCTCCTACCCAACCAGTATATTATATTAGAGACAGCCCCTCTAATTTGCATGACGAGGTCACCCCTCCAAGTATTCATGCACGTTGATATTTCATGACCTATATTGGCTAATGGTAAACATGTTAAACAATTTTCATAAGATAAACATAAGGCTTTTCAAACTATAAAACCAGTTTTACTAAGATATGCCAGGTTATTCAGGACTCGGTCTTTTCCGCTGCTTTATGCTTATATGCTTATGTTATTCATGCTTTACTTGTATATCCGTGCACTGAGCGTTGTGCACAGCCGTTTTACCTTTCATGTTCCCAAAACGGCAGGTACTCAGGGACGCTCGTAGACTTTAAGCGTACGTGCATATAGATTGGAAGCTTCCTAGCCTTCATTACTTTATGCATTTCTTTATACTTTGATACTCATTTTCCATGGACATTGTTTAGTCCTTGAAATTATGTATAATGAAGTTCGTTTTTCTCAGTTCTTGTCAAATTGAAAGTCCTAACAATATCGGGTTTTTAACTGTTTTTGGTTGTTAATATTTTTTTGGATATTCTATTTGCTAATTCAAACAATGCCTTGCAAAACTGAAAAATATTGTCTACTTATATGTAAAACATCGTGCAAATTCCAAGTATTTATTCAATTACAATTCAAAATGTAAAATTTACAACTATAAGGACTAAAAATGTAAATTCTATGAAAAGTAAATGCTCAAAATGTAAAGCTAACAAGTACAAGGACTGAATGTATACAAACAGTTAACTATGAGGACTGAAATTAAAAACTATGCAAACAACTAACCAATTTCCAAACAAACTCAAAACTAACTAACTGAAACAAACTTCAAAGTTTAAGGACTGAATTAATGAAAACCCTAAAAACTTGTAAGTTTAGCCAAGTTAAAGCAGTTTAATTCCTCAAGGACTGAAATGCAATTTCTGAAAAGTTTTAATCAAAAACGGGCTACAAACTAAAATAAGCTCGTTTGAGCTTATTTCTCAACCAAAATCAACCAAACCACTTGCAAAATGCTTAAAATAAAAAATCAACTAGACCTGTAAAAGGAAATTGGATGAAACTGACTAAAAAGCTGATAAGCACTTTTCAATAAGCACAAAATAAGCTATAAAGGAATCTAGACTTGCACAACTGAATTTTTGTAATGAAACTGATTAATGAGCTTAAAATATGAATGGGAAATAAAGTCTTGTTCAAAATCATCCAGTAATAAGCCCAGAATTTGAAATAAGCTAAAAGTAGGCTTATGTTGACCAACGTTGACCAAGCTTTTTCAATAAGCTCAAATTTTCAAAAATCAACCATGAGCACTTACTAAGTGAATTTGTAAAAGAAAATGGACTAGTTTATGAATAGGATTTTGAGATATGAAAAATCAGAATTCCATTTACAGTAACTTGAAATTGCTTATTGGTTTAAACTTTTGCTTATAACTTGCTGAAAACTGAATACTGTACAAAATCCTTATAGAAACTGAATCTTCATATATTGACCTAGAATTGAGAATTGGTTTGATGGAATTTCATCAAGAAACAAATGATTGGTGAGCAAATCTATATCACAACTTTTTGAACTAAACTTGACTGAAAATGACCCAAACTTTTTAAACTGCCATTTGCCTCTTTGACTTAAGTCTTGACTTGAAAATGACTTAAAACTATTTGTAATGACTTTGTAACTGAAAATGAATAAGAACTTGCCAAAATTTAACACTTGAACATCTAATATAAGCTAATGCCAAACACTCATTTGCTGAACTTTTTGAAGTTTTTGTGAAGTCTTTTTGAGTACAAGTTTGAACTGAGTAAAAAGCTATAGCACACTAAATTTGCAAACCAAAATGAGGTGAATGAGAGCTAATAACAAGTACTTAATACCACTAGTACATAAAATGATAAGCAAGGCTAAAGTTACTGAAATAAGCTGAAAACTAGGACAAGTACTAGACTGCTAAGCAATTCAAAGCTACAATTAGGCTACAAGCTCAATTAAATCCAATCAATTACAACTAAAACACGTTATATCATGCAAACAACAAAAATCTTAGCTAGGAATGAAGCATGCCATTGACAATTTAGAGGAACCAAAAATAAGAAGCGTTTGCACCTTTTGAAGTACCCTTTGAGAAGTAGAAGAGTGCTGAACTCTCTAGTCTAGTGCTAACCACCACCTTAGCACTAGATACAACTATCAACAATCAATCAACAGCTATCAATCATCATCATTATCAAAAACTCATCAAAAACTGCTAAATCTGGAAATGAATGATCAACAGCTACAATCTTCTATCAATTAGCTTATTATGATCAAAGTGTGATCACAACAAACTAAAACAGCAACAAGCAGGATCAATGAAGCATGAATGAGCAGTATAGATAGCAAGAAGAATTGGAGGGAAATTAAGAATTTGAATTTTATTGAATGAAAGTTGTTACAAAGGTAGGTAATTGGTTACAAACTAACTAACAAACTCAAGAGTGTGTCAGACTATTGAGTTGTTAAGCTAAAAACTAGAAATGGTGAAAGAAGAAGAAAGTGTGTATGTTATCACACTTTTCTACTACTACAAGAAATAAGGCCTATACAAGCTATTTATAGACTGGGGAAGTAAGGTAGTTGGGGTTGGTGACGTGTTGGAACCAATCCCAGGCTTCCACGTGTCCAATGGAACTCAATTGATTTTGCAGGTTATGAACTGAAATTGGGGATTCTTCATTGAGTTGATTTCAGGTTAATTGGCTATGACCAATGGATTCGTCTCTTGATTTTGAGCAAGTTTGATGTTAAGCACTTCTCTTGAAATCCACTCTAGCTCTAACCCGATTCTGGCAATTTATTTTGTTGAAGAAGATGCTACGTGTCACTTTGTTATTGGTTGAAAAGAGTGCACGCGGATCACACTGTTTTGATTTGATATTAAATGTTGGCGGCGATAGTGGATATTAATTGTCATGAGGTGGAAATCCATTGTAATGTTTTCTTGCATTCTTATTGGTCATCAGCTCTAAACACGGATCAACTTGTTTTATCTTTCCAAAAATGGCAATATTCACCCCTTGACTTTGGCAGATTTCATTTTAAGCTAGCAACTTCATTTCTTTGGCATTTTTGGTCCTTCAAACTTCATTCTTGAGCAAATATGATCCTTTGATTGAGTTGACTTGAATGTTTACCTTGTTTGAATATGATCTTGACTTTTCCATATTTGCACTTTCGTCCTTCAACTTTGGTAGATTGAAAAAAAAGGTCCTTGCACTTTAAAGTCTTGTCACTTTTGATCCTCTTTTGTCTTTTTCATCAATTAAGCTTTATTATTCCTTGTTTGCTTGAAAATGTATCCTTTTACCTACACAAGTGTACACAAACACAAACATACCACATAATACTGTTTTGACAAGATAAACTGGTATTTTGCTTGTGTTTTAGGGTGATTTGTACTCATATCAAATCCCCTACACTTGAACATTGTCATGTCCTCATGCAATACTATATATTTTAAAGCACAAATTTACATTCTCCTCATAATTAATCCACCTTAGCCATAATAGAATGCATCTACACTACTTTAAACTACATGATGCATGATTTTGATTTTAAACAATGCAATGAACAAAATACAATTTTATCTATATCTTTTTGGTTTTTCTTGAAATGGTTTTGATTGAAATAACTCATAAAGAATTAAATGAATTTGATTAGGGCTTGGGTACCATGGACATTTATCACCCTCAAGTTTCACTTTCCCCATACCAAGCTTAAAAATGGGATCATTGTATTCACAAGTAAAAAGTGCATCAACTTATTCATAACAATTAAATGTGGAACCGGTTATTATTTGAGCAAATTGCTTGTGAGCAAATTTGTCATTTATTCAAGTGTGAAGTATAAGAAGTGTAAAATCCAAAAATAAGGAAGCACGGTTTTAATCCTAAGTAATCCTCTCATCCATTACTTAAAAAACCGCTCACAATTAATACAAGTCCGTTTCAAGAGTAATAAGTCATTCGCCTTATGTGTAAAATCCTCATGTCATGCTTTCATAAGTCTCTACACACTCGCTAAGGAAAGAAAAATAAAACTCACGCAATAATTTACATCCGCCATCTTTTTGAGACTTTGGATCTTCAACCCCGCAACCCGTCAAGGTAATATTGGATTGGAGCAATCTGTTGAATCCCCGTAACACATCAAGGTAATATTGGAACTCAATAGTCACTATAATTAACACCACACTTCCCCTCTTGGGAGTCTTGTATATATATATTTTTTCTTTTCTTTTCTTTTTCTCTTTTTTCTTTTTTTTCTAGCCACTCATTTTTTTGTAAGCCGCTCTTATTTTTCTTTATTCCTCACAAAGAAATTTGAATAGAATAAAAGGAAAAACTCCCGCTAAGTATTAAGCATGACATAAGTCTTGTACACATAAAACGTTCTAACTTAGAATCTTAAGACGTACTTATATCAACCATGAATGATTAGACAAAAATGCATAAGAGAATAAAAACCAATTAAAACCGTTCTTGATTATTTATTAACATATATACATGCAAAGAAAATAGAGGTGAAGAAGAGAAGGGTTTAGCCACAAGTAATTATCATGAAGTTTATCTAGCCCTTTTATACTTGCTTCAACTCTATCATTTCCCATTCTCCACAAATTTAAAATCTCAAAGAATGAGATTGGTGGATGCTTAGCCTAATAGACCAATGAATGACTACATGGTTAAGGATACTAGCTAGAGAATGCTAAGATAAGCAAACTCGGGTTGAGTCAAAATATCCATGGCGGGCCTAATATGTCAAAGAAGTCTAAACTTGTTAAAACCATGTTTTATTATATTTTATTTTTATATATTTTGATGCAAAATAGAAGAAGACATATATACAATACAAATGTGTTATGCAAATGAAAAATGATTAATGCAAAAATTATGAATGCCTATTTTTGGTGGCCAAAGTAGATCAAAAATTTGAAAAATGTTTGAAAAATTAATTTCCCAATTATCATGAAAGACAATGACAAGTTCTAGGTAAGGTCACTTCGATAGAAGACCCCCTACAATTAAGCTAAACATTGTCCTCAATGTTTAAGAGCATGGTAGTATAAAAACTTCCCCAACACTTATGACAATGAATAGACTGTGCTTAACCCAAGTTAAGGAAAGGACAACTATTAGTGAATTCATGTTTAAGCACAAGGTGTCAATGAAAGATCACAAAAGTAACGAAGTAAACCGGATACAAGGGCCTCCTCCAGAAGCTCCAAAGTATGAAATGAGTGAGCAACCCTACAAACAATAATGAAGACAAAAGAAGGTCTCCCCTACACTTATCTCCAAGTCTATCCTTTTATTTCTAACCCACAACACTCTAAACCTAGTTATACGATGCTTGAGTTAATGAGTCTCTAGCTCGACTCGTCCCTCAATGAATTAATTCATGGGGAAAATGGGGATCTCTTGGACCATTTCAACGGAAATGTCCTCCCCAAAATAATGCTTCACACGGTGACCATTCACTTTAAAGTTTGGACCATCGGGTTGTGACAACTCAATAGTTCCATATGGAAACACTTGAGCAATAGTGAATGGACCGGACCATCTCGACTTAAGCTTGCCCGCAAAAAGTTTCAACCTTGAGTTAAAGAGGAGAACCGACTCTCCAACTTTGAACTCACGGTTCTTGATCTTAGCATCATGCAATTTCTTAGTCTTTTCCTTGTAAAGCAAAGAATTTTCATAGGCATTGGCTCTCAATTCATCCATCTCATTGAGTTGATCTTTCCTATGTGAACCGGCTTGGTTTAAATCAAAGTTAGCCCACTTGAAAGCCCAAGATGCCTTGTGTTCTAACTCGAATGGGAGGTGGCACGCTTTTCCATAGACAAGCCTATAAGGAGTACAACTAATTGGTGTTTTAAAAGCCGTCCTAAACGCCCACAAAGCATCATCAAGCTTATCTGACCAAGAAGCTTGATGCTCTCCCACCATTCTTTCTAAAATTCTCTTTAAACCACGATTTGTGACCTAGGTTTGACCATTTGTTTGCGGGTGATACGCGGTAGAAAGTCTATGATTAACTCCATATTTCTTCATAACTCTCGTGAATTGATCATTACAAAAGTGCGTACCACGATCACTTATGATGGCCCGAGGTACACCAAATCTAGCAAACAATTGCTTAAGAACTTCACAACAACTCTAGCATCATTGGTAGGGAAGGCTTTAGCCTCCACCCACTTGGACACATAATCCACCGCCACAAGTATATACTTGTTTCCCTTAGAGGATGGAAAAGGTCCCATGAAGTCTGTGCCCCACACATCAAATATCTCACACTCTTGAATAAAATTTTGTGGCATCTCATCACGTTGCGTAATTTTTCCTTGTCTTTGACACACATCACAAAATTTCACCATTTCATGGGCATCTTTATAAATGGAAGGCAAATAGTAACCCGAATCAAAGACTTTCTTGGCGGTATAGTTGGGCCCAAAATGTCCACCCGTAGGTCCTTTATGACACGCTTCTAAGATCTTAAATGCCTCAGGCCCATCTACACACCGTCTAATGATTTGGTCCGCACATTGCCTAAAAAGATAAGGATCATCCCAAAAGTAGTACTTAACTTCCTTAAGAAATTTCTTCTTTTGTTGATAAGTAAGGCCCTCAATAAGCACATTGCCCACAAGATAGTTTGCGATATCCGCAAACCAAGGAGTGGCATCCTCTTGGGAAGAGATAAACATGAGCTCCTCTAATGGAAAGGATTCATTGATTTCTTGATGTGGCAAATCTCCTTGAAAAGGATTCTCAAGTCTACTCAAGTGATCCGCCGCTAAATTCTCGGCCCCTTTCTTATCACGAATTTCTATCTTAAACTCTTGAAGCAACAAAACCCATCTCAAAAGCCTAGGCTTAGCATCTTGTTTTGTCATAAGATACTTGAGAGCGGAATGATCCGTATACACTATGGTTTTGGAAAGCACAAGGTATGGTCTAAATTTCTCAAAAGCATATACTATTCCAAGCAACTCTTTTTCCCTGGTAGTGTAATGAAGTTGGGCACCGGTCATGGTTTTACTCGCATAGTGTATAGGTTGAAAATGCTTATTCACTCTTTGTCCTAAGACGGGCCCCACCGCATAATCACTAGCGTCACACATAAGCTCAAAAGGTAATTCCCAATTTGGAGAAACCAAAACGGGAGCCTTTGTCAATTTCTCCTTAAGAGTCTCAAAAGAGTCCAAGAGGTGAGTCATCGGTCTAGCTATCTTAGAAAAATATTGTATAAAGAGCCTATAAAATCCCGCATGACCTAAGAAACTCCTCACACCTTTAACCGAGGTGGGTGGGGGAAGCTTAGCAATCACATCAATTTTAGCTCGATCCACTTCTAATCCCTTGTTGGATATTTTGTGTCCTAAAACAATTCCATCTTTCACCATAAAGTGACATTTCTCCCAATTAAGCACTAGACGTGTTTCCTCACAACGCTTAAGCATTCTCTCTAGATTGGTGAGACATGAGGTAAATGAATTTCTAAAGACTGAAAAGTCATCCATAAAAACCTCCATAGTTTGCTCTATCATGTCATGGAAAATCGCCATCATGCACCTTTGAAACGTCCCCGGTGCATTACATAAGCCAAAAGGCATCCTCTTGTAAGCAAATGTATCGTAGGGACAAGTAAATGTGGTCTTTTCTTGATCCTTATGGTCAATGGTTATTTGGAAATAACCCGAAAAGCCATCAAGAAAGCAATAGTACTCATTTCCCGCTAAGCGTTCAAGCATTGGATCCATAAAAGGTAATGGGAAATGGTCTTTCCTAGTAGCCTCATTGAGTTTTCTATAATCAATACAAACTCTCCAACCGGTGACAAGTCTCGTAGGAATAAGCTCATTGTTCTCATTAGGTACCACGGTGATTCCACCCTTCTTTGGAACACAATGCACCGGGCGAACCCATGGAGAGTCAGAAATTGGGTAAATCATACCCGCATCTAAGAGTTTAATCACTTCCTTCTTAATGACCTCATGGATTTTTGGGTTAACTCTTCTTTGACTTTAAATGGCGGGTTTGTAGTCATCCTCTATAAGGATTTTGTGTGTACAAAAATGTGGATCAATTCCCCTTATGTCGGATATTTTCCATGCTAAGGCTTTCTTGTGTTTCTTAAGGACTTCAATAAGTTGCTCCTTCTCATCCTCTTTTAACTCTTTAGCAATGATCACAGGTAATTGGTCTTTGCCCTCTAAGAAAGCATACTCTAAGTGGGATGGAAGGTCCTTAAGTTCAATTGGAGGTGGACTCTCTATGGAAGGTTTTATATTGGAAGGTTCCTCAATGGTAACTTCTTGTGGAATAGGAGAAGGAATAGGGTCCTCATTGAGCAACTTTTGGATAGTAAGAATATCTTCTTCCCAATTAATCAGAGAATCATCATCACCAAGAAAGTTTGACTCAAATTCCTCCAATAGGAAATCACTCTCTCCAAAAGGTGTTAAAGAGGGAGCAATTGCGGCCACGGTTTCAACATGGGGCATCTCATCACTAGTACTCTTACAAGCATCATGAAAGTGTTCATCACACACCTCATCTAGCACATCAACAATGTTAATAGTCTCACAAGGTCTAGAATCTTTAGCCTTTTTCCTATCACAAACTTTCCCTAACTTAAACACCACTCTCTCATCTTCTACTCTCATAATTAGTTCTCCTTCCGCCACATCTATCAAAGTACGACCCGTTCTTAAAAACGGTCTACCAACAATCAAAGGAACTCTAGGATCCATGTCATAATCAACCACTACAATCTCGGCCGGAAATGTAAACTTATCCACACCTACAAACACATCCTCCGCTATACCTACGGGGTAAGCTATGGTTCGGTTGGCTAATTCAAGAGTCATCCTAGTGGGATTGAGCTTGGGAAGAGAGAGTTTTTTCCAAACCGATAAATGCATGAGGTTAATGCTTGCCCCTAAATCCGCCAAAGCCATGCAATTTTCAACACCGGGAAAGTTACAAGGTATTAAGAATCGCCCCGGATCTCCAAGTTTTGTTGGTAAGGTTTTAAGTAGCACAGCGGAACAATTTTCATTAAGGGATGTGTTGGGAAATCAACCAATTTTTCTTTGTTTGAGAGTAAATCCTTGAACATCTTAGCAAACTTTGGCATATAAGCAAGAGCTTCCGCAAAGGATATATTGATGTTGAGTTGCTTGAACATCCTTAAGAAATTTGAGCGGGGACTTGAATGTCATCCTTGTTCTTTAACTTGTCCTTTTTCAACCTTGGAGGATATGGAAGAGTAGGTTTTGGTGTAGGTGGAATAGGTGTTGTAGTGGAAGATTTGTCTTTGTTGGCTTCTTCATTGGGAGGTGTGGAAGGTAGAGGAGAAGTATGAATGGGTTTAGAAGGTGTGTTTGAGTGAATGGGAGCATTTTGAGGTGGTGAAGTAGAGGTAGAAGGCTTGTCACAAGTAGGAGCACAAGTGGATGGAACAATAGGAGGTTTAGGAGGTGAAGGATCCTTTGTTGTCTTTCCACTTCTTGTTGTAATAGCATTGACATTTGCCCTTGGATTTGTTTGTGTGTTGGAAGGTAAAGCCCCTTGTGGTCTTTGAATATAAATAATTTGGTTTTGAAGAAGAGCAAATTTCTTGTTATTTTCCTCTTGAGCATCTTTCATTTGTTTCTAATAAGAAGTAAGCTTTTGAAGAATCAAATCCATGGGGTTAGGTTGCACATTTCCTTGATAAAAACCTTATTGTGGAAAAGATGGAGGTGGTGCATTAAATCCTTGGTTTGGTGGATAGAAGTTATTTCCTTGAGGTTGAAAATGATTGGGTGCCTTATAGTTATTCCCTTGGTAAGGTGGTCTTTGCCCTTGATTCCTTGGTAAGATTTGAGGAGGATTTTGTTGAATTTGGGTGGGTGGTTGGGGTGGGAATCCCGGTAGAGTAAGGTAATTTTGGGACTTGTAAGAAAGGTTATTTGGATTGATATTTGGCTTGAAGTGTTCACGATGTTCGTCTTGGTAAGCATAGCATTCCCCTTGATAAACTTGCACCTTATCACATTGTTCATAAGAATGGGGACCTCCACAAGTTACACAAGAAAGAGTAATGGCATTCACATCATTTGAAGAATTGTTCAATGAAATGGTGTTAATGGCTTGAACCATCTCTTGAATCATCTCTTGTTGACCTTTATTCATTTGTTGAATGATCTCTTGGTGATATTTGAGGAATTGGTTATCACAAGGTGTTTGAGAAGTGTTTTGGATAACATGAACCCTTTCTTCAAATTGAGTGTTTGTTTGAACCATTGCTTTAGTTTCAATGATGTCCACAACCTCTTGCATGGATTTAAGAAGAATATTCCCTCCCGCGGAAGCATTGAGTGAATCTTGGTGGTGAGATTTAAGGCCATTATAGAAAGTATTGATTTGGTGAACTTCATCCAATCCATGGTTAGGGCATCGCCTCAATAACTCTCTTATACTCTTCCCAACCATCACAAAAGGATTGACTAGGTTTTTGTTGAAAGCCTATAATTAAGTTCCTCAAGGCCATGGTCTTAGATGGAGGAAAGAACTTGTTCAAAAACTTAGTGGTGAAACCATCCCATGTGGTGATACTATCGGGTGGTTGGGTGTCTAACCAATGCTTAGCTTGTCCCTCTAGTGAAAATGGCACTAACATCAACTTAATAGCATCATGTGGAACTCCATTGTGCTTAATGGTATTGCAAAGAGCAAGGAATCTCTTAAGGTGATCATGAGGATTATCATTCTTGTTACCATAGAAAGGTGTTTGTGAAACCATGGTAATCATAGCCGTTTTTAGCTCAAATGTATTTGCGGGAATGTCGGGAATCCTAATAGCACTAGCATATCCATGAACATTAGTTTGCAAACGTTCCATCAAAGAACGATTATCAACAGCCATGGCTTCTTGTTGTGGAGGAGTCAAAGCACGATTCTCGTGATCGGCTTGATGGACGGTGGTGGTCTTACTCTTTCTCTTTTTCTTCCTTTTCGGAGGAAGAGGTTGTACACCAATCGGTATTTGTACACGCTCGCGAGTGAGCATGCAACTCAATACGAGGAATGAGAGAGAAGCTCTCGTGTGACTTTGAAGAGAAAAGGATTATCCTCTTCGAGTTTCAATATGAAATATCTACAAGAAAATAATATATATGTATGTACTACTTGGGTGTAAGACCCCCAATGAAGCCTTCCTTCTTAGAATACTCAAAAGTGAACGGGGGGTTAGGTGGCGCGAAGCACTTAAGTACCTATTGACCCTTAGATGGCATTTTATAGCACATCGCCTTTCTATTCACTTAAATGTTCGTATTCATTGAATTGTTGCTTATTGAGAGTATTTATCTATTCTTGCTTTATTTTGTTTGATCGATACACGTGTCAAGGACCGGAACGCCCCTCAACACGGTGTATTGCCTTGGCAATACTTATGGAGAATATGTAGATTGGTTGTTCTTATACGTATACGTATTTACTTATAATAATATATGGAAAATATTTTTGTATTTATGAGTTTTTAAGAGAAAATACTATATGTACATAAAAAACAAGAGAATCCAATAATATATATTTTTGGTGCAATCTCTTAGGAAAAAAAATTTCTTTTTGGATTTTTTAATTTGTTTGGTCAATTCTTTAGGAAAAGAATTGTTTTGTTAATTTTTAGTTTTTATATAGTTTTATATTTTTGATTTTTTATTTGTTTTTGATTTATAATACGTAAAAATAACGTTCACAAGGTGAACGGATCCCAAAAGCCAATGAAAACCGTCAATCGATAGTCTCTCGTAAAGTCAAAGAACCGGCAGCGGCGCCATTTGAAATTGTGTATAATGAAGTTCGTTTTTCTCAGTTCTTGTCAAATTGAAAGTCCTAACAATATCGGGTTTTTAACTGTTTTTGGTTGTTAATATTTTTTTGGATATTCTATTTGCTAATTCAAACAATGCCTTGCAAAACTGGAAAATATTGTCTACTTATATGTAAAACATCGTGCAAATTCCAAGTATTTATTCAATTAAAATTCAAAATGTAAATTTTACAACTATAAGGACTAAAAATGTAAATTTTATGAAAAGTAAATGCTCAAAATGTAAAGCTAACAAGTACAAGGACTGAAAGTATACAATCAGTTAACTATGAGGACTGAAATTAAAAACTATGCAAACAACTAACCAATTTCCAAACAAACTCAAAACTAACTAACTGAATTAAACAAACTTCAAAGTTTAAGGACTGAATTAATGAAAACCCTAAAAACTTGTAAGTTTAGCCAAGTTTTAAAGCAGTTTAATTCCTCAAGGACTGAAATGCAATTTCTGAAAAGTTTTAATCAAAAACGGGCTACAAACTAAAATAAGCTCGTTTGAGCTTATTTCTCAACCAAAATCAACCAAACCACTTGGAAAATGCTTAAAATCAAAAATCAACTAGACCTGTAAAAGGAAATTGGATGAAACTGACTAAAAAGCTGATAAGCACTTTTCAATAAGCACAAAATAAGCTATAAAGGAATCTAGACTTGCACAACTGAATTTTTGTAATGAAACTGATTAATGAGCTCAAAATATGAATGGGAAATCAAGTCTTGTTCAAAATCATCCAGTAATAAGCCCATAATTTGAAATAAGCTAAAAGTAGGCTTATGTTGACCAGCGTTAACCAAGCTTTTTCAATAAGCTCAAATTTTCAAAAATCAACCATGAGCACTTACTAAGTGAATTTGTAAAAGAAAATGGACTAGTTTATGAATAGGATTGTGAGATATGAAAAATCAGAATTCCATTTACAGTAACTTGCAATTGCTTATTGTTTTAAACTTTTGCTTATAACTTGCTGAAAACTGAATACTGTACAAAATCCTTATAGAAACTGAATCTTCATATATTGACCTAGAATTGGGAATTGGTTTGATGGAATTTCATCAAGAAACAAATGATTGGTGAGCAAATCAATATCACAACTTTTTGAACTAAAATTGACTGAAAATGACCCAAACTTTTTAAACTGCCATTTGCCTCTTTGACTTAAGTCTTGACTTGAAAATGACTTAAAACTATTTGTAATGACTTTGTAACTGAAAATGAATAAGGACTTGCCAAAATTTAACACTTGAACATCTAATATAAGCTAATGCCAAACACTCATTTGCTGAACTTTTTGAAGTTTTTGTGAAGTCTTTTTGAGTACAAGTTTGAACTGAGTAAAAAGCTATAGCACACTAAATTTGCAAACCAAAATGAGGTGAATGAGAGCTAATAACAAGTTCTTAATACCACTAGTACATAAAATGATAAGCAAGGCTAATGTTATTGAAATTAGCTGAAAACTAGGACAAGTACTAGACTGCTAAGCAATTCAAAGCTACAATTAGGCTACAAGCTCAATTAAATCCAATCAATTACAACTAAAACACGTTTTATCATGCAAACAACAAAAATCTTAGCTAGGAATGAAGCATGCCATTGACAATTTAGAGGAACCAAAAATAAGAAGCGTTTGCACCTTTTGAAGTACCCTTTGAGAAGTAGAGGAGTGCTGAACTCTCTAGTCTAGTGCTAACCACCACCTTAGCACTAGATACAACTATCAACAATCAATCAACAGCTATCAATCATCATCATTATTAAAAACTCATCAAAAACTGCTAAATCTGGAAACGAATGATCAACAGCTACAATCTTCTATCATTTAGCTTATTATGATCAAAGTTTGATCACAACAAACTAAAACAGCAACAAGCAGGATCAATGAAGCATGAATGAGCAGTATAGATAGCAAGAAGAATTGGCGGGAAATTGAGAATTTGAATTTTATTGAATTAAAGTTGTTACAAAGGTAGGTAATTGGTTACAAACTAACTAACAAAGTCAAGAGTGTGTCAGACTCTTGAGTTGTTAAGCTAAAAACTAGAAATGGTGAAAGAAAAAGAAAGTGTGGGTGTTTTCAAACTTTTCTACTACTACAAGAAATGAGGCATATACAAGCTATTTATAGACTGGAGAAGTAAGGTAGTTGGGGTTGGTGACGTGTTAGAACCAATCCCAGGCTTCCACGTGTCCAATGGAACTCAATTGATTTTGCAGGTTATGAACTGAAATTGGGGATTCTTCATTGAGTTGATTTCAGGTTAATTGGTTATGACCAATGGATTCGTCTCTTGATTTTGAGCAAGTTTGATGTTAAGCACTTCTCTTGAAATCCACTCTAGCTTTAACCCGATTCTGGCAATTTATTTTGATGAAGAAGATGCTACGTGTCACTTTGTTATTGGCTAAAAAGAGTGCACGCGGATCACACTGTTTTGATTTGATATTAAATGCTGGCGGCGATAGTGGATATTAATTGTCATGAGGTGGCAATCCATTGTAATGTTTTCTTGCATTCTTATTTGTCATCAGCTTTAAACACGGATCAGCTTGTTTTATCTTTCCAAAAATGGCAATATTCACCCCTTGACTTTGGCAGATTTCATTTTAAGCTAGCAACTTCATTTCTTTGGCATTTTTGGTCCTTCAAACTTCATTCTTGAGCAAATATGATCCTTTAACTGAGTTGACTTGAATGTTGACCTTGTTTGACTATGATCTTGACTTTTCCATATTTGCACTTTGGTCCTTCAACTTTGGCAGATTGTCAAGATAGGTCCTTGCACTTTAAAGTCTTGTCACTTTTGATCCTCTTTTTTCTTTTTCATCAATTAAGCTTGATTATTCCTTGTTTGCTTGAAAATGCATCCTTTTACCTACACAAGTGCACACAAACACAAACATACCACATAATACTGTTTTGACAAGATAAATTGGTATTTTGCTTGTGTTTTAGGGTGATTTGTTGATAAATTGATATGAGTTTTTGCTCATATCAGTCCTTTTCATTTACAGTACTTATGTTTGTATGTGATGAGTTCTACCTTTGGGGTACCGATGTTTGATTCTGGTATTTCCTTTATGGTCATGTGATGTTTTATACATTTATCCGTGTATGCTTTGATGACACGCCATAATCACGCGTGACATTCCATTTACCAAAATAGGGTGTTACAAAAACTATTCAAGGTTTTAAGCTCGTGTATATGGTTCATCATTAAATATAAAATGATGACCCGTTTTTTCAAATAAAGGAAAGTTTATCGCCGATGATAAACTTATCCTCAAAAAACGAGAAATTAATTTTTCTCGGACACGAGCTTACACTAACACCATTCAAAGGTTTTAAGCTCGTGTATATGGCTTCTCGTTATATATCAGACGATGACCCATTCTTCAAATAAAGGAAAGTTTATCGTCGATGATAAACTTATCCTCACAATGAGAAATTGATTTTTCTCGGGCATGAGATTATATTAAAAACATTCGAAGTTTTTAAGTTCATGCACAATGGCTTGCAGTCACATGTGAGATTGTAACCCGCGATTCTAAGAAAGGAAAGTTTATCACCGATGATAAACTTATCCTCATTAACGAGAAATTAAATTTTCTCGGACACAAGCTTACATTAAAACTATTAAAAAGTTTTAAGCTCGTGTAAATGGCGTATAATCACATTTCAGTTTATGCACCGGACTTCAAAGATAGGAAAGTTTATCGCCGATGATAAACTTATCCTTACAACGAGAAATTATTTTTTCTCGGGCATGAGCTTATATTAAAAAACATTCAAAGTTTTTAAGCTCATGCACAATGAATTACAGTTAAATATCAGACTGTAACTCGGACTTCAATTTTAGGAAAGCTTATCTTTGATGATAACTTATCCTCGTAACGATAAATTCATTTTTATCGGTCATGAGCTTGTATTAAAATATTCCAAGTTTTAAGCTCATAAAGAAAAGTTTATCTTTTAAATAAGAGAACTTTTCTTTACAACGAGAAATTCATCTTTCTCGGTCATGAGCTTTACATTAAAACATTCAAAAGTTTTCAAGCTCATGAAAACGACTTCTAAGTAAATGTCAACTTAGGACTCGTTCTTTAGTTAAAAGGAAAGTTTATCGCCGATGATAAACTTATCCTCACAAAGGGAAGTTTACATCTTCTCAGACTTGAGCTAGTTTTGTAAGATATTCAACATCTTAAGCTCAAGTAATTGGTTTTCAAAACATTGAACACAATTTTTTGAGAATTTCTCAAAAGGTTTTTCTAAATCTTTCAAAATTGTATGTTCAAAAATGTTTTGATAAAAAGAGCATGTCTTCTGGAATCGATAATATTTACGATACTAGAAATGTCATTCAATAATGACACGGGGTTGTAAATAAAGTTCGAGCAAAAGTTCAAATGTTTTAAAACATGCTCAAAATGGTTTGCTATTATTTCAGATAGTCACCGGATTTTCACTTTAAAGTCAAGCATTTCACCGGAAAGCTTTGACTCAACAACGGGAGTTAATTTTCTCGGGCATGGTTTACTTTATAACCATGTAAGGGATTCTGTTTACGTAATAACACAATCTAACACGAATATATGTACGTGTCAGTGCATTTATTTGTTAAAACAAGAGAAATCTTGTTTTTTTATGAAGTTATCATCACCACAAACCGTAGCAATTTACAATTGATATCTACATACTCGATGATGCGACTACTAAAACGGCGACTACAGCTCTTTTAATAGAACACATGTCAACAATTGATGGGGAGCAATTCTCAAGCATTCAGAATCTTTGACGCTGAAAGTGCCAAGTTCACACAATTGTGTCAAGACAACGATATCAGTCGTACACATGAAGTCAAGAGATAACTTCAGACGTGACGAGGCGACCAACATTCGTGAACAGGAACCATGTGATTCTTTCATATGATGTTCTCCATCATTCAGGTCTAACCTCGTAAATTGCTAATCTTGTGAATACATTATCATATATGATCTTTGCACGTGATAAATACCTTACACTTGTGTTTAAAAGGTATTTAATTTACGTTTCAAGTACACCCTCATTAATTTGAGGGGGAGCTTGTGAAAATCATGAAGATAATTGGATTTGGATTTTTCTTCCTAAATTTTCTTAAAATGCTATTAAATCAATTGATATTAAAAACATCGATTGGGTTAATAGTTTTAATATGGGGGAGAAAATATGATTTAATATGGGAAATGATTAATCACAAATGGTTTGACTTAACGTGATAGCTCATCCCGACATGTGCGAAATGTTTTCGGATATCGTGGCATATGTTAAGGGGGAGAAAAATGGATTTGCACTTCAAAATGGATTTCATGGTGACATTCACTTACCCAAAATATCTCTATTCACGACGGTGAAGATTGTGGTGACATACGGATGGTAGGATAGGTTAAAGTCCAATGATTCCTCTATAACCGGAGGAATCTTCCCAAAGACATTCCATAGATAGAAATAGTAGTCCTTAGGAAAGATGGAGAAAGATTGTGAACGTAGCTGAATGCCGACCAAGTACTTAAGTTAGCACTGGAACAATCACAACAAGGTGCTAGTTATGACGTATTGGTAAGCATTGAAGGGGTTGAAGAATGAAAAAGAATTGTAAAGATAAAGGGTCTAAAGAAAGAAGCCCTCCTTACAAACTTAGGCAAAAACCGGGTCAATACATATGCTATTGGGATCATTTTTAATGATGCTTGATATTAAGACAGACATCATGGACCCAGTGATGCAATGCACAACCCATCCCAGCTAACTCAGATATCTCTGTTAGAAATACGTTTTAACGTATTTATGAAATATCGGTCGCTCCAACGATATATTATTGTATTAGGTTCGTGATCCAGTTTGTAGTAAATATAGTCCATATAGCCCACATGTAGGGTGGGCTATATATACCCCTCCTAGCATGTTAGGAGGGGTGGTTCTTCTCATTTTATAACATTTTCATTTAATAAATTCACTTTCTCTCTCTACTTTTCTTTTCTCTCCTTTCTCTCTCTACACCTCATCTCCTTCTTCCCCATTTCCACCATCCTATCAATAGATCAATCCATTAATTTACCAAATCCTAAGAAATCGTAGACCTTCAATTGGTATCAAGAGCCATGGTTAAATCTTAGGATTTGCATATTTTTTATCTTTCAATTTGGTGGTAAAAAATTTTTCTTTTTATAAATTTTTTCAATTTTATAAAGTTATCTATTTTTTTTCTATCAATTTTATAAAATTTTCAATTTTCTTTCTATCCATTTCAGTTTTATCAATTTTTATTTTTTTATTATTAGTTTTATTCTTCCGTGTTTTATAATCAGTGTTTTTTTTTCTATTCTTTTTTTTATTAGTTTTATAATCAGTTTTACATCATCTGTTTTTTTACATCATCAATTTTTTTAAGTTTTGTTTGTTGTCCATCAATTTTTGTCCAAAACAGTCCAAATCTGTCAAAACTGTCTACTGTCCAAACTGTCCAAACATATCCAAAGCTATCAGTTTTCGTATTAGTTTTCGTATCAGTTTTCGTATCAGTTTTCCGTCTTTCCGCATAGACTTTCCGCATGGACTTTCCGCATGGACTTTCCACATAGACTTTCTGAATAGACTTTCCGAATAGACTTTTTTCCGAATAGACTTTTTTTCCGAATAGAATTTTTTCCGAATAGACCTTTTTCCGAATAGACTTTTTTCCGAATAGACTTTTTTCCGAATATACTTTTTTTCGAATAGACTTTTTTCCGAATAGACTTTTTTCCGAATAGACGGTTTTCCGAATAGACGGTTTTCCGAATAGTCTATTCGAAATAGACAGACTCTCGACTAAAAAAAAAAAATAAAAAAAAAATATAACGGGACCGGACTCGAACCAACTCAAACTCCATCATACCCATTCTCGACTCGACTCATCTGAATCACAATAATCTCGACCCTCGAACTCACATCCTCACAATACTCTCGAACACACCCCCGACTCGAGAGAGAGTAAACAGACTCGATTACACCAAAAACACACCCGTCAAAAACACCAAACAGCCTCTCAACAATCCCTCAACTCTCGTCTAAAAACACCACACCCAAGATTTGACTCTCGACTGAGACCAACAGACCACCAGACTCAAACCCAACACCCTCACATCTCTCGACATCTCACAACACAAATCAACCCCTCGTCTCACCTCTCACTTGACTCCCTCTCTCACACCTCTCGAACTCTCACCCAACCCAAACCCTCTCGCCTCACGCATACTCGACCATAACACAAACAAAACACTCTCACAACCCATCCCAACCCTCAACCATCACCCGTTTTCGACTTCAACCTCGACACAACCAAACACACTCACACCCTCACACCCTCACACCCTCACACCCTCACAATACTCTCGACCCTTACATCACCCTCGTTTCATACACTCACACAATCACACTTGACCCACAACAACTCTCGAACTCAAATAATTACATAACAGAAAGACACTACAGATGAGAGAAGACTTTTATTAGACATAATTAAAAACCTACCCGAGACCTTGTATAGATCTTGAAGACTTTTCAGCTTTGAGACCTTGTTTCATATACGGATATTTGGATTGACTGTTGAGAGAAGATCCTTTAAGGGGGCGGTTGTTTTGAGGATTGGAAGTCGTTGGATAGGTTAAAGAGAAACAGGAGGAGGACACAAGGAGATCTGTGTTTTTTTTATAGATATTTCAGAGTTTATCTGTGAGAGAGAGTTTTAGATTGAATAGGTGAAGGTTTAAGAGAAACTAGGATTAAAGGGACGGAGAAAACAAAGAAAGTTAATTTAACACAGCCACGTTATCTAGCCCCGTTTTTGTCACTTTAAAAGTTAAATTAACAGTCGTGGATTTACTTGTTTTGGGACACGTTTATTTCTTTGTTAAAATCAACATTTATTTTATTTTTTTATCAGATTTTATTTTTTAATTGTAGTAAAGTAACATTTTTAAGATTAAGTTTACTTTTTATTTTTTATATATTTTTAAAGTTAATTTTTTTAGGTAAATTAATTTTGAATATTTTGTCAAATGATGACGGGCCGATCATTATATTTACCGTAGTTTGGATTTACTTGTTGACGGACTTTATTTTTGAAAAAAAGCCGACTTTGATTTGGTCTCCGGTTCAATGGATTCGTTCGATTCGAAATTTCAAGAGGGCGAATTGCATATATTGCAAGACGCTACAAGAGGCAGTAACAAGAGAATAGAATCAGGAGGAACACAGGAACCAAGTAGCATGTCAGGTACAGATAATATTCTTCATATGTTGTCTGAAATGAATGCCCTAATTAACAATCATGCTAATCGTCGTACGACTGCTTCTTTAACCAATTCTGTGTCTAGGACTGAAGAGCTTGAAAACATTTTGGCTCAGCAATCCAAAGAGCTTGAGGATGCCAAAATTGAACTTTCAAAGAAAACGGAGAAATTTGAAACATATTTTGAAAAAATCGAAAAGTCTAACGTTGTTCTTGAAAGAAAATTGGATCAAAAATTTTTAGATTCTAAAGCTGAAAAGGATAATTTTTTGAAACAAATTCAGTTACTAGAGTCTAAATTGGCATCCCAAGATGAATTGCTCAAAGAAAATGAAACGTTAAAAGCCCAAGTTCAAGAAAAGGTGTTTGCTATAGCTGCGTTGAAAAACGAGTTAAGGAGAAATAGAGGACCTAGTGTGGACACTAAGCTTGAAAAACCATCAATCTTGGGGAAACCGCCTACAAATCAGTTCGTCAGACAACCGATTGTCAGACAACCTACTGCATTTAGATCCGAGCGACCACAATCCTCGAGACCGCGGTTTGCCTCCCAAGTTGATTTGGGACATATTTCTAGAACAGTCACTCCACCAACTAGGACTAATGTGACTAAATCAGTTTTAGCAAGACCTCATCACATGATTGCCCCTAGTTTCTCTAAGAATAGTTCAATGAACACGTCTAGGACTAGTTCAACTGATGTGCGCCATGATTTTGGTCAAAGGGAAGCTATTCAAAAGACACATGTAAGAGATAGTAATGTCCAACCTAGTCAGATGCCTTCTAGATTACCCAACACTGCTAACCATAGCATGTCATCTCCTAGGAGCATCGATCAATCATCTAGGAAATACTCGGACATTAAATATGCTACTTGTAAAACATGTAGAAAATGTGTCTTTACGGCAAATCATGATTCTTGTATCAAGAAACTACTTAATGAGGTGAACTCCCGTGCTAGAAATAAATCCCAGTGGATAGCTAAAATCAAACCCGTTGGTAAAGTTTGGCGCCCCACTGGTAGAACTTTCACTCTTGTAGGAAACGAGTGCCCTTTAACTAGGATAGTCTCTGATTCTACAAAGACTACTAGGGAGGAAATTGCAAAGGATGATACATCACTTAAGCCTGAACTTAAGATTTTCTATAAAAGGAAACGTTTGCCAACTAAGACAAGTGAATCATCCCCTCAGGCCACCTCTGACACAAGAAAACAAAACCGTGAACCCCTACGTGCTTCTAAAATAGATATCTCTAACCCATGCAAAAGTATACAAACTCCTAATGAGAATGCAGGTACCAACTTTGATGTTCCAAAAGAACGAAGCGGTCCAATCCTTGTATACCGTTCAACTAAGGACACTCTTAGAGTTTGGTTGCTGAAGAAGCAGATATCAGAGAAACAAATGTCTCAGGGGATTCATGGTTAAGCTGCAAACAAGGACTTATAGTCACATCACTGACTATAACTCGATCTTCAAAGAAAGGAAAGTTTATCGCCGATGATAAACTTATCCTTACAACGAGAAATTAAGTTTTCTCGGGCATGAGCTAATATTAAAAACATTCGAAGTTTTTTAAGCTCATTCACAATGACTTACAGTTAAATGTCAGACTGTAACTCGAACTTAAAATAAAGGAAAGCATATCGTTTATGATAACTTATCCTCTTAACGAGAAATTCACCTTTCTCGGTCATGAGCTTGTTTTAAAACATTCGAAGTTTTAAGCTCAGAAAGGAAAGTGTATCTTTTAAATAAGAGAACTTTTCTTCATAACGAGAAATTAACCTTTCTCGGTCATGAGCTTTCCGTTAAAACAGTCAAAGTTTTCAAGCTCATGAAAACGACTTCTAAGTAAATGTCAGCTTAGGACTCGTCCTTCAGATAAAAGGAAAGTTTGTCGCCGATGGTAACTTATCCTTAACAACGGGAAGTTTACAACTTCTCGGACTTGAGCTCGCTTTTAAGATATTCAACATCTTAAGCTCAAGTAATTGGTTTTCAAAACTTTGAACACAATTTTTCAATAATTTTTTCAAAAGGTTTTTTTTTTCTAAATCTTTCAAAATTGTGTGTTCAAAACGTTTTGATAAAAAGAGCATGTCTTCTGGAATCGATAATATTTACGAACCTAGAAATGTCATTCAATAATGACACGGGGTTGTAAATAAAGTTCGAGCAGAAGTTTAAAAGATTTAAAACATGCTCTATATGGTTTGCTATTATTTCCGATAGTAACCCGCTTTTCACTTTGAAGTCAAGCATTTCACCGGAAAGCTTTGACTTCAGAATCCGAAGTTATCAACTCCACAATCCGAAGTTCGTTGCAATTGATATCTACATACTAGACGATGCGACTGCTCAAACGACGACTACAGCTCTTTAAGTAGAACACAGGTCAACAATTGAGGGGGAGCAATCGTCCAGCATTCAGAATCTTTGATGCCGAGAGTGCCAAGTTCACATATTGGTGTCAAGACAACGATATCAATCATACACATGGAGTCAAGAGATAACTTCAGAAGTTACGAGGAAGACCAACATTCGTGAACAAGAACCATGTGCTTCTTTCACATGATTTTCTCCATCATTCAGGTCCAACCTCGTAAATTGCTAATCTTGTGAATTCATTATCATATATGATCTTTGCACGTGATAAATACCTTACACTTGTGTTTAAAAGGTATTTAATTTACGTTTCAGCACACCCTCATTAATTTGAGGGGGAGCTTGTGTAACTCATGAAGATAATCGGATTTGCATTTTTCTTCCCAAATTTTCTTAAAACGCTATTAAATCAATTGATATTAAAAACATTGATTGAGTTAATATTTTTAATATGGGGGAGAAAATGTGATTTAATATGGGAAATGATTAATCACAAATGGTTTGACTTAACTTGCTAGCTCATCCCGACATGTGCGAAATGTTTTCGGATATCGTGGCATATGTTAAGGGGGAGCAAAATGGATTTGCACTTCAAAATGGATTTCATGGTGATTTATACTTACCCGCAACCCATTTATTTCACGACGATGAAGATTGTGGTGACATAAGGATGGTAGGATAGGTTAAAGTCCAATGATTTCTCTAGAACCGGAGGAATCTTCCCAAGGACATTCCATAGCTAGAAATAGTAGTCCTTAGGAAAGATGGAGAAAGATTGTGAACGTAGCTGAATGTCGACCAAGTACTTAAGTTAGCACTGGAACAATCACAACAAGGTGCTAATGATGACGTATTGGTAAGCATTGAAGGGGTTGAAGAATGAAAAAGAATTGTAAAGATAAAGGGTGTAAAGAAAGAAGCCCTCCTTACAACTTAGGCAGAAACCGGGTCAATTCATATGCTATTGAGATCATTTTAATGATTCTTGATATTGAAGATAGACATCATGGACCCAGTGATACAAGGCACAACCCATCCCAGCTAACTCAGATATCTCTTAAAAGATATTTGTTTTAATCACACGGAGACAACACATTATCTATTGATTTATTCACTCCGAATAAATTGGTATTGAAAAGGTGGCACTCCTCTCCAGCCTCCGATCACTAAAAATCCAAAATGCACGATCGAGTTTAGAGCCATTTGAGATCATCAAATATCTCATTAGGACACACTTTCATTATTCCTTGCTTGTTCACACAATGTGAAAAGTAAGAAAGATATTAAGAGTCCTACGCAAAATCTTCATGATCTTGCCTGAACATCCGAGTAATACGAAAGTATTTACAATGAAGATGGAAATCCTTCTTGAGCGAATATCAAAAAGCTCATGGTAGGTGACTTGTGCGATTCTTTATGAATCAAACTTGTGATAACTGGAAAGCAACAGTGGTTTAATTCTTAAATGAATTTAAACACGTTCCAGGCCTCTACGCAATATCTTAGTGATCTTGCCAGAACATTCAGAGTAATACTATTAAGTATTTACAGTGACGAATGGAAATCCTTCTAGTGTTAACATCAAACAGCACTTGGTAGGTAACTTGCAAGATTCTATATGAATCAAGCTAGTGACAACTGGAAAGCAACGACGGTGCGGTTCTTAATTGAACTTCACTTGTTCCAGGAACATGAATTGACGTCTTTAAATCATGCGGATAAGATTATCCAAATGATTCACTCTTTACGTTCGCAGTCAGCTTTGGACGGTCGAGTAAAGAGAACGGGTTTACCCGCGAAATCTTGTCAAGGAGGTTCTTTATTGAAACTACCTGCCACAAGTACGATATTTAATATCGTCCAACGGTCTTCACCGACCGGAGGTAAAATGCTACCGAATTAGAATGAAATGTTCAAGGCCATTTCATCCGTGTATATTGTTTGTTGCTAACTGTCTTATGCAGCGTAACAAGAAGGTGGCATTGCGGTGTACAATCCAGAAGAAGTCGTCACCACATGCTTATACTACATACAATTAGTACTTCAACAAATTCAAGAAAGCCTGAAGGTCAAGTCTTCCGCTGTATCAAACTCTGAAGCTTTCAAGAATTTAAAGGTATAAGTATGTGGAACATGAAGTCACGAAGAGGCAAATTTCACAAGTGATGAATGCACAAGGTCAAGGCAAGGAAACATGCTCAAGACTAAAGACAAAGATCACATCAAGCATGTTCACAAGAACAAGATCGAAGACTCAAGCATAGTATGCTAGGTTTAAGATTTTGTAAAATGGTGTGACCTCCCTTAGGGGGAGATTGTTGGAAATGTGTTTTCCCAAAGAAAGTCTCGGTCACATCATTATTAGCATAGATCACGAGCTATAGAATATTTAGAACTTTGTAACTTGGAGCGACCTCCCTTAGGGGGAGATTGTTAGAAATACGTTTTAACGTATTTATGAAGTATCGGTCGCTCTAACGATATATTATTTTATTAGGCTCGTGATCCAGTTTGTAGTAAATATAGTCCATATAGCCCACATGTAGGGTGGGCTATATATACCCCTCCTAGCATGTTAGGAGGGGTGGTTCTTCTCATTTTCAACTTTTCATTTAATCAAATAACACTTTATCTCTCTACTTTTCTTTTCTCTCCTTTCTTTCTCTATACCTCATCTCCTTCTTCCCCATTTCCACCATCTAATCAATAGATCAATCCATCATTTACCAAATCCTAAGATATCGTAGACCTTCAATCTCTCAAAAGATATTTGTTTTAATCAAACGGAGACAACGCATTATCTATTTATTTATTCACTCCGAATAAATTGGTATTGAAATGGTGGCACTCCTCTCCAGCCTCTAATAAGTGTGTAAACCCTTATCCTTTTGCCACTAAAATCAAGCAAAAACAAGACCTAATCATGTCTTTAATATTGTAAAAGTCGAAATGACGCGTGGTTTTGTGTTTTTGTGTTAAATAGGTACAAATTATCAAAAGGAACGAAACACGGGATTTCACGGTCAAATTTTGAAGAAAAGTCCAAGAAAGAGACAAAGACAATGTCAAAGACCAAAAGTGTGCCAAAGATCATGAAAAACGGCAATTCAACACGGTTTTGAAGAAATGAACAAGAAAGCCGAAATCGAGCTCGTTTTAGTGGATTTAATCATTTACGAAGATAATTGGGCCAAGTGGGTCCCACATTTGTGTTAATAGGCTCAAAAGTCCATTTGGAGTTATTAAGTTGCTAGAGTTATTTTTACAAAAGCCCAATATGGCCCAATACAATATTATGAGACGGATTGGAAGTAATAAAATTTAGGCCAAGCCCATTTGCACCATAATTGGACGAATAAAGGAAGTTTTTACTTTACCACTGGTCAACACACAATAAACTATCCCCACATCACACGTTTATTAAAAACGTATTGTTTACCCACCCTCATTTGTCATTCGATAAAAACAAGAAACTTTTCACCCACACCTTTCTTCTCTCCTCCAAACGCAGCAACCATCTATTTACCCCAAACCCTAAATCACCCTTCCCACCAAAAATTGGGGGTTTTACCCAAATCGTGTGATTCATATGTTTCTCAAAATAAATCCTCCCTTAATTCGGGATGAACACCAAGGTGGTGGTCCTCATCTTGAATCCAACGTGGCCTTTTTCCCTGATTTTATTGGATATGACAACCAATATTCACAAATCCACCAATCATGATTGTCCACATAAGCATAGAACAAGCAGAACTAGCACAAATCTGCCACCTTGGCAATCCGAGGGAGAGATGCCCCATCTTAGCCGTTTGATCAAGAAAAGAAGAGAGAGAAAGAAGAAAAAAAATGTTTAACGGCTGGGATTTGATTACTTACTCTCGAAGCTTCATGAAGAAGCCGTGAGGGTTGGCTATAAAAACCCCCTTGAATTTGTAATTTGGAGTGCCTTACCTTTTATTTTAATTTTTATTTTTATGAAAAATAGATTTTAGGTTTAATGTAATTTCTTTTTTCAAGTATTGTAATCAGTTTTTAATATTAATGAAATTTCAATTTTCGGTTTAATTTCGTCTTGTTAATCATTTAAGTTTCATTGCATTTTAATCTCTAAGTCTGTTTTTATTTAAATAAATATTGAAATATAAAGTAGGTATTAAACTTCCCTACTGGAAGTTATAAAAATATTGTTCGAGAAGATAATGATGATGATTCGAAGGTGATATTTGGGTAATACGGTGGTATATTGATTCGGTTTCGATTCATAAGGGGGTTCAGCGCCCACCTTCGTCCCAACGGTTATCATCAAAAGGTGTTTAATCTTTTTTTCTTATTTATTTTTGTTAAGTTTATTATTTAATTTAAGTTTGTTGAATCTGCTTGATTAGTTTATGATATTTGGATATTGATCTGCTTATGTTTGTTAGTTTGCTTGTGTTTCTTAGATTTATTCATGTTACTGTTTAGTCTATAAGCTGCTAATTTGGATATGCTTGAGTTTATTTTTTAGTTGGTTTATTTTCGTTTTAAGCTGCTTTGCTTAGTTGATATGGTATTTGAGTTGATAAGTCTTGCGTATAATAGCTTATATCTGCTAGTGTTCTTAGTTTATTTAGATCTACTAGATTAAGTTTGATATATCTGTGTTTTGCTTTGTCTATTCATCTACTTGTTTGGTTTATTTAGCTAATTGTTTAGCTTATTTGTTTGGTATTAAGTTTAGTGGGTTCTGCTTAGTTAAGGTGTTTGTTTTGGATCTGCTTATTTAGGATAATCTACTTTAGTTCTTGCTTATATGTGCTTATTGTTTGCCTGCTGATTTAATTAGATCTGCTTAGTTTTTATAGTTTTTGTTACTGTTTTTTATCTTATGCTTATTTTATTTTCTTACTTTCTTTTTAGTTTTTATTTTGCTTATCTGATTCAGCTTTAACTGCTTATTTGGTCTTATTGAATTTACTGATTCTGCTGCATCAAAAGGAAACCGACCCAATTGGTCTGTTTTATTTCATAATGTACAAAAAAAATAAAATATAATATTAGAAAATATTCGTCCCTACTTGGACTCGAACACCAGACCTCTCGCTTAACAGTCATACGTCATAACCATTTTGGCTAGTACTTCTTTTGTGTTTGATCATTAGTCATTTTATTAATATAGGTAATTTTGAAACTGGCAATTTTATTAATTTAGTTTAATTCAAGTTTTAGGTTTAATTAATTAATTTTAAATTAAAAGTTTTCTTTAATAAAGTTTAAAAAAATATAAAAAATAAAAAAATATTTTATTTACTTTTAGAAATTTTAATTGTTTTTAAATTTAGTTTAAATTTTACTTAATTTAGATTTTATATAAAATTAGTTTTCTTTTTAATAGTTCAAAATTTAATATAGTTTTGTTTAAATTCAAAATAGTTTTTTTTACATTTGTTTATGATAGTTTTAAATTAGATTTAATAATTTTTAGTTTTATTTAAATTTGAAATAGTTTTCAATAGTTTTAATTAAGTAATTTTTAATTAGATAGTTTTTAATTAGTTTTAAAAATACCAAAAGAGTAATTTTACCAAGAACAATTAGTTTTACGTTTAAATTGAAAATCAATTCTAGTCGATTTGTGGAACGAAAAATAGATCTAAAAAGAATTAATAAAAATTCCTACATTAAATTGGCGCCGCTGCCGCTTCGCTCGTTACGATTGAAGATTTCGTGAGACGTTTGGATTTTGGGATCCGTTCATTTTGAACGTTAATTTTCTTGCAACAAAATCAAAAAATACAAAAAAAAATTAAAAACTTAAAAATACAAAAAAAAAAATATCACAAAAGCAAATTATTTCCTAAGATTTGCACCAAAAAAATTAAAAAATTCAAAAGTAATACTTTTTCCTAAAAGTATTACACTAAAAATATTACGTATTAATGTTATTTTTCTTAGTTCGATTTCTTTCGATTTTTATTGTGGATATATATTCTAAAAAATACAAAAAGATTTTTCTTTTACTATATTACGTAGCACAATTAATTTACCTACTTTTCAAATAAGACCTTAGTTGGGATTTTATCACCTAACTATTGTATTCGAATCCTAAACGAGAATAAAAAGGCAAAATAGATAAATACTAGTAAGACGTTTGAACTCGATATATACAAACTATAAGGTGGGTATAAGGCGACGCGCTATAAAAGGCCGTCTAAGGAAAAAGGTTTTTAAGTGCTTTGTGCCACCTCGTTTCCCCGCTTGCTTGTGCGTATATTGAGAGGGACGACCGATTATTGGTTTGCCAACTCAAGTAGTATTAAGTATATATTTTTGTAGGTTTTTCATATTGCACCTCGAGAGGGATAATCCCTTTCCTCTCAAAGTCGACCGAGGTCACCTACCTCATTCCAAGTTTTAATTGTATGCGCACTCGAGCGCGTACATACATACCGATTGGTGTACCAAATACTTCTAATTCTTCCAAAAAGAAGAAGAAGAAAAACAAAAAGACCGTCAATCAAGCCGATCCCGAGAATCGAGCTTTGAACAACACGATGGCAACGGATAATCGACCAATGATTGAGATTCTGCAATCTCACGAAACGATGATGCGATTGTGGTGCCGGATATTGGAGCTAATAATTTTGAACTAAAAACGGGTTTCATTCAAATGGTTTCCGCTACACCATTTTTAGGCCGTACTAATGATGACCCACACGCTCATATCAAACGTTTCATACAATTAACCAACACTGTCAAATACAATGGGGTGCCACAAGAGGCCATTCGTTTACAACTCTTTCCTTTTTCCCTCGAGGGACATGCCCGGATTTGGCTTGATAAGGAACCACCCCAAAGTATTACCACATAGATCGACTTAGAGACCAAGTTCATAAACTACTTTTTCCCACCATCACGGACCACCTCTTTGAGAAATGACACAATCACCTTTGAACAATAATATGGGGAAACGTTTAGTGAGTCTTAGGATCGATTTGAAGAGCTTTTAAGAAAATGTCCACAACACGGTTTCACTAAAGTGCATCAAATTAATACATTTTACAATGGTTTAACTCTAAATGACCAAGACTCAATAGTGCCGCGGGGGGCAATATTCTTGTGAAATCCATGAACGAGGCTTGGGCCATAACTGAAAACAAGGCTAAAGTGCAAACCAAGAGTGTTAGGGCTACTATGGCAAGTGCTAGTTCTAGTGAGAATGATAAGAGAATTGATAAGCTTACGTCGCTTGTTGAATCAATTGCTCTAAAAACCCAAGCCCTCAATGGTCAAGTTAATGCCTTGAAAGAAACTTGTGAAACGTGTGAGACTTGTGGTGGACCACATTCATATTTTAATTATGACAAGGTTTACAATAATCAACAAGAAGTTTATGCTTATAACAACAATGAAAATGAGTGGGTTCATTTCAAACCAAATGTTGATGTTAACCATTTGTCTTACAAGTCTAATAACTATTTGGCTCCCCCGGGTTTTGTAGCACCACAAAGACCACCCCCACCCGCCCAAAATAGGAACCAATGTCCTCAACGGGGTAATTTTCAAGGAAATTCTAATCAACGGGGTTTTAATCAAAATCAAGGGAATTTTCAAGGGCAAAACCAAGGGTTCAATAATCAAAATCAAGGATTTAAGAACCAAGGTTTTCAAAATCAAGGATTTAATCAAGGTTATAATCAATATCAAAACCAAGGTTTTCCTAATCAAGGTTTTCCTAATCAAGGGTATAATCAAATGAACATGCATAATCCTCAAATGGACTTGGTTCTACAAAAATTAACCGACCATGAGCGAATTATGAGAGAGATGCAAGAATTGACCTATAAGAAATTTTTGACTATGATTCAAACCCTTCGTCCCCAAGGTGCACTCCCTTCGAACATCGTGACCAAGCCTAGGGCTAATGTTAATGCTATCACTACTAGGAGCGTTAAGACCACCGTAGAACCTTCTTATCCCCCACCTAACCAAGGACCCGAGATACCTTCTTCTTCTACCCACCCTCCTTCTCCTTCTACTTGTGACATACCACCCGTTATTCCTTCGTCTACACCTTATGTTCCACCGATACCTAAATTTTCTACCACACCTTCGGTTCCCAAACCGGTTCCTTCACCTTCCATTTCTACTCCTCCTCCACCAAAGGATGTGAGTGAGCAATCCACTCAAAAGCCTTCGTCTCAACCCAATATACCTTATCCCTCAAGGTTGCGGAAAGAGAAATTGAAGAATAAGGATGATATTCAAGTTTCGGACTTCCTAAAAATGTTCAAACAATTGAATTTTAATATCACCTTTGCCGAGGCGCTCGCTCACATGCCTAAGTATGCTAAGATGTTTAAGGACCTTTTAAGTGATAAGGAAAAATTGCTCGATATTGCCAATACCCAATTGAATGGGAATTGTTCCGCGGTTCTTTTGAGAAAATTACCGGTTAGGAGATCCCGGTCGATTCCTTATTCCTTGTAATATTCCGGGTGTTGAGAATTGTATGGCCTTGGCGGATCTCGGAGCGAGTATCAATCTTATGCCATTGTCCGTGTGGAAACAATTATCTTTACCCGAGCTAGTCCCCACTCGTATGACCTTGGAATTAGCTAACCGTACGTGTAACACCCCCAAATTTATACAGTTCAATACAGCGGAAGGCTCGTTGGTGTTACGCGATAGCACATAACTCACATCATAGACAACGCTTGAAAATCGCGTCGTTTAATAATAAAGCATTTCCATTCATAAATATCAAATTTACATAGGTCCCAAGTCATTGTATTTCATACAAGTTTTACAAAGCATTTGAATGGAAATTATTAATTAAGTGCGGGCCATGAATTCTTGTTGTCTTCCCGAGAATTACCTTCAAGTACTTGAGATAAAACATGTTAAAAGAAAAGGTCAGCGAAAACGCAGAGTGAATTCATAGAGTTTAATGAAATCCATCAATATAACATCGGTATAAAATTATTACTGAAAATCATTTTGTACAAATCTTTGTAATAGGCCATAAAATAGCCAAAGTCATTTTATACAAATCCTTATCAAAAATCATAATATAGGCTTTCGCCTTCAAAACCATTATACGAACCAATGTCGTAAAAATATCATACAATACGTTTTATAACGTCGTGTAGAGTTAAATAAAAACCGTTATATGAATATGGTTATATAAAACCAAAACACAAACATAATGTCAATAATAAGATCCCGTATTGCTAGTCAGGAAATATATCATAATTCAGTGCATATAGCAGTAGTTTCGTTATTTGTATTATTATAAGCCGCATGACATTGTTACCTTACTACAACAAACAACGGGTAGCTAGCCCGAAACTCAATTTGCCCATCTAAATTAGCGTGTCGTCACAATAATCACGCTTGTGTAAATCTTCTCATACATAAATTCGCTTACCAATCAATGTGGCACGACGGGGATCAACCGTCAAGGCGTGAACTGGGGTGATCGTCCCCAAATAGTACTATTATATGCATAAGCGTCTACCAAATCCCGGTAGTTCACAATTCATGCTAATGGGACTTTTAGTGACATAACCTAACTTTAATAATCCATTTCATTTCATCTATCGGGTCATTTAATCATTCATCGGGTCATACAATCATTCGGGTCCAAATCAATAAACAGACAATCGGGACAACTAGTGTCCTATTTTATAAAAACTAACATGTTATCTCCCTTGCGGGTTTATAAAACATTTCATAAAAACATTTAAAAGAGTGCGAGGCTATGAACTCACGTTGATGTGGGAAAGCGGGTTATCGGCAATTCGGATGTACGGTACGTGCTTCAATCATGGAAACCTAGACAAATAATACTCGTCTTAGACTCTTGTCTAATGACTTTATAAAAATAACAATTATGTATACATATGATGATTTTATAAATATGATGATGATGAAGTGGCATTGTATATTTTTACTCATTCATTATAGTGTTTATGTGTTGGTAACATTTTTATACTAGTTTTACTAGTTTTACTTATTTACATGTTTTAGGCCCAATAAGCCTATTATAAGCTCAATACTTTCTGTTAGTCCCTTTTAAACCTTTATTATCAGTATTATACTTTTCATGTTGGGCCCAAGTGGGTTAAGCCCAATAAGTAAGTTTATAAGTGTTTTACCAACTAGGCGGGTTTATAGTCCAATAAGGCTACTTTGGCCCGTTATTGTCTATATGTTGTAAAGTTCGGGTTTTATCGGTTTTTACTTGTTATATAAGTTCATATATCAGTATGTGAGTTTATAAAATTTTATATTAGAAGGGTCTGACCGTCTAAGTTTTATTTGACAAAAACGTTAATCTTTCGGTTTTAGCCGAAAAGACGTAAAACTTAGTATATAGTTTTTATGACTTATAAAACTTACCAAACTACCATTTTTATATAATGTACATTTATTTATCCTTATTCATATTTATATAAATGAAATATATAAGTTAGTGGGTTTTAATTCATATTTTATACTATATTTATTTGAGTGTTTATATAATAATATTAAACTTTAATTTCACAAAATCAGTCCTAAATTTTAAGTTCACTAAAATGTCCATATCTAGAGTTATACAATGAGATAGAACCTCAAATTTTATCACAGAAACTACATGATATTTGCTTCATTTTATTCCTTTATAGCTACTAATGAATCAACATCTAAATATTTTAATAAATTCGTCCAAAACAGTGTAGGCAGATTTGCACTCTAAACTTGTTTTGATCATATCTCACTCATTTTGATGATTCCATTGCATGGACAACTCTCACATGTGTATAACACCTAATACTTACTTTATATTGATTCCACTTTACTTTTTTATCAGTTTAACATTTGGTTACCAACTGTTTTTATACAGCCATCATATTTAGCAAGATTTTAACCTTGTTACCTATGGTTTTCCATCTTTTTAACCATATTTATCAACACTTGATCCCCACACAACATTTTTATCATCATATATTCATCATATACATATACAATATAAAAGGAAATACATGATTACATAATCAAAATAACAAAAGGATAGGAAGAACAATCTCTATACCACCATTAGTGATGAAAATATGAGGTTTTTGATGAACAAGACTTGGTTATTGTTATCAAATCTTCAACTTTAGCAAGGAAACTTCTTGGGTCCTTTGGATGGATGAACATATCCATGAAATCAGCCCTTTAACCTCATGAAAACTCCTTTTCATAGGTTATGATCACCTCCAATCTTCATATCTTCAAAGGTTCTTCAACATATGTGTGAATAACACATGATATTGTGGTTAATTTAAGATCAAATGGTGTTGTTGTGGTGAATATGGGACGTTCAAGGAGAGAGTAGAGAGAAAAAATGAGTTGTTTGCATGTTGTGAAATGAGTGAATGGTTTATGGTAGCTAGTTTTGTTATGGTTAAGTGGTTTGTAACAAGAGAAGGACAAGTGTTATCACTTGTTGTAACAAGTTGACACCTCATGAAGGGGTGTTAACTTAAGCTTGCCATTTTATTTAGTGGGGATGGGACAAGAGTTATCTTGTCTTATCCCCATTTATTTACGGGTATTCCTTGATTCTAGTTTCCTTGATTTGCGTGCCCTCGGGACGTTTTACGAAAAACGTTTTTATAAATTATTAATCAACGGCACAAAACGAATCTAATAAAAATTGTCTCATAAAAAACGGAGTTCGAAAACGTAAATACGTAATCCTAAGGTTTCCGGTTTAGTCGTAAAGGACGTTAAATTATAATCGCAAGTTCTAATCTCTTCTCGTAAATTTGTGAGTTTTTATGAACCAACACAAATTTAAAATCTCAAAATAATATTCACGGACAAATTTATTTTCTAAAATGTCGGACTGTCACCAAAGACGTTGTATGTAAACGTGAGCACGTTACGTAGAATCCTCCGGTTTAGACGTAGTCGATGCTACCTCAAGACGTAATCCAAATTTCTTCCCAGAAATGGGTGAGTTAATAATATAACATTAAAATAATGTTTTTAAATAATACTTGAGAATAAAATATCAACCATAAATTGACGGATTGTCACAGCATTTACCCTTAAACAGGATCTTTGTCCTCAAAGATCATTTTATCTTACTACTCGCTTATTATAGAGTTAAAGCCATGTGGGTATTTTCTCCACATTCGGTCTTTTCTCACAAGTGTAATCCATTACAATACGCGAATTTCATCAAACATAACTACGGGAATAAGATCAGGCTTATTGTTGACTTACTTTCTCTATCCATGATGTTCACGGGTTTTTGATGAATGCAACTTTTCGCCGATATAAACTTCATTAAGGAATAGTCAGATTTTCACTTGATAGGCATTTTATCAAGTTCGATATACGAAACATAATTCACACAGCTCTTAAAGTCCTAGGGTAGATCCAGCTTATATGCGTTTCAAACCAATCTTTTGCAGCATCTCAATGGTCCCATACAACGGGGACTTATATCCCATGATCTTTCAGATCATCAATTCATTTTTTCATGGTTAAATTTTTTTTGGCATAACTTCGCTACCCATATGGCACTTCAAGATCTACATTTCATATTCACATAACCTCCTACCCACTACCAACAGTCAATAATCAGGTCCTAATTTCAACAATCATTTCAGGTCTCGCGGGTCGAGTATTTTGTAAGGTTAGGTTCGCCATCATAGGAAACATTAAACCTAAAAGACATGTCCAACTCACAATGGGTGTATGTCGGGTGTCTTCATCCCAACTCCTGCTTATAGATGCTCTAATATATATCCTCACAAGATTCGATCTCGATCCTAATACGATAATTATCAATGATAATTTCTCCAAAGGACACAATTATACGGTTCATTACCAAAGGTCAATCATTCAAGCGTAAAACAACACTTCTAGTGTTTTGTATCATTACTTTACCTCATCCCTTCGATTGGGGTGGCAAACAGTACTCTCATCAAGGTTCGTTCCCAATGACTTCTAAGAAAATCTCTAGAAATTCGATGCGAAGCGAGGATCTTGATAGAGATGATCGATACAGGCACACCATGTTTACTCAACTCCTTTAAATACAAAAGAGTCAACTTCTTCATCGAGAATCTATCATTAACAGGAATGATATTAGTAGATTTGGTCAGTCTGTCGACGATGACCCAAATCGAATCAAATTCAGATGATGACTTTTGCAATAGTTAGACGTTTACTAATGTATGAGGCGATGTCTGCCTTCATAATTTCGTCATTAGTACAACTTCTTCTGATAATGATACATTAAATCAGGAATGACAGGAATGGAATACTTATACTTACGAGATTCCAACATAACTAAATCTCAAAATCCTCCATATTTAGGCAACCACAAGTGGCCTTTAAAACATTTAACGCCATCGGCTTCTCAATTCTAATGGTTCACATTAGCCGCGAACCCCTTTTATTATCTATATTATTCTTTTTACAAGCATCGACTATATTTCAAATTGCTCGGAAATTTATTTTGCACAGTCATTATTAAGAAATACATCTTCATTGGTTCTTTATCCTTTCTATATAATGTGTCAGTATCTACGTTCACTTTTCTTGATGAAATAATTATCATGCTCATATTTTATTCAGAATTTCTTTCTTCATATTTTCTAAGTTTTAGTTTCGTTTTTACTATTATCTTTATTGGTTTTGCTCAATCCGACGTCTAAAGTGTCGATACTTATTACAAGTTATTGAATAATAAATATTTAATTTTACCTTTTTTTTTAAACGTAAACGTAAAAAATTTTAAATTTCTTAGTTTGACCAATTATATGAAAATGTTCAAAAGAATAAATTTGAATTTAATTAACACGATTTTTGTTGATTTACCGAAAATAATTAGTAAGATCCGTAAATGTTCGAAAAATCTTTGTTTATACTTTGGTCACAATTTTCTTAGTTGACAAGCAAAAATTGTCGTTTCAAATTCCAAGTCATGGTTTAAATGATTTCCTAAATTCCTCTTAGGTTGTCTTGAGGTATACACAAACATTTACCGCTAAACAGGAGTTTAGTTAAATGTTCTGGATTTAAGGGAATGATTCCTTAAAAATTCTTTTGATAAAACATTTGTCAAAACATATTTTCACTTTCTTTTTGGTAAAACCAAAAGTCTTAAAAGGGCTCTTAATTTTTGAAGAGTCAATATAGATTCCATTTTCTATTAATCAGACGGTCAAATAATGTAAAGGATTAAGCCTTAAATCACATGTTAAATACTCAAGGTATAGGTTTTCATTGTTCGACCAATTCAGGGCAGTCTATAAATAATTATTAACTCATTCTTAATCTTATAAACAAACAGATGGTTCTTAATGATCACAAGCATGAATTTATCAAATTACAGCCTACACACATGATTCACCAAATTTATGGATGCTACATGTGCATTGGTCAATCCAAACAACATAACATGAAACTCATAATGTTCATTACGAGTCCTAGATGTAGTGATTTGAATAAATAATCTTTTCGCGGACGCGAAGTTGATAATAACCATGTCGTGGATCAAATTCTTGAATATACACTAGAACCTTGTAAATGATCGAACAAATCTATCATCTTGGGTAGTAGATATAGATTTTTAATCGTTAATTTACCTAGTTCACGGTAATCAATAAATATAAGAAATAATAACACCATAGCTCTTCATAATGACGAGCTCGGTAAAATAAAAGTTTTCTCCGACAACTCTCTCAGTTGTACGGTAATTCTTTTAATTCAGATGGTGCTGACGTACAGTGCACAAGCCACAAGTGCAGCAACGGGAATATAATCAATACCAAAGCCTTGCCTTAATGGCGAAAGTCAAGGTAATTCACCAGTAACTACCTCCTAAAGTTTCAGATAACGGTAACATCTTTTAATAAATTTATATTAGGTTCTTTCTAGATTACAATATCTATGATCAGTTTATAACCATTCATGGTATACTTTTTAAGTCTAAAAGCAGGATACAGCCACCTATCGGGAATTATTTAAATCACTTTTGATAATCAACATCTTATCTTTTAGGGGAGTTCTACTCGAGTTTCCATCAATTAAGACAATGTCGTCATGTCATAATCAATCAATCCTTTCTACTGGCACTATCAACTTTTTAGTTTTATTGCCGTCGATAAGATGTGAACTTCTCAAGAGACTAATAATAACTCATAATCCTTCACAAATTCAAGGATATATGGAGACACAACTACCATTAAAAGAGTAAGGTCAACGCATAATCTACGCGATAGAATTTCAAATCAGATACAGATGAAAACATTAACGAATATGAGTCTATCCCATGTTTTCATAATTTGAGTACGCATTCGAAAGCTCCTCGGATCGTTACCCAGGTCATTCAAATGAAATCTAATCAAAAGAAATGATAAGAACGTCGATACATCCAGTCGGGTATCAACACTCAGTAATCAGATACTTTTTTTAAAGAATTTCACTACGGGAGAATTGGACAGGGAGGGGATATCAATTGTCAATTAAGACAATTTCCACAGATGTTTAAATTCGATTCAGAATAATAAATAGTACGGGCACATATGTAGGTGTCCCTAACACTATGTCCCTATTTTTTCACTTCTTGCAGATCTCATAATGTTTAATCTTTCACAATTTTCAAAGAAAATGTAATGTTTATTAACAAGTTTTATGGTGACTACTAATCAGTCTTGTATGGTCCCTTCCAAATTTTATGTAGGCGCGCAACTATATACAATTTCAGGATTAACGATGCAATACTCAGTTCGTCAAAATTTTGTCATCATGTCTAACTAAAAATATTTTCATGCTTAATTCTTAAATAAGAATGAAGAATAAATTTACAAAGATTTTCTTTGTTATGAAAACAATTAAGTTTTCCAAGGTGTTTTATAAACAACCTCATTTCGATAACGATTATTTATAAGTCTCACTTTAAATGATCCATATGGTGATGAAAACCCAATTTTTCTCAAGGGATACTGTTTTAACTTATAAACACAATTAGTTATCTGCAAAGGAGTGATGAAAAGTTGTTCACTAAGAACTAACTACAATTTGCTAGGAAATGAATTTAGCCAATTAATCATGAGGTTCACGACCTTGCTGGCGCTCGAAAAGAATAATCCACAACGTAACTCAAATCAAGATGAGTACTTGTTCAATGGTTGCATCACTAATGCGAACATTAGGATGAAGCAATAAAGGATAGGTAACATCGACACATGTAGAATTTAGCAATCAGAGGTAGTCTTTTCATTAATCACAAACAAGTCAAATTGTACCGTAACACATTACGTGTCACTATGTCATACAATTCCAATAACTCATCCTACCAACTGATGTCTCAGTTAAGTTAGGGATTTTTAAAAGATACCACAATGAATACTAATCTACAAGAGTCATTTGGTGTTCCACATGTCCCGAAAGATCCATCGGTCCCAATTCAGAAGAAGATTTCTTCAATTTATTTCTTGGACACTGCATCCTCGTCATTGGACAATGGCCTAGGAATAACCCTTAACACGAACTAACAATCATTTAAAGCCTTATAATTCAATCACAGGACTTAACAGATTCCTCTTAACAATCTCATATTCCATATAAGTTAAATTTTACTTTTATTCAAGTTTCAGCCAAATCATACTCAATTCGACATCCTACCTCATTCTCCAATACTTTCAACCTTATTCTTAGACCTTAATAGGGCAATAAAGGCTCGATATAAGCAACACTTAATTTCCATTTCTATAACTTCTTCATCAATAGTTATCGAATGAGTCACTAGTATGAAACGACTCACACATTCAATTAGACTTCTCGGAAAGGTACTAGTGCCATGAGGCTTTTGGGTAAAGGCTCCAATCATAGCCTCAAGTGCAACATTCACCCTTTCGATTTTTCAAATTTAAAAATTGCGTGACACTGAATCAGATGACACCTTTCCAGGTGGTAACGTTTTGTCAAACTCCACTCTATAAGGAAAGATCGTCATGACATCGATATCCGTTTTAATCTCACCAATTCTTCTTCAATATCACAATCAACTAATATCTACATTCCTACGAATATCAACCATTTTGTTGGGATCATAAATATCCACAACTTGGTTTAGATCTAGAATAGCTAGAATTCCTACAGAAATAGCTTAGATTAATTTGCTAGGGGAATTAGGGTTCCTTGTGACAATCTACGTCGTATAAATACCTTGTATAAATATCAAAATAATCATCAGACAATCATGTAATAAAATTACATCACACACATATATATATATATATATATATATATATATATATATATATATATATATATATATATATATATATATATATATATATATATATATATATATATATATATATATATATATATATATATATATATATATATATATATATATATATATATATATATATATATATATATATATATATATATATATATATATATATATATATATATATATATATATATATATATATATATATATATATATATATATATATATATATATATATATATATATATATATATATATATATATATATATACTAGACGAGTACCCGCGCATAGCGGCGGAAATATCTAACGGCTGATAAGCGATAGAAAATATTATAGTAAGTGTATTGTGTAACATTCAAAATAAAATGTGAAAAGATAAAATGAAATTGATAACGCTCATAACACCTCTATGAATTCTTAACAAGCATCAAATAACATATAAAAGATAAAGTGACAAATTGCATTAGTTTTGAGATAAAATCAAACAACACATGTTACACATCGCGTAAAGCTTATTGGTACACGACATTTGAGGTGTAGACTTCTCATTGATCAAATCCTTTGACTGCTTTCACTAATGTCTTAGTAGTTGTACATGATATCCTCTAAAAATGCAACATAAAGCTAACAATACGAGAAAACAGAGCCAGAGAAATAGACACTCATATTTAGAATTATTTGCCCTCGAGCTTTATTGCATAGTTGCCACAATGCTAATGCGGACAGAAAATTATGTTTGCTTTAGCTAAAAAGAGAACATGTCTTCTTCAAATAGAGCAAAAGGAATTCTTGGCAAAAACACTTTATCTCTAGCATGTCGTCTAACATTTATTTCAGCATTGATGACATTAAGATCAAAGCGTTTGCATATCAGCCTCGTAACATTAGGATCACAACGTTTGGAGTCAGGCATCCAACAAAATACTATCCCGACACATAAATACAATGATATTTTAGCTACACAAAATTTAACAATATACACTTAATCAAAATATGATTATAATTTTATAACTATATGCCGTTATAAAATATGGTCGTTACGCACATACACTTATCTAATATTAACTAAACTCATGAATCAATACAACTAACATTACCAATGGCAAAATCCTTTGCCATTTTTTTCATATTGCAATTGTACGTTTACTTTCATCAGGTGCATGTCGCAATGGTCTTGGCTTCTACTGTGTTTCATAAGTCTAACTCGTACCCACCAAGTTAGTTTGTAGTTAGTCACTAATGTCTTTTTCTTGTCAATTAGCCACTAATTTTTTTTTCATTTGTATTGTTTTATTCTAGTAAAAAATAGTACAAGTAATAAAAGTAAAGATACAAATACTTATTATATTCGTGTTAAATATACAGAAAAGTCAAAAGTAAACAAGTTTACAAAATATATGACATCTTTAGTTTAATTGAGGAATTGATTCTTATACAAAATGTGTGTTATAATTGAAATACAATTTGCTTTTTCTTTAAATCGTTTCTATTGTGCAAATTTTATCGTTTGTTTATAATTTTTATTTATGTATCTTGGTATATCAAGATGTTTAAGCTAAAATAATTCTTAAAAGAAACACAACTATCAATATAGTATATTTTCAACCTTCATCCATCAACTTATAACATAATAACCTAATCATAAGAACGAATGGTCAACTTAACTATGAAGTACCACAAATTGGAAATGAAAATTACGGGGTTTATATAATAGTACAAGATTTGAAAAGTATTTATAATTAAAAAAGTTATTCTTCACAAATCATAGACTTGACTGTGTACTCCGTATTGAACATTCAGTTTTAAATTAACACTATAAGTCTTTTATTAAGAAATTATAAATGCAAATAGTACAAAGTCCATTTCATTCCATTCAAAAACCATTTAATAGTGAATAAATTCATAAATTACAACCGTGCATAAATAGAAATGCTAACCATATTTTTTATTTACTATTTAATGTGTCATTCGATCAGTTTCAAGTAAGGTGTATTGAATTTTTAAGTGTTGCCATTATAGTTCTAATTTCCATCCATGTTATATTGACTAAGTTCCATTATAATCTTTAGGTATAGACATTCGATAAGTTTCAAACTGTGCCATTCAATCAAATTTAAATTGTGCCAGACAATAAGTTTCTGGCATATCCGCATAAGGTCTATAACAGAAACTATCATTGCCAGCCAGTTATTAGTACATTGAAAATAATTACGTCCTATAAATATAGTTTCAATTTCCATAAATATGCTGTAGTACTTTGTTAGAAGCATTTCAATGCAGCTATTTTTTCTTCCCAATGTGTTCAGCAATTTCATAAATATACTGTTTCATAAATATTTTTCAACTTTTCATTTTCAAGACATTGTTTCCTTCAACTCTTGAATTGTTTCCTTCCATATCAAAGTTATTCAACCGTGTAATACATTATAGATATATGCGTTTAGGATATGAATCCACTTCTCAAATTTTGTACAATATTTATTCCATTAAAAAGCAGGTGTACAAAATAATAAGTAGTACAAAATATGCTCAAAATGTCATTAGTAGTCTATATGATCCATCTATAGATTTACAAGCTTCAACTTGCTAAGAGAATCCAACAGAATCTGCTCAAGTTATTCAATCACACATGCACGAAATCAAGCACAAAGTTCTTGAAAAGAAAAGGAGCCCGGGTAACATCATTGCCAATCAAAAAGATTTGAGACTACAGTGGCAGTGGCTTTGTAAAGCTGATCCTAGAAAAAAAAACAATAAAAATATGTTAAAACTTTACTATAATAAGAAGTTCAACAATATCACTTTTTTGTTATTTTGTTAAACAAACTGTTCACATATCAGATGGATTCATGTGTAGCTCTTCCTCAAATCAACCACCCTATAAACACTTAATTAACTATAATTAAAGGTTAACTATGAGTTCAATAACCTTGATTTCAAACTTGGGAGCATCACACGGGCTACGTACTTACTTGGTTTAGCTTTGGATTGGTAAATTTTGGCAGTTGGTGCCTTCTCTTAAAGTAATAGGCATATTGAAGCTTTTAACTTTCGGTTCCACATACATTTTATATTGTAGGGATCGATCTTCTTCCACCGTACATTTTATGTTGTAGGGCTCGATCATCTTCCACCGTACATTTAATCTCGCAAAGACAGCTAAAACATCACTGATAGTTTCATGTGGCGATGCAAAAGACTGCATTAATGTAACAATGTATATGCACAAGATGAGTGCTCTAAAATATGAGGTGGTTGAAAGTAAGAGAACACAAAAAAATACTTACCTTGAATCCAAGTACCCACTTACAACATGATAAATTGGTATACATAAACTTCTTGACGATTGTGCATTATGGTGGCTGAAAAATCATTTAAGAAAAAATATATAGCACCAACTTGCAGCGCTCTTTAATAAACAGATATAACACCAACTTGCTAGTTGCTAATTAACACATTGTGGTGGCTTTACTTATAGCCGATCGAAATTCACGAGGCTTCTCTTACAAGTTTAGCTAATTTTAAAACCCGGTATTAATTCCTTGATTTGTTTTCAATTATTTCTAAAATTAACATTATTATATCCGAAAATAATTTCACATTCCAAAGTTAGAATCATGGGTTGTCAACATTCCAAAGTTATATAGTTTAAAGTTGAAACCGTATTATAGTTTTTTGCAATTTACTGTGTTTTTAACATTTCCTATTTTGAGAGCTTTTTCAACAATTCCTAAATTAGATGAATTTCAACATTCAAGGTTTATGCATAAATGCTTTATATGTAGTAGATATATATATATATATATATATATATATATATATATATATATATATATATATATATATATATATATATATATATATATATATATATATATATATATATATATATATATATATATATATATATATATATATATATATATATATATATATATATATATATATATATATATATATATATATATATATATATATATATATATATAAAATCCAAGTTATATATATATTAAAATAACACTTCTCAGCCTGGCCTTGTCGGTAACTCGGGAATTCTTTGGCACCGTTATAGTCAAAAGATTTTTAGACATTTTGAAAAAAAATGTTTATAGTTAAAAGATTTTGAAATGTTTTATTCAAAACCTTAGTTTTAAAAATCTTTCGTTCTCTATAACGAGAGCTCTGGTACCAAACTGTAACACCCCCAAATTTATACAATTCAATACAGCGGAAGACTCGTTGGTGTTACGGGATAGCACATTACTCACATCATAGACAACGCTTGAAAATCGCGTCATTTAATAATAAAGCATTTCCATTCATAAATATCAAATTTACATAGGTCCCAAGTCATTGTATTTCATACAAGTTTTACAAAGCATTTGAATGTAAATTATTAATTAAGTGCGGGCCATGAATTCTTGTTGTCTTCCCGAGAATTACCTTCAAGTACCTGAGATAAAACATGTTAAAAGAAAAGGTCAGCGAAAACGCAGAGTAAATTCATAGAGTTTAATGAAATCCATCAATATAACATCGGTAAAAAATTATTACCGAAAATCATTTTGTATAAATCTTTGTAATAGGCCATAAAATAGCCAAAGTCATTTTATACAAATCCTTATCAAAAATCATAATATAGGCTTTCGCCTTCAAAACCATTATACGAACCAATGTCGTAAAAATATCATACAATACGTTTTATAACGTCGTGTAGAGTTAAATAAAAACCGTAAACACAAACATAATGTCAATAATAAGATCCCGTATTGCTAGTCAGGAAATATATCGTAATTCAGTGCTATAGTTTCGTTATTTGGATTATTATAAGCCGCATGACATTGTTACCTTACTACAACAAACAATGGGTATCTAGCCCGAAACTCAACTTGCCCATCTAAATTAGCGTGTCGTCACAATAATCACGCTTGTGTAAATCTTATCATACATAAATTCGCTTACCAATCAATGTGGCACGACGGGGATCAACCGTCAAGGCGCGAACTTGGGTGATCGTCCCCAAATAGTACTATTATATGCATAAGCGTCTACCAAATCCCGGTAGTTCACAATTCATGCTAATGGGACTTTTAGTGACATAATCTAACTTTAATAATCCATTTCATTTCATCTATCGGGTCATTTAATCATTCATCGGGTCATACAATCATTCGGGTCCAAATCAATAAACAGACAATCGGGACAACTAGTGTCCTATTTTATAAAAACTAACATGTTATCTCCTTCTCGGGTTTATAAAACATTTCATAAAAACATTTAAAAGAGTGCGAGGCTATGAACTCACGTTGATGTGGGAAAGCGGGTTATCGGCAATTCGGATGTACGGTACGTGCTTCAATCACGGAAACCTAGACAAATAATACTCGTCTTAGACTCTTGTCCAATGACTTTATAAAAATAACAATTGTGTATACATATGATGATTTTATAAATATGATGATGATCAAGTGGGATTGTACATTTTTTACTCATTCATTATAGTGTTTATGTGTTTGTAACATTTTTATACTAGTTTTACTAGTTTTACTTATTTACATGTTTTAGGCCCAATAAGCCTATTATAAGCCCAATACTTTATATTAGTCCCTTTTAAACCTTTATTATCAGTATTATACTTTTCATGTTGGGCCCAAGTGGGTTAAGCCCAATAAGTAAGTTTATAAGTGTTTTACCAACTAGGCGGGTTTATAGTCCAATAATGCTACTTTGGCCCGTTAATGTCTATATGTTGTAAAGTTCGGGTTTTATCGGTTTTTACTTGTTATATAAGTTCATATATCAGTATGTGAGTTTATAAAAGTTTATATTAGACGGGTCCGACCGTCTAAGTTTTATTTGACAAAATGTTAATCTTTCGGTTTTAGCCGAAAAGACGTAAAACTTAGTATATAGTTTTTATGACTTATAAAACTTACCAAACTATCATTTTTATATAATGTCCATTTATTTATCCTTACGCATATTTATATAAATGAAATATATAAGTTAGTGGGTTTTAATTCATATTTTACACTATATTTATTTGAGTGCTTATATAATAATATTAAACTTTAATTTCACAAAACCAGTCCTAAATATTAAGTTCACTAAAATGTCCATATCTAGAGTTTTATAATGAGATAGAACCTCAAATTTTTATCACAGAAACTACATGATATGTGCTTCATTTTATTCCTTATAGCTACTGATGAATCAACATCTAAATATTTTAATAAATTCGTCCAAAACAGTGTAGGCAGATTTGCACTCTAAACTTGTTTTGATCATATCTCACTCGTTTTGATGATTCCATTGCATGGCCAACTCTCACATGTGTATAACACCTAATACTTACTGTATATTGATTCCACTTTACCCTTTTATCAGTTTAACATTTGGTTACTTACTGTTTTTATAAAGCCATCATATTTAGCAAGATTTTAACCTTGTTACCTATGGTTTTCCATCTTTTTAACCATATTTATCAACACTTGATCCCCACACAACATTTTTATCATCATATATTCATCATATAAATATACAACATAAAAGAAAATACATGATTACATAATCAAAATAACAAAAGGATAGGAAGAACAATCTCTATACGACCATTAGTGATGAAAAGATGAGGTTTTTGATGAACAAGACTTGGTTCTTGTTATCAAATCTTCAACTTTAGCAAGAAAACTTCTTGGGTCCTTTGGTTGGATGAACATCTCCATGAAATCAGCCCTTTAACTTCATGAAAACTCCTTTTCATAGGTTATGATCACCTCCAATCTTCATATCTTCAAAGGTTCTTCAACATATGTGTGAATAACACATGATATTGTGGTTAATTTAAGATCAAATGGTGGTGTTGTGGTGAATATGGGACGTTCAAGGAGAGAGTAGAGAGAAAAAATGAGTTGTTTGCATGTTGTGAAATGAGTGAATGGTTTATGGTAGCTAGTTTTGTTATGGTTAAGTGGTTTGTAACAAGAGAAGGACAAGTGTTATCACTTGTTGTAACAAGTTGACACCTCATAAAGGGGTGTTAACTTAAGCTTGCCATTTTATTTAGTGGGGATGGGACAAGATTTATCTTGTCTTATCCCCATTTATTTACGGGTATTCCTTGATTTGCGTGCCCTCGGGACGTTTTACGAAAAACGTTTTTATAAATTATGAATCAACGGCACAAAACGAATCTAATAAGAATTGTCTCATAAAAAAAAACGAAGTTCGAAAACATAAATACGTAATCCTAAGGTTTCCGGTTTAGTCGTAAAGGACGCTAAATTATAATCGTAAGTCCTAATCTCTTCTCGTAAATTTTTGAGTTTATGAACCAACACAAATTTAAAATCTCAAAATAATATTCACGGACAAATTTATTTTCTAAAATGTCGGACTGTCACCAAAGACGTTGTATGTAAACGTGAGCACGTAATGTAGAATCCTCCGGTTTAGACGTAGTGGATGATACTTCAAGACGTAAATCCAAATTTCTTCCCAAAAATGGGTGAGTTCATAATATAACATTAAAATAATGTTTTTAAATAATACTTGAGAATAAAGTATCAACCATAAATTGACGGATTGTCACAGTACGGTTGCTTATCCGGTGGGGATAGCCCATGATGTTTTTGTAGGAGTCGACAAATTCACTTTTCCCACCGACTTCGTCGTAGTCGACTATGAGATGGATCCCCGTGTTCCCTTAATTGTGGGACGACCCTTCTTGAGAACCGGGCGTACATTAGTTGATGTAGCCGTGGGTGAGCTTAACATGAGGGTCGGGGATGATAAAATCGTCTTTAACATGGGTAAACTTTCTAAACTTCCCGATGAGCCCGAATCCATGAATTACATCGATGTGCTCGACGAAGCATGTGAAGAACATTTTCACGAGGCTTGTATCATTTACCTCATGTTGAGACCGTAGCTTCTATTGCTTCTTCATTGACTCCATTTGGAGAAAGTGACTTTCTTTTACAAGAATTTGAAGCGAGTTTAGGGGATGTAGATATAAAATATGACGATTCTCCCACCGATTGGGAAGAAGACATTCGTACCATTGAGAGACTTCTCAATGAGGACCATATTTCTCCACCTACTCCTAAGGAAGTTACAAACGATGATCCTAATTTGACTAAACCTTCCATCGACAATCCACCAGATTTAGAGCTTAAGGGTTTACCGTCTCATTTAGAGTACGTTTTCTTAGAAGAGGATAATAAGTTACCCGTCATTATTGCTAAGGACTTAAAAGAAGATGAAAAATCTTGACTTATCGATGTGCTTAAGAATCATAAGAAAGCAATTGCTTGGAAAATCTCCGACATCCGCGGAATTGATCCTAGTTTTTGCACTCATAAAATTCTCATGGAAGATGACTTTAAACCCGCAATCCAAAATCAAAGAAGGTTTAATCTAAAAAGTCATGAAGTCATTAAGAAAGAAGTTATCAAACTTCTAGATGCCAGAATGATTTACCCTATCTCAGAATCGCCATGGGTTAGTCTCGTCCATTGTGTGCCTAAGAAAGGCGGAATCACCGTTGTTCCAAATGAAAACAACGAGTTGATTCCTACTCGACTCGTAACGGGTTGGCGAGTTTGCATCGACTATCGTAAGCTCAATGATGCCACTCGTAAGGATAATTTCCCTCTTCCTTTCATGTATCAAATGCTCGAGCGTTTAGCGGGTAATGATTTCTATTGCTTCTTAGATGGTTTTTCCGGATATTTCTAAATCCCTATCGATCCAAAAGACCAAGAGAAAACCACATTCACTTGTCCCTATGGAACATTTTCTTACAAAAGAATGCCTTTTGGCTTATGCAATGCTCCCGGGACTTTCCAAAGGTGTATGATGGCGATATTTCATGACATGGTTGAAGAAACTATGGAAGTCTTTATGGACGATTTCTCGGTCTATGGTGATTCTTTCTCTTCTTTCCTTGCTAATTTAGAACGTATGCTTAAACGGTGTGAAGACACTCGTCTCGTTCTTAATTGGGAAAAATGTCATTTCATGGTAAAAGAAGGCATCATCCTCGGTCATAAAATTTCCAAAGCCGGTATCGAAGTCGACCGTGCTAAAGTTGACGTCATTGCTAAGTTACCTCCACCTACCACTGTCAAAGGAGTTAGAAGTTTTTTAGGTCATGCGGGATTTTATCGACGTTTCATCCAAGATTTCTCGAAAATAGCTCGTCCAATTACTCATCTCTTAGAAAAGGATGCTCCTTTCATCTTCTCTCAAGAATGTCTCGACTCTTTCAAACTTCTTAAAGGTAAATTAACTAAGGAACCGGTTTTAGTTTCTCCAAATTGGGAGTTACCTTTTGAGCTCATGTGCGATGCTAGTGATTTCGCGGTAGGAGCGGTTTTAGGTGAACGAGTTAACAAACATTTCCAACCCATTCATTATGCTAGTAAGACAATGACGGGGGCTCAATTGCATTATACCACTACCGAAAAAGAGCTTTTAGCCGTAGTGTATGCTTTTGAGAAATTCCGCCCCTATCTTGTGCTTTCCACCACCATCGTTTACACCGACCATTCCGCCTTGAAATACTTGTTGACCAAGCAAGATGCTAAACCGAGACTCCTTCGTTGGGTTTTGTTCCTACAAGAATTTAAAATCGAAATTCGTGATAAAAAGGGAGCGGAAAACCTAGCCGCGGATCATCTTAGTAGACTTGAGGATCCTTATCAAGGGGAACCTCCAAATCAAGAGATTAATGAATCTTTTCCCCTTGAGACCTTAATGTCTATTAATTCCAATCTTGATTATACCCCATGGTTTGCGGACATTGCAAACTATTTGGCGGGTGGTGTTCTTATCGAAGGGTTATCGTCTCAACAAAAGAAAAAATTCTTCAAGGACGTCAAAACGTACTATTGGGACGACCCTTATCTTTTCAAGCAATGTGCGGACTTAATCATTCGTAGATGTGTTGATGGGCCGGCGGCTTTACAAATCCTTGAAGCTTGCCACAAAGGACCTACCGGTGGTCACTTTGGTCCTAATTACATCGCTAAAAACGTTTTCAACTCCGGATTCTATTGGCCCACCATTTATCATGACGCTCGTGAAATGGTTAAGCATTGTGATGCTTGCCAAAGACAAGGCAAGCTCACATATAAAGATGAGATGCCTCAAAATTTCATCCAAGAGTGTGAAATCTTTGACGTATGGGGCATCGATTTTATGGGGCCATTTCCATCATCCACAGGGAACAAGTACATCCTCGTAGCCATTGACTACATATCAAAATGGGTTGAAGCAAAGGCTTTACCTACTAACGATGTGAGGGTGGTTTTTAACTTCTTGAAACAATTGTTTGCTCGATTCGGTGTGCCTCGTGCTATTATTAGTGATCGCGGGACTCATTTTTGCAATGATCAATTCGCACGAGTCATGGCTAAGTATGGTGTCAATCACCGACTTTCCACCGCGTATCATCCAAAAACTAATGGAAAAGCCGAGGTTTCTAACCGTGGTCTTAAGCGAATCTTAGAGCGAACCGTGGGAGAGCATCGTGCCTCATGGGCCGATAAATTAGATGATGCTTTGTGGGATTTTCGTACCGCTTATAAGACACCTATAGGATGTACTCCTTATCGCCTTATGTACGGAAAGGCGTGTCACCTCCCCATTGAGTTGGAGCATAAGGATTATTGGGCCTTGAAATGGGCTAATTTTGACATAAACAAAGCCGGTGATCATAGGAAAATCCAACTCAATGAACTCAATGAACATAGGAATGAGGCTTATGAAAATTCATTAATCTACAAGGAGAAGATTAAGCTCATTCATGATTCCAAGATTAAGAACCGAGAGTTCCATATTGGTGATCAAGTTTTACTCTTTAACTCTCGGTTGAAAATCTTTTCGGGTAAACTTAAGAGCCGTTGGTCCGGTCCATTCACCATGGCCCAAATCTTCCCTTATGGCACCATTGAGTTATCCCAACCAAATGGGCCCAACTTTAAGGTGAATGGCCAACGGGTTAAGTTGTACTATGCAGAGGACATCTCTCATGAGATGATTCCATCCCTCTCCACATTTCCCTTGAATTAATTCGGGAAATCGAGTCGAGCTAGAGACTTGTGATAAATAAATCAAGCATCGTATAACTAGGTTAGCTTTTTACCTTTACCATCCTTTCCACCCTTTTTCACCTTCATCTATTTCCACCAATAAGTGTAGGGGGAGCCAAGTAGGTTGTTTGTATGTTGTGATGTTGTGTAGGGACATGTGCTTTAATGATCCACTTTTGGTGCTTTTGACACGACCCGTGATCCCGTGTACCCGGTTCTCTCAAAACTATTGTGATTCATACATGTATATAAATAAAACTAATAAATGTAATCACTTTAGTTGTCTCTTCCTTAGCTCGATTTAAACAACGCACTCAATGTCCTAAGTGTAGGGGATTTTATTCTCCCACATGCTTAAACATTGAGGACAATGTTTATATTAAGTGTAGGGGGGACTTCTATCGAATTTTAGTGGGCTTTTCCATGAATTTGACCCCATTTAACCGGAAAATTTAAAAAAATTTCAACGTTTTTCAAATTTTTGATCTATTTTGGCCTTGTAGTATTTTCATTTATTTTCTCTCCTTTTGTCATCACATCGCATCAATATTTTCCATTCCAAGAATAAAGTCAAAATAAAAATAAATAAATGAATAAAATGGTTTTAACAAATTTAGATATCTTTGATACATTAGGCCTGTTGTGAATATTTTTACTCAACCTGAGTTTACTTATCCAAGTTTACTCTAGCTAGTATCCTTAACCATATGGACCATAATTGGTTTATTACGCTAAGCATCCACGAGTCTCATTCCTTGAGATTTTAAATTGTGGAGAACGAGAGATGATAGAGTTGATAATAAGTTTAAGGGTTAATTCTTGCTTATATGAGTTTTTGTGGCTCTTTCTTGTATATTTAAATTGCTTAATAAATGAGGATTTTTACGGTGTAGATTCGATATCTTAACTCTTAGCCAAATCTTTTATCTCCTTGCAATTAAAGCATGAACACATTGAGGGTGCCAGCGTTGTGGCTTCCGACTAAGGTGGCTCATAACCACTAAGTAGGAGGTATTCAGACCATGGGACCGCGGAATTTGGCCTACAATATATCATAAATAAAGAAAGAATAAGATTAAAACATGACCTCAAGGAGCCTTAGGGTGTGGGGCATGTAGCACTAACCTTTTCATTAGAGCCTTAGGGTGTATGGCATGGTAAGTGTTGAATAAAAATTGATCAAAAATCAATTCCCTTGATTATCGTTCAAGGATCCTTAGGGTGTGGACAATAGATGAGGAGCATTTTTACATCTTAAAGAGCCTAAGGGTATATGATGTGAACTTGCTAAACTCCACATAAAGTCTACATGACTTTGGAGGAATAATTAATAAGTAGTACTATTTGGCTAAATTTTGGGTCCGGGAATTTATTCCCCAAATCGTGTTAAATCATCCTTGATGTGGGCTTACTTTAGTGACAACGTTTTTGAGGACGAGGTTAGGTTTAGAGTGTCGGGTTTGCACCGTTTTGCCTTCGTTTTTTGACTAATAACTATTAAATAAGTCAAATGATCTTACGGGTGAATGACAATCCATAAAATCTAGAGATACAATGTAGTAATTAGAGAAAGAGTATTACACAATTGTCTTGTATGAGTGGTTTTAACTTAAGAACTTATGGTTAACAATGATCTCGTTTTTAAGCTTGGTATGGGAACATGAAACTTGAGGGTGATTAATATTCATGACACTAAAGCCCTAATCTAAGTCTTAGATTTCTTTACGAGTTTCTTCCATCAAATAATTTTCAAGTTAATAAATTGTTATAATTTTTGTTTCCTTTAAAGTTTTTATCTTTCTGTCGTAGTAGTAATAGTATATCTTAATAAAGGCCAAGATGGGTTAATTATGAAAAAAATGTAACTGTATGCTTTAAAACTAAGCATTGCATAGGGTCATTGCAATGGTCAAGTGTAGGAGATTTAATAAGTGTGTAAACACTTATCCTTTTGCCACTAAAATCAAGGAAAAACAAGACCTAATCATGTGTTTAATATCGTAAAAGTCGGAATTACGCGTGGTTTTGTGTTTTTGTGTTAAATAGGTACAAATGATCAAAAGGAAAGAAAACACGGGATTTCACGGTCAAATGTTGAAGAAAAGTCCAAGAAAGAGACAAAGACAAAGTCAAAGACCAAAAATGTGCCAAAGATCACGAAAACCGGCAATTCGACACGGTTTTGAAGAAATGAACAAGAAAGCCGAAATCGAGCTCGTTTTAGTGGATTTAATCATTTACAAAGATAATTGGGCCAAGTGGGTCCTACATTTGGGTTAATGGGCTCAAAATCCCATTTGGAGTTATTAAGTTGCTAGAGTTATTTTTACAAAAGCCTAATATGGCCCAATACAATATTATGAGACGGATTGGAAGTAATAAAATTTGGGCCAAGCCCATTTGCACCATAATTGGACGAATAAAGAAAGTTTTTACTTTACCACTGGTCAACACACAATAAACTATCCCCACATCACACGTTTATTAAAAACGTATTGTTTACCCACCCTCATTTGTCATTCGATAAAAACAAGAAACGTTTCACCCACACCTTTCTTCTCTCTTCCAAACGCAGCAACCATCTATTTACCCCAAACCCTAAATCACCCTTCCCACAAAATTACCCACCAAAAATTGGGGGTTTTACCCAAATCGTGTGATTCACACGTTTCTCAAAATAAATCCCCCCCTTAATTCGGGATGAACACCAAGGTGGTGGTCCTCATCTCGAATCCAACGTAGCCTTTTCCCTGATTTTATTGGATGTGACAACCAATATTCACAAATCGACCAATCATGATTGTCCACATAAGCATAGAACAAGAACAACTAGCACAAATCTGCCACCTTGGCAATCCGAGGGAGAGATGCCCCATCTTAGCCGTTTGATCAAGAAGAGAAGAGAGAGAAAGAAGAAACAAAATGTTTAACGGCTGGGATTTGATTACTTACTCTCGAAGCTTCATGAAGAAGTGATAACTAGGTTTTGCCTAGTAAGAAAATTATCGTTCTTGTTCTCTGTATCTTAACGAATTGATTTCCGGTTTAAAGTATAACTCTATTGTTTTTGGTGAAACAAATATTTTTGGTGATTTTAAAATAAAATGTGCAAAACAATTAAAGTAAAATGACTTTAAAGTAAATCTAACTCTAATTTAAAATGAATGGCGAGTATTTAAAAGCGTGACGAAAATTAAAAGGCACTAAAAGTAAATAACGCAAACTTAAATCTAACTAAGGCAAACTTAAAACGCAACTAAAACTTAAAACTAAGGCAAGGCTAAAATAAATCTAAGGAAAGTAAACTTAAAGTGCGACTAAATAAAATGGCGGGAAAAATAAAGCTTGAAAATTGAAAACAGAAAATTAAAAACTGAAATTAAAATAACCTGAAAACTAGCTCATCCGGAATAATACCCTCATGCGGAATAAACATTCATCCGGAACGTCACCTTCGTTCGGAATGTTCTTCTTTACTCGGAATATCAACCAAAGCCCTTGATCCGGAATAAATTGCTTACTCGGAATATGTCACCTATCCGGAATAACTTCTCTATTCGAAATAAAGCCTTGATGCGGAATATTGCTCTTGATCCGGAATAATTCTTGATCCGGAATAATATTCCGAATAGAACCCCTTGATCCGGAATATGTCACTTATTCCGGATGGAAGTCCTTGATCCGGAATATTAGGTTGATTCAGAATGTTCAGTCTATCCGGAATGTTCTGTCTATCCGGAATAATTTCCTTGATGCGGAATATTGCCCTTGATCCAGAATAAAAAGCTTATCCGGAATGTTTGGTATTCCGGATGGAATGCTTGACCCGGAATAATGAATTATTCCAAATGAGCACTGCTTATCCGGAATATCTAATATTCCGGATGAACGACCTTTAAATCCCTTCACTCGGAATAACATCACTTGATTCGGAATATCCTGGGAATACAGTAACAATGCAGCGAAGAACAAGGGAACCACAGATATATACGAATCTAAACAAGATCAAGCAAAATCAAACCAAAAGATTAAGCAAACTGATAACAAAACATCAACTAATGATAATCAAAGAATCCAAAACAATCAAACTAACAAAACTAATCCAAATAATCAAAACCCACTTAAATAAATCAATAAAAATCAAGAACATGAACATAAACGATAAAGCATGAAGATTAAGATCAAATAAAGAAAGGTAGATAGGAGATTAACAAGAAAAAGTAAAGATTGACAAGAATTAAAAGAAAAACTTACTTGAAATTAAATGAATTTAAGGTGCAAGACAAGGTATTTAAATTTGACAATAAGGTAAATGACAAGGTAATTAAATTGCAAGGTAAATAAAAGTGGAAGAAATAGTGTGTCAAACTATCCAACAAGAGTAAAAATGAAATGATCCTAATCTATATATAGGGGAGGATTAAGGAGTGCTTAGGAAGCTTCCTCCCCTCCTTCATTTCTTCTTAATTGCATCATTAGGTCCTTGCTTTCTTAATGTTTTGTTAATTGCACAATTAGTCCTTAAGCCTTTTAATATTCTTAAATCTTGGACTTTAATGACTTTTGGCTCGAGATTTCTTTGAACTCGTCTTTTAATTCTTCAATAAATTAGACTTGAGTTCTTCGGCTTTAAGTAAACTTCCGTCTTTTGACTTTTTCTTTGATAAATCTTCAGAATTGGTCTTGGACTTCCGTTCTTTTTGCACTCTTGACTTCTCGACTTCGTCTTTCGTCTTTTTCTTTTATAAAAGCCCGTGAATGCTCGTGTTTTCTCCATATTTCACCTTTTCGTCCTAAATCACAACAAAAACACAAACCACGCATAATTCAGACATAAATGACATAAAATACACGTTTTGGTCTGGTTATTATTGTAATTAAGTGGTAAAAAGGATGGGTGTTTACACACCTATCAAATCCCCTACACTTGACCATTGCAATGTCCTCATGCAATGCATTAGTTACAAAGCACGTTTACACTTTTCATCATAATCAATCCACATTGGCCTTTATTAAAGAGATAGATAATTACAAACATTCAAAGTAAAGAAATCAAAAAGCATACCTTGGGTTTTGGAAATGTCATGAATAATCATCATCCTCAAGTTTTCACATTCTCCAAACCAAGCTTCAAAACGAGATCATTGTTATTATAAGTTAGCAAACTAACACGAACTCATGTGGGCCAATTATTCACTTAGACTCCCTTATTCCTAAGTGTATCTCTTATATTTTATTGTTGTCTTGAATGATCACGAGGATGCATTGTTGACTTATTTCGATAGTTATTTAGGCCGAAAATAATGTGAACGATTTAATCAATAGTTAGCTAAAGGACAAAATCTTTTAAAACTGCTTCTCGGGACCTCATAAAGTTCATATCTTGGCATAACTCGCTTCACGATTTGAGACCTTTCTCGGACCGATATTTGGCAGCGACTTCATACTTCAAACCTTGAGAGACGTTCATGAAATAATGGTCTTCTCTTCATAATTGGAATTTCTTCACTTGAAGTTTTGAGAGATTCTTCATATATGGACCACGACTTCTTCATTTTTCTCCAATCTTTATTTTGGACTTTGATATACAACGATCCGCCTCCATTTTGGACTTGGCTTAATTTATCCTCATACCTTGTTAGGGTCTTTTCGGATAGACTTCTCCATGACTTTTGGGGAGTATTTGCTTTTCGTCGTGTGTCTCGATCCTTTATATTGATTTTTGATAAATGATTCTTCACATCACTTGGGATCTTTAGCAACAAAATATAGCCCTCATGCCTTGTTAGGACCTTTTTGGACTCGCCAATCTTCGCATCCCGCTTCAATAAGTTATGCCTTGGCTATGAACACTAATCCATACCGAGCAACTTTTAAACGATCTTGGGCTAGAAGCTAAGTAACTTTTCAAATCGTACAACCTTATTTATTGTAGATAAATTTATTAGCAAGCGATGGGAGAATAGGCTTATAATTAGCTCACATAAATTCACGAAAGAATACCGAACTTATAATTGGCTCTATCATCTCTCGTTCTCCACAGTTTAAAATCTCAAGGAATGAGACTCGTGGATGCTTAGCCTATTAAATCAAAGTTTTGGGTTTTCGAGTCGCCTATAGGATCTTGCAAATTCTTAGACTCTTTCAAGTTTTGAAATCCCATTTTAAAGTTCCCTTGATAAACGACTCTCTGGGATCAATTATAGGAACTTGCGAAAAGTTCTTGTTCTTAACCCGTGAGAGTTAAGACTTTCGCATTTTATAGCTCCCTATATAAAAGCCTAGCAAAACTTGACTTAAACACGTTAAGGATACTAGCTAGAGTGAACTTAGACAAGTAAACTCGGGTTGAGTCAAAAGATTCACAATGTTTGAAAATTAAAACCACTTTATTAAAGATTTATTCTAGCAAGGAAAGAAAATAACTATACAAAGGTAAAAACTAATAGGCCAAAATAGATAAAAAAATTTTGAAAAATGTCGAAAAATTGATTTTCCGGTTAAAATGAGGACAAATAGAAGGAAAAGGCCACTTAACTTCGATAGAAGTCCCCCTACACTTAATATAAACATTGTCCTCAATGTTTAAGCATGTGGGAGTAAACTCCCCTACAGTTAGGACATTGTGCACGTTGTTTAAATCTTGCTAAGGAAAAGACAACTAACGAGATTCCTATTTTAATATTGGCAAATATAAAATAGTGAATCGAAAAGAGTTTAGGATAGAACCGGGAAAAGGGAACACTGAATCACGGGTCGTCAAGAATCATCAAGAGTGGATCATTGAGCGCTCGAATCCCTTATTATAAGAAGAGAGGAAATAGCAAACACCAACGGGTCTCCCCTACACTTATGGTAAAAACAAGGAACAAGATAAATAGATAATTGGGTTGCCTCCCAAAAAGCGCTTGTTTTTGTTATCCGAGTCACGAGCCTGACTCGTCCCCGAATTAAATGGTCCATGGGGAGGCCTCAAATGTAATACCGGGATCAAAGACCTTATCCTCATTCCCGGAGGAATATAACAAAGGAGAGGCAGGAGGATAAGTCTTAAACGGTAGAAAGGTCCTTTCAACATACGAGAAGTATGTGAAATCTTGATCCTCGGGAGGTGGGGTGGGTATAGGAATCACATTGTCATCCTCCAAAGACAATGGATGCGGACCAATTGGCAAAGCCGTAATGTTATCAATCATAGAATGGTCATTTTCACCTCCCGGGTCAAAGCACTCATCCTCATTTCCCGGTACGAAACGAGGAGAGTAAAAGCGATACATCACCCGCTGGGGTGTGCACGCAGTAGGAGGAGGTGGCAATATAATATGAGAATTATGAGAACAATTACCGTCCACCTGCGTCACATGTCCAGTAGAGTCAAATTTCTCCACCTCTGCGATAGAAGGGGGCATGGCTGACAAAGTATGCTCATCAATAGTAGTTGAATCAGAGCTATCAATGTCCTCAATCTCTTCGTCAAAGAGAGGATTCACCTCACTAGATATGTAATCGTTATCAAAATCAAATAAAGGGTTGGAATAAATAGTCAAAATTTCCTTCGGAACGTCTTCATCGGATAGTGACTCGTCATCACTAGAAGTAAAATCATCATCTTTATCAAAAAAAGGATTAGAGAAAGCCAAAGAATCCTCTCCCAAAGTGTTGGTGGAAGGAACATCATCAGAAGAAAATGCATCATACTCATCGTCACTGTCGTATGTCAACTCAGATTCACTTGGGATTGGGACAAGGTCATCAGCACTAGACTTATTGAATTCGTCGGATTCCTTTGAAGGAATTTTGCTAAGATCCTCATCCCCTAGGATGGGTGCATCCGTAGGCTCCAGAGCCGGCAAGTCGGGAGAAGGAATAGCATTCTCATCGTTCTAAGAAATAGGACTCTCATCGTCATCACTGTCATAATAATATGGAAGCACAAGAGGAGGAGTATAAGCATTAAGGTTAGATACCTGCTCTTGTTGCTTAACCGCTTGACATTTCTCCATCATATTGTTGCAAGCTTCTTGAACTTTTTGAAAGGTGTCAAAAAGTTGGGCCATTTGCTCAGGAGGAAGTGCACACAAGGGTTGATGATTGACAGTGTGACGTGGGGGCTCAAAGTTATATGCACTGGGATGATAGCACGATGGTTTCTCAAAGATCTTCGACGGATCACAAGAAGAAGCATCATGAGGGCCCTCATAAATATAGCACCACGGGTATGGAGAAAAACCTGGTGCGTCTTGAGGATAGGGATTTTCATAGATGGGGGAGGGTGGGAAAGTATTGTAAGAGTTGAAGTATGAATTTGTTGAATTGCAAAATGGACAAAAGCCAAATTGTGTATCGTCGATATCAAAACCACACCGTTCACAAGTACGCCATTGACATGTTTGAAAACCATGCCACGGTCTCCCACACCGTCCGTAAGACGAATCCATGAAGAATTATAAATAAGAGGGGTAAAGAAAAGAATTAAACATAATAGAGGATAAAGAGGAATATTTTTGGTGCAAAACTTTGAAAAAGAAATGCATTTTATGATTTTTCAAATGTTTTTGGGATTTTTTTGAAAAATTTTGACACGAAAAATAACGTTCACGAGTGAACGGATCCCAAAAAGCAACGCATCTCTCACAGAAAACCGTAAATCATTACGAAAAGAGCCGACAGCGGCGCCATTTGATAACTAGGTTTTGCCTAGTAAGAAAATTATCGTTCTTGTTCTCGGTATCTTAATGAATTGATTTCCGGTTTAAAGTATGACTCTATTGTTTTTGGTGAAACAAATATTTTTGGTGATTTTAAAATAAAATGTGCAAAACAATTAAAGTAAAATGGCTTTAAAGTAAATCTAACTCTAATTTAAAATGAATGGCGAGTATTTAAAAGCGTGACGAAAATTAAAAGGCACTAAAAGTAAATAACGCAAACTTAAATCTAACTAAGGCAAACTTAAAACGCAACAAAAATTTAAAACTAAGGCAAGGCTAAAATAAATCTAAGGCAAGTAAACTAAAAGTGCGACTAAATAAAAAGGCGAGAAAAATAAAGCTTGAAAATTAAAAACAGAAAATTAAAAACTGAAATTAAAAGAACCTGAAAACTAGCTCATCCAGAATAATACCCTCATGCGGAATAAACATTCATCCGGAATGTCACCTTCGTTCGAAATGTTCTTCTTTACTCGGAATATCAACCAAAGCCCTTGATCCGGAATAAATTGCTTACTCGGAATATGTCACCTATCTGGAATAATTTCTCTATTCGGAATAAAGCCTTGATGCGGAATATTGCCCTTGATCCGGAATAATTCTTGATCCGGAATAATATTCCGAATAGAACCCCTTGATCCAGAATATGTCACTTATTCCGGATGGAAGTCCTTGATCCGGAATATTAGGTTGATTCGGAATGTTCAGTCTATCCGGAATGTTCTGTCTATCCGGAATAATTCCCTTGATGCGGAATATTGCCCTTGATCTGGAATAAAAAGCTTATCCGGAATGTTTGGTATTCCGGATGGAATGCTTGACCCGAAATAATGAATTATTCCGAATGAGCACTGCTTATCCGGAATATCTAATATTCCGGATGAACGACCTTTAAATCCCTTCACTCGGAATAACAGCACTTGATTCGGAATATCCTGGGAATACAGTAACAATGCAGCGAATAACAAGGGAACCACAGATATATACGAATCTAAACAAGATCAAGCAAAATCAAACCAAAAGATTAAACAAACTGATAAAAAAACATCTACTAATGATAATCGAACAATCCAAAACAATCAAACTAACAAAACTAATCCAAATAATCAAAACCCACTTAAATAAATCAATAAAAATCAAGAACATGAACATGAACATAAACAATAAAGCATGAAGATTAAGATCAAATAAAGAAAGGTAGATAGGAGATTAACAAGAAAAGTAAAGATTGACAAGAATTAAAAGAAAAACTTACTTGAAATTAAATGAATTTAATGTGCAAGACAAGATATTTAAATTTGACAATAAGGTAAATGACAAGGTAATTAAATTGCAAGGTAATTAAAAGTGGAAGAAATAGTGTGTCAAACTATCCAACAAGATTAAAAATGAAATGATCCTAATCTATATATAGGGGAGGATTAGGGAGTGCTTAGGAAGCTTCCTCCCCTCCTTCATTTCTTCTTAATTGCATCATTAGGTCCTTGCTTTTTAATCTTTTGTTAATTTCACCATTAGTACTTAAGCCTTTTAATCTTCTTAAATCTTGGACTTTAATGACTTTTGGCTCGGGATTTCTTTGAACTCGTCTTTAAATTCTTCAATAAATTAGACTTGAGTTCCTCGGCTTTAAGTAAACTTCCGTCTTTTGACTTTTTCTTCGATAAATCTTCAGAATTGGTCTTGGACTTCCGTTCTTTTTGCACTCTTGACTTCTCGACTTCGTCTTTCGTATTTTCCTTTGATAAAGCCCGTGAATGCCCGTGTTTTCGCCACTTTTCACCTTTTCGTCCTAAATCACAACAAAAACACAAACCACGCATAATTCCGACATAAATGACATAAAATACACGTTTTGGTCCGGTTATTATTGTAATTAAGTGGTAAAAAGGATGGGTGTTTACACACCTATCAAGAAGCCTTGGGGGTTGGCTATAAAAACCCCCTTCAATCTGTAATTTGGAGTGCCTTACCTTTTATTTTAATTTTTATTTTTATGAAAAATAGATTTTAGGTTTAATGTAATTTCTTTTTTCAAGTATTTTAATCAGTTTTTAATATTAATGAAATTTCAATTTTCGGTTTAATTTCGTCTTGTTAATCATTTAAGTTTCATTGCATTTTAATCTCAAAGTCTGTTTTTATTTAAATAAAATATTGAAATATAAAGTGGGTATTAAACTTCCCTACTCGAAGTTATAAAAATATTGTTCGAGAAGATAATGATGATGATTCGAAGGTGATATTTGGGTAATACGGTGATATATTGATTCGGTTTCGGTTCATAAGGGGGTTCAACGCCCACCTTCGTCCCAACGGTTATCATCAAAAGGTGTTTAATCTTTTTTCTTATTTATTTTTGTTAAGTTTATTATTTAATTTAAGTTTGTTGAATCTGCTTGATTAGTTTATGATATTTGGATATTGATCTGCTTATGTTTGTTAGTTTGCTTTTGTTTATTAGATTTATTCATGTTACTGTTTAGTCTATAAGCTGCTATTTTGGATTTGCTTGAGTTTATTTTTTAGTTGGTTTATTTCCGTTTTAAGCTGGTTTGCTTAGTTGATCTGGTATTTGAGTTGATAAGTCTTGCGTATAATAGCTTATATCTACTTGTGTTCTTAGTTTATTTGGATCTGCTAGATTAAGTTTGATATATCTGTGTTTTGCTTTGTCTGTTCATCTGCTTGTTTGGTTTATTTAGCTAATTGTTTAGCTTATTTGTTTGGTATTAAGTTTAGTTGGTTCTGCTTAGTTAAGTTGTTTGTTTTGGATCTGCTTATTTAGGATAATCTGCTTTAGTTCTTGCTTATATGTGCTTATTGTTTGCCTGCTGATTTAATTAGATATGCTTAGTTTTTTTAGTTTTTGTTACTGTTTTTTATCTTATGCTTATTTGATTTTCTTATTTTCTTTTTAGTTTTTATTTTCCTTATCTGATTCAGCTTTAACTGCTTATTTGGTCTTATTGAATTTACTGATTCTGCTGCATCAAAAGGAAACAGACCCAATTGGTCTATTTTATTTCATAAAGTCAGAAAATAAAAAAATTTAATATAATATTAGCAAATATTCGTCCCTCCTTGGACTCAAACACCAGACCTCTCGCTTAACAGTCATACGTCATAACCATTTTGGCTAGTACTTCTTTTGTGTTTGATCATTAGTCATTTTATTAATATAGGTAATTTTGAAACTGGCAGTTTAGTTAATTTAGTTTAATTCAAGTTTTAGGTTTAATTAATTAATTTTTAATTAAAAGTTTTCTTTTATAAAGTTTAAAAAAATATAAAAAATAAAAGAATATTTTATTTACTTGTATAAATTTTAATTGTTTTTAAATTTAGTTTAAATTTCACTTAATATAGATTTTATATAAAACTTGTTTTCTTTTTAATAGTTCAAAATTTAATATAGTTTTGTTTAAATTTAAAATAGTTTTTTTTACATTTGTTTATGATAGTTTTAAATTAGATTTAATAATTTTTAGTTTTATTTAAATTTGAAATAGTTTTCAGTTGTTTTAATTAAGTAATTTTTAATTAGATAGTTTTTAATTAGTTTTAAAAATACCAAAAAGAGTAATTTTACCAAGAACAATTAGTTTTACGTTTAAATTGAAAATCTATTCGTGTCGATTTGTGGAACGAAAAATAGATCTAAAAAGAATTTACAAAAATTCCTAAATTAGCCTTCGATCACTAAAATCCAAAATGCACGATTGAGTCTAGAGCCATTTGAGATCATCAAATATCTCATTAGGACACACTTTCATAATTCCTTGCTTCTTCACACACTGTGAAAAGTAAGAAAGATCTTAAGAGTCCTACGCAAAATCTTCATGATCTTGCCTGAACATCCGAGTAATACGAAAGTCTTTACAATGAATATGGAAATCCTTCTTGAGCGAATATCAAAATCTCATGGTAGGTGACTTTATTCTTTATGAATCAAACTTGTGATAACTGGAAAGCAACAGTGGTTTAATTCTTAACTGAATTTAAACACGTTCCAGTCCTCTATGCAATATCTTAGTGATCTTGCCTGAACACTCAGAGTGATACCTTAGTGTTCACAGTGATGAGTGGAAATCCTTCTAGTGTTAACCTCAAACAGCACTTGGTAGGTAACTTGCAAGATTCTATACGAATCAAGCTCGTGACAACTGAAAAGCAACGATGGTGCGGTTCTTAATTGAACTTCACTTGTTCCAGGAACATTAATTGACGGCTTCAAATCATGCGGATAATATTATCCAAATGATTCACTCTTTATGTTCGCAGTTAGCTTTGGACGGTCGAATAAAGAGAACGAGATTACTCGCGAAATCTTGTCAAGGAGGTTCTTAATTGAAACTACCTGCCACAAGTACGATATTTAATATCGTCCAACGGTCTTCACCGACCGGAGGTAAAATGCTACCGAATTAGAATGAAATGTTCAAAGCCATTTCATCCGTGTATATGTGTTTGTTGCTAACTGTCTTATACAACGTAACAAGAAGGTGGCATTGCGGTGTACTATCCAAAAAGAAGTCGTCCTCGCATGCTTATACTTTATGAACTTAACTTCAAAAAATTCAAGAAAGCCTAAAAGTCAAGTCTTCCGCTGTATCAAACTCTGAATCTTTCAAGAATTTATAAAAGTATAAGTATGTGGAACATGAAGTCACGAGGAGGCAAATTTCACAAGTGATGAATGCACAAGGTCAAGGCAAGAAAACATGCTCAAGACTAAAGTCAAAGATCTCATCAGCATATTCACAAGAACAAGATCGAAGACTCAAGCATAGTATGCTAGGTTTAAGATTTTGTAAAATGGTGTGACCTCCCTTAGTGGGAGATTGTTGGAAATACGTTTTTCCAAAGAAAGTCTCGGTCACATCGTTGTTAGCATAGATCACGAGCTATAGACTATTTAGGACATTGTAACTTGGAGTGACCTCGCTTAGGGTGAGATTGTCGGAAATACGTTTTTACGTACTTAGAAAGGATCGGTCACTCCAATGATATATTCAAGTATTAGGCTCGTGATCCAGTATGTAAACAGTATAGCCCATATAGCCCACATGTAGGGTGGGCTATATATACCCCCTCCTAGCATATTAGGAAGGGTTGGTCATTTGTTTCGTTTTCACATTTCATCAATTTACATCTTTCTCTTCCTTTCTCTCCTTTCTCTCTCTAGCTTTCTCTCTCTAGTTATTCCTTCTCCATCCCTCTCTTTAGATAAATCAAACACATCCACAATCCTAAGAAACTATGATTCTACATGATAAAATGTTAAGATGATAGATTTAGTAGACCTGAGGATGAGAGATCAGCAAGAATTAGCAATTGATTGAAATGAGAAAATAACCGATGGAAAGATTGTTAATAATTAATTTTATATTAAGAAGATATTTTCTGGACTCACGAAATTAGGTGATATCGCACATTAAACCGAACTAGGAATGTGTTGGGAATTGTTGGAATGAGGATGAAAGTTGTAGGGAATGATAAATAAAGGTGGTAATGATTGGTTTAAAATTTTGTTGAGAGTTAAGTACTGATCACAAGAATTAATAAGTGAAATTTCTATTTAAGGATTTTATTTGGTCAAAGATGAGAAGGTATGCAGGAGGAAACTATAATATGTCGTATTCTCAATGTAATTCATCAGTAGTAGTCAAAAGAAAATGAGAAGGCGTGTTCGTATTTAAGAGTATTTCTTGATTTTCCTGCGGAATCGTAGAGTTCATTGTCGTCTTGGGAAATAAAGTTTTGTGTTGGCTTTGTTTTGGAATTTATGTAACCTGCTTGTATGTTTTATCATTTGACATTGTTAGGAATTTGAGGATGCGTAATTGGTCAATTGTAATAATTGGTGGATGAGACAACAAAGCTAATCTAATTAAACTAGATGGGTAAGTCATGAGAGACATAGTACTGAAGGCAAGAAAAGAAGATGGATGTTTTAGGGATAACCTGATTGCTATGGCTTTTAAACAAATTGACTACCAAGAATCAGTATCCATTAGTGATGATCGATGTTTTGTTTGGTCGATAGTAAGGAAGGTAAGGAAAGTATTCGATAACAATTGTGAAATTGTTAAGGAAAGAGGGATGGTGTGTGATATTCTTTGGATATGAAAATTTAGCTGGGATTAGTGTATATTCTGGAATGTGTGATTTATAGCTGAAGTATTCGTGAAAATCTTGTCCAGATTGAAGTGATTGAGGATTTGTCGATACCGACCAAGCCGACTAAAGCTTGTTAATTCCTTTGTCTAAGCTGAGTATTATCGAAGGTTTATCGAAAGGTTTTCACTGATTGTTGAACCATTGATTAAGCTGACAAAGAACACCTAAATGTGTGAAACCTATTCACGCATCCAAGTTGTAGTTTTGAGATCTGATCTTCATTAGCTAATGAGGTTGTTCAAGAATACTGAGGATAGGTTGAGTTATGTGCCCGTATTATCAGTATCGGAGGAATCTGAAGAAATTATAGAGTTGCGGTGATGATATCTTAACATTATCAAATGGTAGGAGAAAGTGATAAGTGGTGTGTTGACTTAATATAATTTTGAGTTTCGACGATACGGTGCCTATTTTGGAACTATGAAATATTACTTATATGGAATCAAGTATGTAGTAACTAAGAACAATAAAGGTTTACTCATATTTAACCTCTGGGAATTTCAATAGAGATGAGTAAAAGACTACTTAGTATTGAATGGAAGATGATAATCAGTAATTATAATTGAAAGTGATTATGACCACGAGATGTGTTATAGTTCTGTAGGACGAGTGTGATAGTTAAAGTACTTAGTAAGAAAGAGAAGGAAAAAGGCTTATAAAGTTCTAAAGTATCTGAGAGTTGAATTTTGAGTTTTGAGATTTTTTAGTCTTGCGAATAACGAGTGTGGATCGAATGGAATAAAATTTAAAGATTGAATTAACGAATTAATGGAAAGGAATGTCAAGGAAAGTTGATCAATAGGTTGTCAAGAATTTTAAAAATAGATTGGTAGTAAGGATATTGGGATGAAATATTTTGGAGGAACAGAAACTGATTATCGTAATTATCTATTTGAAAAGGAAATGTTAGGAATTCGAGAGCTGGTGGTGAATAAAATTTTCAGATCAGAGAGAATTCAATTCTTCCAAAGAGTGCTGAGAGTGCTATATTTAGTATATAAAGGAGTCTCACAAGTTAAAGTATTGATACATTCTGGTTGGATAAGATGTATTACGACATTAAGAAGATGTATTAATGGTCAGATTTAAGTATAGGAAATCAATGGAGTTATCTAAACGGTATCCGATATAAGAAAGATGGGATGATGCCATATGAATGGTTCAGTGGTTCAGTGTGTTATTAATTGTTTGATTGGATGAAGGTGGAAGATGAGCATAGAAAATTATATAGGTGACTGTTACGAGATGCAATCTGTGAATGGAAAAGAAAGAAATCATTAAGAATTTAGTGATGAAATTATCTATAACCCCGGTCGTAGTGTTAGTATTTTTTTGAATTTTGGAAAATCGTTGTAAGGAGAAATGAGAATGGAATAAAGTTTGAATATAATATATATAATCCAGAGACTGAAGTTCACTTTTGAGTTATAGAGACCTTTACAGAAAGCGAGGAATCAAGTCAAGAATGAATATCGCGTATTCTTCAGAAACCAATGGACCGAGTAAGAGGATAATTTGAACAATGGTGATTTGACTTATGTAGATGCGATTGAAACATGGGGTGATGTTATTTTTAATTATTTTGATGCGAATCCAAATGAAATCAATTGATGATGGAGTCTTTACACGATGATAGTCGTCATATCAGTAATTAGGATGTACAATTTGAGGTTTTACATGGTTGTAAGCTAGGTTTTCGGGGTATTGAGGTAGGGAACGGAACTGAGGAAATGATGTAGAAGAATTATGAATGATGAAAGATTGGAATTATTGAAAAGTCAAATTTAGAGGTTGAAATATAGTAGTATTCTTTGTTATGGCGATATTATAGGAATTGACTTGAACTTGTGCGAAAAATGTGAGGATTTCTTAAGGAAAGAGATCTCATTGATTCTAGAGGTGCAAAATGCGAGTGTGAGGCGGGTGTAGCACCGGGGCGTCGCTCTTTTTAAGGAGGGTAGGATGTGATAACCAGAACCCAAGGTCATTATTTAATTATATTTTTACGTATATTTTTGAAATTTTTTACGAGATTGGATGTCATGATGTTTGGCGATTTTAGTAGAACAAATGTCGAGAGCTATATTTTTATGTTTTGACGAGTTGCGAGGATTATTAGTGATCGCAATATCAACAGATGTCTGGAATTTTACGTTTTATTTTTAAATCATGTCGATGTTTGATATTTTGACGTTTTTATTTTTAATTATGTATTAAGTCGTGTCGGGACTATATGATATCTTATTTTGTGTACGTTTTATGTTTTGAGAAGTATTTTCATGAAACCCGAGACCCGTAAATATTTTCAAAATCGACTGATAGTCATTTCCCGCTTTTTAAACAAGTATTTGAACTTGCGTTCATAAGAATCAACAATTGGCAAAAACTACCCTACACTTCCACCATATAAAAGGCAGAATCATAACTAAAAACACATAGTTCTTCCACTAACTAGAAAAGTTTCTCTCTCTCTCTCTCTTTGTGCTCTCTCTTTGTCGTCACCCTCACACAACACAAACACCCCTTGAATTTTGATTTTAGGTTTGAATCTTTAAACTCTAATCTAAGACCCATCTTAGTTTCATTCTTCTCATCACTTTGGTATGAAATTTTTCTACATGCAAGCACTTTTTCTAAAACCCCATTTTTCATAAAAAAATCTCATGTTTTGATCTTCATTGTTGGTTGTGTATAGGTGTTTATGGTGTTTTATGTAATTTTTACTTATTGCATGTAAAAAATTTTAATTGGGTTTTTATTGATCCGAACATCTAAGTGAAAATAGGGTGTAAGGATTGAAAGTAATAGTGTTAGGATGATGTTAGATGTAAAAATGATGTTAAAATGGGTTAAAAATGTGGTTTTATATGATTTTTAAGAAGGTAATTTAGACCAGCAGCTTTAATGCTAATTTTTGAAAACTTAAGTTTTAATATGAGATGAGATGATTAGATATTGTTGTAGAGGATTTCATAAGCTTTGATTTGATATAAATTAGAGCTTCTAACTCCAAACGAGGAAGAAGTTATAATAGATTGATTATTCGTGTACCGGGAGGCGAGTATCGACGCCATACGAAATTGTTGTCGATATTTGGATCAAATCTCGGGGACTATAGAATGACTTTTTTGAAAATAAGTAAACTCTGTCTTTGAGATTTAAACTTAGGATACTGAGTCTATTTTCAAATCCAAGTGTCGGTTTCATAAATGGAATAGTTTATAAAGGTTAAAATAATGTTGTAAGTTAAATACGTAAAACTGTCCGGATTTTATAATTTAAAGATGTGTTGGGCAGGAGGTCTTAGGAGTAAAAACTTTTGATAAAATTTTTGGAGGACTTCATATATATAATAAGTGAGTTGCTCAAGTAGTATCATAAGCATTTGATGTTTCTAAATAGGAGAACACAGTTTGGACATTAAGTATATACCGGCAGATTTTTAATAAAAGAAATAAATAATAAAGTAAAAGTGTAAAAGATATAAATATATATAGAAATAACTTGAATGGGAATGGTGTGAGTTAAATTTTGTTTTTGAATTAATTATTTGATCTTATTAAGTATAAAATATTACTTGAATATATTATTAAAGGTGCGTGTTTTATTTGATAGATTGTGAATTTCGTGTTCGCCGGGCATCGTCAATCGTTGAAAGTCGTCTTACTATTGCTATTACTCAAGGTGGGTCTATAGCCTCAGTTTATACTTGTTTTCAATGATTTTAAAACCCGCGAGGGGGATACATGCTATTTGAAATAAAATGAACGCATGTCATGAATAATTGTTGGACCCGAATGTTTCCTGATGTTGCCTATATGTTGCCTAATGTTGCCTGATGTTGCCTTGAATTGTATAAGTATCTAAGTTGCAAAAGTCCATAAATTCATGAACCGTTAACTATGTTCTAACTCTTTTTTGTGAGTTGGGAATAGCCGTTTATTCAAATGATAGTACTATTGGGCTGACAACCCTATCTGAGACTAGGGCTTTACGCTGAGTAACCTCTGGGAATGATAATTTATGAGAATGAGAATTAGTGGTATAACTTGCAACTAATACCCAAGTAGGGGCAGTGGAATTCATATAGTCATGCTGGCATTTGGCGTGGGTGACTAAGTTAAGGGGTCGGTGTCATGCGCTTAATACAATTCAATAGTTATTGCTATAAGACGAAATACCTGACTAATAGATTGTATCGCCACAATGCTATTAAACGACTATGATTGATTTGATCATGTGTTCAAATGTAATTTGTTAAACCTATAGATTAATTTAGCATTATTTGTTGATTTGTTTAAGCATGTCTATCAGGTAATCTGAAGTGTTGATCAAGGAGCTTGCTTGGGAAGGTTACGGTGTCGCTTTTATAGTTGTTCAGTTTGAAACAGTTTTCTTTCCCTGTCATAATAAAATGTTATCTTTTGACTTCATGAAACTATAAAAATCATTTTTAAGTAATCTTATTGTTGATAAAAAATTTTTTATTGGGTTGGTATCTTTGGGGGACCAAAACGCTACTCTAGTATTTATAATTTAATTTATTGGGATTGAAAGTTTTAGACCAAAAGTTAGTATTATTTTAACTTATATTTAAAATTTCTCATTTTGAGATCGTACCAAGTGTTTTAGTAACAAGGTTTGAGTTTAGCACCCAAATGTGTATTTCCATTGTGCAATATAATATGGGGGTGTTAAATATGATCAACATTGTATTTTCTATATTTATTTTTTCCTAAAATAATTGATAAGTAGATTATTGTTCAAGACTCCTTATGTTATAAGAGGAGGTCTTAGGGTTTGATATTCATATACGTTTTACTCACTTTCATTGTACGCATTTGATTATCAATACAAGTGAAAGTTTTGTATACATTGTGTTTTGCTTTGTTCTTTGTTCGAAGTGTTAATTCCGCATAACACTTAGATTGTTATAAACACAAAGTTTCTCTAGGTGTTATACTTGATTTAAACTCGTTAACACAAAGCTAAATCGATCTAAGTTTGGGGTCAACGTTAACTTGATTGTGGATTGAGTTACTTGCACTTGTAGAAGACTCATCTCCTTTTGATCTCCAATATCATAGGATGATGATATCAATATTGGTGAATGTGAATGTGATACTAGTCCTTGAAGACTTAGTATGCACTTTGGTCATGTTCGGAAATAGCATTGGTCTTTGGAAGACTTAGAATGCAGTTTGCGGCTAAGGTACGTTTCCGTCCTTCCACACGCCATATTGATCATTTTGTTGATCATTACTTGGCTATGTGTTTGTTCTTGGCATCCTTGCCTTGAAATTTTTTTGTGGTATGTGATTCTATTCTTTCACCCTTTCAAACCTTAATGGTTTTGGATACTTGACTCACTAAGGGGTTGTAGAGTGAGTTAGTAGTATCTGAAAGTATCAAGCATGATTTATATGGTTTACAACTTAATGCGGTTAGTAGGCCCTATATAATGTGTAATATGTGCAAACGAACTCATCTTAAAGATGATTTATTAATCCTTTTAGATACCAAACTACTTCATAGGTTGTAGTTAGGATATTACACATTTGGAATTGAAATATTCCAAGGATATTTTCATTGTGACCCTTAACAATGATTTTTGTCTGATCACGTGGAAGAGAAAGTGAATCTATACTTTTGCTCATATATTGTAAAAGTTTAAGACATTTGTTAGTAAGGGTTCTTACTCTATATAACAAAATTGCTTGGTATGGTTCATTACCAAAGTCATTTAGACTTACGCTGGAAAGGCACGTCTTAAACCACTATAGATGACATAATCTCTTCGTTTCCACGACTTGAAGATTGTCACTCATATCTTGAGAATTGAACTTAGCCTTGATTCACTCCTCTTGATTTCTCTCCTCTTTCACTTTTGTTACGAGTAGTCGTTTTTTCGTATCGGTCTAATTTGGTCTTTTTCGATCTCGATTAAACTCATAATCCTTCATTAAAGGCATTATAACCTAGTCTCGGAGTGGTCCAGTGATTTCCAAAAGGCTTAATATATGTTTAAATTATTTTAGAAAAACTTGGTTTCAAAAATTCCTTTCATTTTCTTGGTTTAAATCATACCTCTGTCTACGGTTCGTTAATTAGCGCGGTGCTAATGCGCGATTCTTAATTGATATCGAACCGCCGCCCAACGAGGTTAAACTAATCAGGTTTTATTAAAAGCACTATTTCAAGAATCACACTCTCTTTCTTTCTTCTTGGTGGAGACAGGTTTCTTCATAAAACCACCATTAACAAGTTTTGAAAAGCTTCCAAGATTTCACTCATCCTTCATCTAACATCAATCAATTGTAAGTATCTTCACTCAAATTCAATCAATTTCTTCTAGGCTTGTTACTTTCATAATTGGGGATTTTTGAAATTTAATTGAATTAGAACCTAATTAGGAATGTGGGTTTACATTAATTTTAGTGCTATGATTCACTAGGTCATGTTCTTTGTGATTTTGATAAAACCCACTTATAGAACAAATCCGAATTTTAACAAAAGAAATTTGGTTGAATGATGGAATTGATATGAACAATTCAACACACTGGTAATTGCATTGTTAATGCTTACCTCAAAATGATTTTTTAAAAACCAATGTTCAAGTTCATGCTTGATTTTACATAATTCGTATGTACTTGTCAAAGATGAAATTGGTACATTGTGGACATAAGAATGTTAAGGATTTATCCCTTGGTTAGTCAAGTAACTGATTAAACACATTCTTATGATTTTGATTTTTTATCTAATATATAACATAAGAGTGATTGTGTATATATTTTTCGTGTTATATAGGTACTTAATCATGTCTTCGGTATATCAAGAAGACCACCACAAACTAAGAGCTATATGCCTAATCTTGCTGATGGTTGTCCATCCATAACTCTTGGTAATAGCCTTCATTTACATCAAAATCGTTATTTACATGAGGGTAGAGTTGTCTATGGGGACATTGAGGGATATTTCTATACTATACAAATTTTTAGTACTATTAAGTTCGATTGTTTTCTAGACATCGACGAGCTTATTTATCCCCAATTCCTCCTAGAGTTCTTTAACACTTATACCCTTCTATATAATGAAGATGGAATGTTTGTTAGGTTCTCTATTCGTAGTTGACTCATTTCTTACTCTCTCGAGGAATTCGGTAAGGCACTTAAAGTGCCATATAAGTCAATGTCGGTTCACGGATTCATGGAAAAGTGACTCCTTGGAAACGTGTATCGACAATTCTCCATATGACACCGAACTGCCGGACATAGAACTCATCCTTGATTTCATCACCAAAGGTCTTTATCGACCCATTTTATGTAGTATCCACTCTAAGAAACGTGCTTTGAAACGTAATGAGATACTCGTAAGCGATCATAATGATTGTATGGTCTTTAGGGCCGATATCATTACGAAGAATGTATTTTGTTACGGTAGAAATCAGGATCATGTTCCGACATGTATGGCTCACATGATGTTTTGCATATGCCTTTTCATCGACTAAAATCTTGTATACTTCATCGCTCGACGGAGAATTATGTCCTCTCAAAATCAAAAGCTAACCTTCCCTATGCCATGCTCTTTACTCGCCTTTTAAAAATGGTTGATCTTGACTATCCCGATCTCGGTCTCTCCAATTATGTTCCCGTCAATCGTGTGATGTTTCCAATTCAAAGGATATGCCCACGAAAGATTAGGAGTGACCGAGGGACACATAGAGCGATCCACAAGAATCCGAAAATGAGGAAAGTTCCTCATCATCAAGTGATGGTGATGATGTTTGAACTAGTACCAACTTCGATTATACGAGTGACTCTAACCCATCTTTGAACACTTTCATGGATGGGTTAGACCAAATTAATTGTCCTCCTAATTCACCATCGAGTCAACTTCCTCAAAATTCGGTCTTGAGGGTGTCTATCGGTCAAACCTTTAAACTCAAGAGGAGTTGTACGATCATCGTACGGACTCAAGGGGCGCGTTCAAGGCTATAGGGAGTATGCTCAAGAAGCTTGGCAAGAAAAAGAGGTCATGGTTACTTGAAGTCTTGGTGAAGACTTCATTTAAAGGACATGTTTGTTAACTTTAGTTTAATGTTGAACATTTTCATTTCATTAGACTTGTTTCTTGTTTCTTTTATTAGACTATGGTTTGTAGTAACTAATAATTTATGTTTGGATTGACATGTATTTTAATCCTAATGTGCTTCATGTAATCGAGTTTTCGATTTACATGACTTTATGAAATTATATGTTAGTTAGCTATCTAGATTTTGGTTATTAATCTATTTTGGCTTGATAAACTTTTATCTAAAATCTGGGCTTGTGAAATTTGAAGGAAGTACTATTTTCAAGGGGTTTTGTTGGCGGTTCTATAAATGCCTGGCGGTTCCTTAGTGACATTGAACCACATGTATATGTAACGAACCGTGGGTTGTAACTTCGAAAGAATCTCTGCTTTACACTGTTTTCTCTAAATCTTTGCAAACATGGATAAAACTTTAGCTAAAAATCCAGCTTTTCCCAATTAAGCCTAGCAAATTTCATTATTCACCAAAATCAGTTTTAACACATTACTAGTTTGGATCATCCCATTTTCTTCTTAAATCACCCTTGGTTGTTCTTGTTCTTCATCTTCTAAGCCTTCTCTAAACCTTATTATACAACCATGGTGTCCACAAGATCCTCAAACTCTTCCAAACACTCTACCACCAAAAGAAACCTTAAGATTAAGATCAAGATACCGAAACAAGGTTCTTCATTTTTTTCTTACACCCAAGAATGTGATTCCTCTTATTCTCATTTCTTCATCACATTTAGTACCTCTTGCTCCATGCAAGACTAGTTCAACTCATGGGACTAACCATTCCCATGGTTCTACCTCTTCTTCATTCCAATCAAGAATGAATGATTTTTCCTCACCTTTCACTCCAAGTCCTTTCTTGGATGTGAACCTTCAACCTATCCAAAGCATTTCCTTTGTGAATGACTTTGTTGAGCCCTTGCAAACCTCACCTTTCCCTCTACCAAATTCACCCATCTCACCATTGGACACCATGCCCTCTCCTCCTCCTAGCACTTCACTTTTGGGTGTTCATCTTTCTAACTTCATAGGTGATCCTTACTTCTTTTCTTTTCTTTAAGCTCGTGGAACTAATTGTGCATGTTGCCTCTATAATAACTACATCATCAAAAATCTAAGAATGGAGATGTTTGGACTTTGTTGGGTCCACTTGATGTGGATCTTGCAGCTTGTTAAGGATGGTGAACGACTTTTGTAATTAAAAGTCTATTCACAGAGAGTCTCTTAATATAACACAAAGTATAAGTGCGGAATAGAAATACTATGAACAAGAAGAAACAGAATAACTAAATAACTTGATCCTTACTAAGGATTTCTACTATTAATATGAAAATGCATAATGGTGAAAGGTGTGTCTAACCCTTCTGCCAATGGTTCTACCTCTACAAGGAAACCCTAATACTACATTAAACACAAACGTGTAACTCCTGATATGCATATCCTTTCCTAACATATCTCATGCATATCCTAACAAACTACTAAGAATAATAATGTTTGACTTTATACTAGACCAAGAGCACGTATTTCTCCAACTACTACTAGGACCAGGAGGAACTACATACCTCCTACTTTATCTATTCCAAATATATATTCCATAGGTCCTAACAATCCTCCCCTAAACTTGAATTTGACTGATTGAGTTCAAGTTTCTTGGTAGATCTTGCAAAACAGCATGAGGATTGAAACAACAAAACAAACAACAGCAATAGAACCATCAGAATTGAAAACACAAAGACTGCTACAACGAGTAACTCCGAGAATCTTCTTGAAAGCTTGGAACATATCTGCACCTGTTAGATCTTCACAGCAACATGAACAAATTTGATAAGCTTTTACCAAGTAGCTGCTCGCTCTTGGGCTAGCTAGTCTTTGTGGTGGAATAAGCATCACCCTGTGAGACCAGAACCCAGCCCAACTCTTAGAACGTAAATCAATGGTGAGTGAGGGTACCCTAATGATTTTGGGAAAATCATCACAACCGTCAATGGATTTGATTTAGATCTTTACTAGAAGCCGTACCCTTCCTGACTAGCCAACTCTTAGCAATAAAGCATCGGTGAGCTGAAAACCCTATAGCTTTGAGCAAGCTATTACAGCTATCAACGGATTTGATAGGAGTCTTTACCAAGAGCCGTACCCACTTGGACTAGCCACTTTTCACTCTAGGACCAAGGCAAGTGAAAACCATTCAATTTTGGGTAAACTAGAAACCATCAACGGATTTGAGAATCACACCAGAGCCATACCCTCATGGTGAATCAACTCTTTCTTGTCTGCAAGACATGGTGAGTTGAGCACCATTTGTTGTGTGGACAAGGTACAACACCAGTAGTATACCATATGACAGCCCAAGTGTGAAAAATCCAAGAGTAAAATAGTTTCATGATGGAAAAGTATAAGCAGATATTATATGATTCACAAGTTTTGAAAGTCCATCACATGTTAGAAGTATAACCAAATATTATATAAAGGTATGTTTTTTTAAACAAAATAACTTAAGTAATGTGTTAGTCACCAATCATTGTACATATTGGTGAAAAGAATGTAAAAGTATAAAAAAATAGAAAAGAAACAAACCAATCACATACAAGAAGCAACAACCTTGTCCGCAAGTAGCCGAGCTTGAATTCTCTCAACAAAGTGGTGGACATAGCAGACTCGTTGCCAGAAGGAGCATTTGACACCACTAGGTGGCTCTCCAGCATGGCTTCCATGGTAGCAATGGTCAAAGGATACTCCAAATCAACAAGCATGAAAACACTAGCACCAGATTCAAGTTCTAACACATGCACAACACATCCAGCATACAACTTCCACCTCTTTACCACCAAACGAGGTTATTCCTTCCACACACCAGCACTAGGAGAATCAGGGGGGGATCCAACATTAACTTCAAATCTCCCCATAGAGTCAACCCAGGCCAGTTAGGAACCTCACTAGGGGACTTAGGAATTTCAGCATCAACCAACCCATACAACAACATAAGATCACGACGTTCCACCCATGACAAAATGCTTTGCAGCCCAGAGACATACCGAGTGTAGCCATCACTAGTCGTGATCACATGAGTATAGGTACCAATAGAAATGGGGGATGGCTTAACCTCCCAAGCTACAATCCAGCCTCGGCCAAAGGGTAACTCATCCTCGCTATCAGAAGTGGCATCTATTAGGTGAGAAGGATCCCTTTTCTCAAATGGAGCAGTCTTACCACGACGAGCCTTCTTCTTGCGAATAGCACGGTGAGGGGTGGGGATACCAGAAGAGGATTCCTCCTTTACCTTGACAGTGGTAGGTGCAGCAGTAGTAGGAACATAGTCATCAACAATCATAGGTTCAGAAGTGGCTGCAGCTGCATGTGGAGTGGGAAGTGGTTCAGTAACCGGTGTAGGTGTAGGATCAATAGTAGGAGTAGCAGGTGTCGTAGTAACAGCAGGAGTTGTAGTAGCTTCATGAGTGGTAAGAACATCAAACTTAGAAGGAGTGGAATCAATCTTTAAAGAAGAGGTAGTGGGAACAGCAGTAGAAGTTGCACCAGTAGAAGGAACACCAAAAGTGCCTTCTTCTTGAACAACCGAGGATGGAGTGGGAGCAGCAGAAGGCTTGGCGGTGTGGACAACACAAGGAGGTGGGCGATAGATAGCATGAGAAGGCATAGGGACATCCTTCTGCTTGATCATCTTGGTATACAGCTCCTTAAGCTCATCAAAAGATAGCTTCCTCACCCTCTTCCATGTCCAAACAGTCTGATAATAGGCGCCAGATTGATTTTTCACATACTGCTGCATCAACCGCCTTTGCTCAGCATGAGACAAAGGTCTATTGCGACGTTTCTCACGAAGTTGAGCAACTAGATCTTCCCTTTTCCTTTGCATCAATGACATTTCCCTTTGAACACAGTTAACCTGATTCACATCCGCACCCAAGACATCGGTAAATTGAGAGTATTCAGAAGTCAGGACTGTAATCACATTCATCCAGTCAGCATTATCCCAAAACATGGCATTGTGCCTTATCTGCTCACGTCTTTCTTGTTTCAAGGCTTCATCCTCAGCCGCAGCCGTTGAGGCAGCCACAACTTGTTGGTCAAACTCCTCTTGCAATCGCTGAGCAGCCTCCTCTCCCAATCTTTCTTCCTCCATCTGTCTACGTGTTCTCTTTTTGGGAGGAGAGGGTGCATCAGTCATAGGGACTTTACCCTTCGGATCATGAGAGGGACCAGGAGTGGGGGATGAAGGACCAGCAGTATCATCCTTTGGCATGGGGCCAGCAGGAGGAGGTGAGATGCGTGAAGGACTAGGAGGATCAGGTAGGTCATCACTTGGCTTTGCAGCAAAATTAGCCCTAGCCAACACAGTCAACCCATCCTCCTCTTCATCCTCTTCAGAATCAGATAGCACCACCTTCTTCCTATGGCGCTTTACCTGCTTCTCTAAGGACTTGACCTTGTTCGCCAATGGGAGCACGAAATCCCTTGTGAGCTTGCGATGTTGATTGAGCTCATTCTCCAATGAAACAATATTTTCATAATACTTGTACACAAGAGCAAGCAAAGAAGTCAAAGTAACAAGTTCCTCAGTGTCCCCACCAAGAGGACTTGGTTTGGGGGAAGCGTCATTGGGACCAGAAGCAAATGATGGGTCATCCATATGGGCATGAGACCTAGAAGGCTTCTTAGCAGAATGTTGAGCTGGGCTAGGAGGGGGAGTATCAGCAAATGGGGACACATGTGGGCGAGAAGAAGAGGGATCCTTTGAGGTAGCTGGCATTTCTACCACAACCTCGTGAGCCGGCTCCTCTACCTCCACATGTGGCACACCAGTAGCAAGAATCTCCTCCTCCATAGGATCATTCACCAATTGAGGTTCCTCCTCGGCGTGACCAGCCGGAGGAACCATATTGGGACCCCCTTGGGCAAGGCCCAGCATAGCATCAGTAAGGGGCCTCAAAGGACCAAGATAACCAAGTAACATATTCAAATAAACTTTTTGAGTAAGCTTAGGAGGAACATATTCCTTCCTATTTCTAGGTAAGCACATAAGAACTTGTTACAAAAACCTAGGGTACATCAAAAACTTCTTTTTAGAACCAGTGTCACTAAGATTACTAACCATACCATCAAACAAATAACGAGAGAAGTTAAATGGGCGACCCTGAGCAATACACACCAAACCAGTAGCAAGGGGGATGGGAAAAGCATCCCAACTCCCAGCTTTGGGACTCAAACAGGAATCAAAAAGTGAACAAGCAGCTTCCATTGAGGGGCAAATCGATTTTTCTAGAAGTTAAACCTCCCCTCATGATTATTACCTATGGCAGTCATACCATCCAACACCTCCGCATTAGGGAGAGAAATAATGACATCTTCATCTTGGAGATGAAGGGCAGACCTAATGGATGCCTCAGTCACCACATAGGAGCGACCATCTATAGTAGCATGGAGCTCTAATGGGTGACCCAAAACATAATGGGTGGTGGCATTAGCCCATAACTGACGAATGACAGTATCATATACAGTGGGGCAAACAGTAAGTGCATACCTTAGATTTGAAGGTTCAATGTACTCCAAGATGTCAAGCAACTCCTCTCTTCTAGGACCTTCTCCAAGATAAGCAACCTTGTTCGAAGCAGTGGTAGGTACGATTTTATGGTGCATTTTGAAGTTTAGGAATGATCTTCTCTTTTCGCATACTCCGATGAAGAAGTCCTGTGTATGGGACTTGATCCTTTCGTTCTCTTATCTTTGGATTTCTTCTCGAAATCATAATTGTAAGTTTAGGTGGGATTGTTGGCTGCGTAAACCTTTAGATTCTTTTTCTCCCTTGTAATGTTTTTCTAGCTTTTAGCTAGCCTTAATAAAATTTCCGTTCAAAAAAAAGATAAGCAACCTTGTTGTGATCGGGTTTGTACTATAGAGATGCCATTGATGATGTTTGAACAGTGGAAGATGATTGCGTGAAGATTTTTAATGGTAGGAGCGTGTGTGTGTGTGTTTTGTGGTTATGATAATTGAGACAAATGATATATCTGACCATAAATAATGTGAAGGGTGACTGTTCATTGACCCCTAATTATTGGGGTTAACCTTTCCAAATTAAGTCATTAATGCTGAGTAACCACTTGCCCTCTAAACCATAATTAGCAAAACCCAGTTACCAAAGATAAACAAAATATGTGCACCAAAAGTAACTCGCATTGACTGAAAGTCAAAACGCGTAGAGGTCAACACTAGGAGCAGCGAGTGGTCAACAAAAGTCAACTTAATGAACAGTGACCCAACTTGATACTAGAATCCAACCACAAGTGAGGAATAAGGGTTTGAACCCACTAGGAGCAGAAGAGTGCCACTAGGAGTAACCAAAATCTTCCACTAGAAGTTGCACACACCGCGGATACCTATGAAAAATGTTGTTAGTAGCTACCAGATGTAAGAATGTACAAGTAAATATGTACAATAAGCCTCCCCTTAATCCTAGACCTCAAAGATTGACCATACCAATGTGAACAACCAAGTGGTTGAACCTTGGACCATCAAACAGTTTAGTCAACAAATCAGCAACGTTATCATCCATATGTACCTTAAGAACCTGTATCAGCTTCTTCTCACTGGCATCATGTATAAAATGGTGTTGAATCTCTATATGCTTGGTTCGTTGATGAAACACAAGATTCTTCACAATGCAGATAGTGCTTTGATTGTCGATGAAAATTTTGGTGTTCATAAACTTGAACCCATAATCCAGCATTTGATTTTGTATCCACAAGACATGTCCACAACAACTAGCAGCAGCTACGTATTCAGCTTCTGTTGAGGAGGTAGCTACTATTGTCTATTTCTTACATTGCCATGAAATAAGTCTTTGACCTAAAAATTGACAACCACCAATAGTAGACTTCATATCATTATTAGAACCTGCATAATCACTGTCACTATAGGCTTCAAGAACAAAAGGTGATTCCTTTGGATACCAAAAGCCTAGCTTGGGTTGTGCCTTGATATACTTGAATATTTTCTTGACTGCATTCAAGTTAGACACGGCTAGATCCACCTGATGTGTAGAACAAGCACTAACAGCAAACATAATGTCCAGGCGTGAGGCAGTTAAATACATGAGTGAGACAATCATTGACCTGTACATGTGAACATTGACCGGGTGATCTGGCTCATTCTTGAGTTTGACTTTAGTGACTTCATAGGGTGTTGCTGCTAGTCTAAGAGGTTCCACATCAAACTTCTGAATTATTTCATGAACATACTTATCTTGAATTATGAAGATACCATCCGACTGTTGATTGCCTTGAAGACCAAGGAAAAATGTGAGTTCTCCCATGGCACTCATCTAAAATTCACCTTTCATTAGCTGTTCAAACTCATCACACCATTCCTTCCTAGTAGAACCGAAGATAATATCATCCACATATACTTGAACCAGGATGATGTCTTTGGCATTCCTTTTAAGGAATAATGTTTTATCAATAGTGACTTTTCTATAGCCATGCTTCAACAAAAAGTGGATAGACGCTCATACCAAGCTCTAAGAGCCTAATGAAGTCCATAAAGAGATTTGACCACCTTGTAAACTTTCTTGGGATGAAGTGGATCCACAAAGCCCTTAGGTTGAGTGACATAAACTTACTCGTCAATCTTGCCATAGAGAAAAGCACTCTTGACATCCTTCTGAAAAACCGTAAAGCCAATATAAGAAGCAAAAGCCAAAAACAGACCAATGGCCTCAATTCTCACAACAGGACCAAAGACTTCAGTATAGTCAATTCCTTCTAGTTGAGTGTGACCTTGTGCGACTAGTCGAGCCTTATTACTCACCACAATACCCCTTGCATCTTTCTTGTTTTTGAGAATCCATTTGGTACCAATTGCTGTCTTTCCATCTGTTAATTCAACTAGGATCCAAACATTCTGAAACAAGAACTGCTGCATCTCCTCTTGTATAGCCTCAACCCAACTTTGATCCTCAAGAGCATGTGAGATAGACCTAGGTTCCACCTGTGAGAGAAAACAAGCAAACAAACAGTGACAAAAATTTGTGTGATTATTACGCTTTTGGTCTTCAATGTAGCTCACAAGAGCATGATGACCAGACGTTGCTTTCTTATGCATGCGACGAGTATTGACAGTAGAACCAGGATCTCCTATGATTTGAGTAGTAGGATGGTTTTATTGATCTGCTGAACAGGAGTATGAGCTACTTCTACTTCTAGTGCCAAGTTATTAAGATCCCCAACTATGTTATCAGCATATGAAGCAGAGTCGAAAATTCCATCTATTGGTTTCGTATGAATATCATCCAGCTTAGTAGAAGTCTTCTTTTGATAGTTTCCTAAGTTAGAAGGACCTGAGAACCTAGTTGTGGAAGTAGGATCACTAACCGGACTACCAATAGGTGTTAAACTTGCACTAGGAGTAACACTAGGATCACTAGGAGGAACAGGTAAAACATGAGTACTCAAAGGAAACTCAAAGCCTCCTTGAGTAGCTGCTGTAGTAGCATCTTGTTGTTGCTTCAGCAGTTTATCAATAACTCCTTGTGAGTCCACAATGTCTGATGAAGAAGCATTAATAGGTGTAGCATTGGTGTTGGGAGCGACTATGGTTGAATAGGATGGTATGACAAAAATGTCATCATCCTCATCTGAGTCCGAAGAGCTAGAAGTAGCACCCGCACTAGAAGACGCAAACACTTGTGGACCTGCATTTTGGTTATTTTTGAAACGAAAATATCCCAATGAGTCACTAAGATAATCAAGATCAAAATACCATTCAGGACCTTTGCCTTGGATGTTTGTCTTCTCCTCAAAGTACCTGATATTAATAGTTTCAATGACACGCTTGGCATGGAGATTGTAAACCCGATAAGCTCTTGAGTGAGCTAAATATCCCATAATGTAGCCTTGCCATCAAATTTCCCCAAATAGTCACTCGTATTCAGAATGGTGACAGGACAGCCAAATGGTTTCAAATGATTAATGCTTGGAACTTTGGCTGTGAGTAGCTCATAGGGAGTCTTCTTATGTGGACTGGTAATGGAAACCCTATTCAACACATAACTTGCAGTGTTGACAGCTTCTGTCCAAAACATAGTTGGAAGCTTGGAATCTGCAAGCATGGTTCTTGTAGCTTCTATAAGAGTCATGTTCTTCCTTTCTGCAACACCATTCTGTTGAGGAGTCCTGGCAGCGCTATAATCTCTTTTCATACCTTTGGAATTGCAAAGTGCTATGAGGTCTGCATTTTTGAATTCGGTTCCATTGTCACATCGGATACCTTTCACCTTCTTGGACAGCTGATTCTCAATTAGTGTAATGAAGTCTTTGAGAATGGAGTAGGTCTTACTTTTGGTAGCCAAAAAGAAAACCCACGTGAACCTGCTATATCCATCAGTTACCACAAGACAGTAGTGTTTATGGTCAATGCTCCTAATGGAGGTAGGACCAAACAAATCCATAGTGGTAGCTGCAATGGTTCAGTTATGAGGCTGAGAGCACTAATAGCTTTGAAGGATGCTTTGTGTTGTTTGCCTTTGCTGCAAGCAAGGCAATTGATGTCATTCCTGAAAGTTTTGGGAGGTAAACCATAGACCAAGTTCATATTCGCCAGTTTGTGAATGGTCTTGAAGTTTACATGTCCCATCTATCTATGCTAATTTGTGGCTTCATCTTTTGATGCTTTGGCAACCAAACAAGCTAGTTGACCAGTAGGATGAACTTCATTCAGCTTGATGCTATAGAGATTATGTCTTATTGGGATTTTGAATAGAACATAGGAGTCATCTGGTAGCTTAAAGTCTTTGGACAACACCAGTGCTTCAGTATCCGTAAATAGGATAAACTGCTTCTTGTCACAAATCTGAGAGACAGAGATCAAGTTGAAGTGTTGAAGTGCTTCCATATAGTAAAACTGCTCAAAATTAAGGTTAAGATTTTGAATGGTTCCTTTGCCAGAGATCCTTCCTTCACCACCTCCGAAGTACACCTTTCTGCCTTTAAATGGTACAAAGTTAGTCAAAAGTCCTTTATTTCCTATCATGCTCCTAGAGCATCCACTATTTACTATTCCAAGAGATGGATCTTGTTATGGAGTAATCTACAACAATAGAAAAGTCATAGTTAAAAGTTAGTGTCTTAAGGGGACCCAGACCTTTTCAGGCTTGAGTCTGCCTTGTGGATCATTAGAAGATAGCCAAGAAGATTGATGAGATCCACTGTTGTTCTTGTGTTGCCTGTTCATCATATGGGTGTTATTTTGTGACCAAGAACAACTTGTTGAGGGCTTAACAGCAGAACCTAAGTGTCCCAACCCAAAATGCATTTGGTCTGAATTAACAACATAATTCTGATTAAAATTCTGAACATAATTGATGGTTGCTCTATTATAGGTATAGGCATAAGCATCACTTCTCCAATGAGTAGAAGCTAAAGGAGAGGTCCTTCTTGTAGAAAGATAATATTGGGAACATGGATTTAATCTTCTAGAGGCAAAACCCATGCCAAAAGGAGCAACTCCTGGTGGACCAGGAGTAGCATAAGCTTGATAACCAGAAGGCTTTTGATCATAAAAATTACAATCCTTAATCAAATGAAATTTACTACCACAAACAAAGCATGTTTTAAAAGACCTTTTATTCAAATGACATTGTTTTAGATTGCTATTCTTATTACAAAAATTTCTAGGAGAATCAACATTCCTAGAACTCAACAAACTAGAACTAGAAACAATGGAAGTAGAAACAGAAGCAACTCTCTCATCACTCATCCTAGCACTAGTAGTAGCAGGGTCATTTGTCTTAGGACTTGAAGATCTTGACTCTTCACTTGAACCACAGGATGCATAGTCACTGGCCTTATCACTGAAAGTACAAGAGACAAAGTCATTAGTATTAGTAGAGCTTTTGGGAGACTCATGCATCTCTGATCCATCCAAGTCTGTTAGCCTCAAAATATTGAGTCAAACAAGAATGCTCGGTCATAGGTTTCTATTGTAATATTTATTAGAATGCTGTAATAGTTAGTTAAATAGTCGTGGTTCACGGGCTTGGATTTAAGCTACTTAAAGCCCAAAAGACAAGCCCGGTCCAAACAATATAGCCCATTATGGTTACATGTAAGCCCGGCTATATAAAGCCCTTCCTAGAATGTTAGGAAGAGTGGATGATCATTGCTTAATCTAATATTCACCAAGTTACTTTTTCAATCGCCATGGGGTAGATTTGTGTTTAGTTTTTGGTTATCATTTTTTGATTTCGTGTGATTTTCATCTTAAAAAATCATCCCGTATCAAAACGTTTTGTGTTTTCGAGCTCAAAAGTTATATACAAATTGCCTACAAAGTTATGGTAGGAATTAGTGTTAATCATTTTTCTTGATTTTTTTATAAAAAGTTGGTAATTTTGGTTTGATTTTCGGAATAAGTTTGGAAAAATCAAGTTATTGGAAAGTTTGTTTATCCGGAATTTGAGGGTTTTACATTATTCAGGATAGAGAGACATTGGTAGATTCCAGATAAGCATGCTTGGGTTGTTATCCGGGATTTTGGGGTTTCATTATTCCGAGTAAGCAGTTTGGCACGTATTCCGGATTAGCAAAAGTATGTTGATTCCGGATAAGAAGTTCGTCTAATATTCCGAATAAGAAATTCGTCAAATATTCCGGATAAGAAGTTCGTCTAATATTCTGGATAAGAAGTTTATGTAATATTCCGGATAAGGTGTTCTTGTATACATTCAGGATAAGGGTGAGTTCACGTATTCTGGATAAGAGGACAATCGTTTATTCCGAATAAGCACGTTTTCTGGATTCCGGATAAGAACTTCTTGAAGATTCCGGATAAGCAATTCTTGAAGATTCCGGACTAGTTACTGCTGTGGATTCCGGATAAGAGGACAATCGAGTATTTCGGATAAGCCACTGAAGACTAATTCCGGATAAGAAAAGGAAGACTACAAGTATTCCGGATAGGACGAAGATCAATTAATCCGGATAAGAGGAATAACAATTATTCCGGATAATAGGAAAAACAAAGATTCTGGATAAGCACCAATATTGTGATTCCGGATAACCCAGCCAACAACATTCTGGATAAACATTAGGAGTAATCCGGATAAGGCTACGCTGAAACATTCCGGATAAGCTAAGTATTGTTGATTCCGGATAGGGTATTTTTTCCGGATTAGAAGCTTTTAGAGATTCCTGATTTGTCATAAATTTCACATTCCGAATTTAGTAGTGCTTGTTATTCCTGATAAAGGTTTTCACAATTTCTTGAAGTTTCAACCACAATCTTCTCACAACCTAATCTACTTAAGATCCTACTCAATTCACATCATTTTTGAGATGGATTCTACTCAAGAATATCGTGTCACAAACAACAACATCATGGTCGCAGGTAACAAAGAGAGACCACCAATGCTTGTCTTTGGTAGGTATGCTCAATGGCAATCACGTTTCATACGATACCTTGATACAAGACCAAATGGTGATGCCTTGAGGAAATGTATTACTCATGGACCATATGTTTTCAAGAAGATCTCAATTCCTCCAAGATCAGCCACTGGTACTACTGATGCAGTACCTGCAAGTGAACGTGATGAAACAAGATCCGATCTCACACCTGAAAATTGTGCTTGGCATGATGCGGAGAAGGAAGCCATTTATATGGTTTTAAGTGGGATTGGAGATGATATTTATTCCACAGTTGATGCATGCCCTACAACACATGAAATGTGGACTGCTATTAAACGCTTGCAACAAGGAGAATCACTCAACAAACAAGATGTCAAAACAAACTTGTTTTGGAATTTTGGCAAGTTTACTTCAAGGGATGGAGAATCAATTGACTCTTACTACTCCAGGTTTTATAAAATGATGAATGACATGACAAGAAATAATCTGCAAGTCTCTACCATGCAAGTCAATGTCCAATATCTTCAACAACTTCAACCCGAGTGGTCACGATTCGTCACTTTAGTGAAACAACAAGAAAACTTAGACGAGGTCTCATATCATCGACTCTTTGATATCTTGAAGCAATTTCCGAATGAAGCAAATGAGATTCGAGCTGAACGTGTTACCAAGACGGCTAATCCACTTGCTTTTTAGTCACTACAACTCAACATGTTCAAGATCATCACTCTCGTGCTCCTAAGTCATATTCCACTACATCATCTTCACCACGATCTTCCACATCATCTAAGTCTTCATCATCCACAAGATCTCGAGGTAAAGTGCCAAGAGCACCATCACCACCATCTGAGTCATCATCTAAAGAAGATAGTGATGAAGACCAAGCTCAAAAGAATCGAGAGATGAAACAACAAATTGCTTTCATAATGAAGACTTACAAGAAAATCTACAAACCCACCAACAAAAATCTTCGCACATCATCTAACACAAAGAACCGGTATGTTGAGAGTCCTCCAAGGTATGACACACGTCGACGTGGTGAAATTCCTTCTAGGTATGATCGACATAATCCAACGCATGTTGAGGGTTCTGCAAGGTATGATCGACAAACTGCCAAGTATGATACTCAGAGGATTGCTGCTGCTACTGGGAATAGGGAAACTGTTGGAAGTCAAGTGGTTCAGCAGAGTGGGATTCAATGTTTTAATTTCCAAGGTTATGGGCATATGGAAAAGGAATGCACGAAGCCAAAAAGGGTTAGAGACTCTGGTTATCATAAGGAAAAGATGCTGCTATACAAGAAGATAGAAGCAGGGGTTAAATTGACAGCTGAGGAAGGAGCAATGCTTGATGACACTGATGATGAAGATTCTGATCAAGAACTTGATGCACATTACTCGTACATGGCAAAGGTTGAAGAAGTTCTCAAAGTCACTGAAGATGACAATGACCCTATCTTTGACACTGAGCCAATCGATAAGGTACACAATACTGATGAATATAATGTGTTTGGTGATATTCATGAGCATAGTGATCTTTCCAATGCCATTAATGACACATGTATGATGGAAAAGGTTGATAGCAATACCACACCCGATTCATCAGACATGTGCAATAATGTGTCTAAGGATGATCAACATGCAAATGAGTATGATGAAGAGGAACGTATTGCGCTTGCTAATTTAATTGCTACTTTACAAAAAGATGTCACTGAAAATAAAAAGAGTCAAAAGCAATTAAAAAAGGCAAACGCTACGCTCACTCAAAATTTGGAAGAATGCAAAGCTGCTCTTATAAAATTGAGTGAGATGACTAAAAGCTTTAGAGATGAGCTCTTTCAGAAAACCAAAGAGCTTGAGGGGTACAAGGGTAGTACGTTAAAAAGTCAAAAGGAGGATTTTGAAAACAAATATAATACAACTCTTGAGTTATTAGCCAAAGAGAAGCGTCAATATAATGTTTTCTTAATGGATGAACATCAAAAAACGTACCTTGCCAATACCAAAGTTAATGAACTTGAAAAAAAGCTCTCTATGACCACTACCGATTCTGCTAAAATTCTTGAGGTTAAGAAACAAGAGGTAGATGCGTTAAAACAAGACTTCAAAAGTAGATATGATAAAGAAACCGAAAAAGTAACGAAACTAGAAGAACAAGTCGAATTTTTGAAGAAAGTTGTTTATAAAACGCATGATTCTATTCAAACCGTAAGAATGCTAGAACCTCCGTCGAAGTTTAAGGGTCAAGCTAGCTTTGCAAGTCCTGAGTACCTTGCCAAATCTCAAGCTGCGAACCTGTGTCTTTATCTTGATGAGACTGAAAGGACCGATCTTGATTACATGCATGTTAGTGCCGATAGTGATGAGACTGACCTTTGGGATGATGATAGTCGACCACTTGTCAATAAGGAGTTTGTGAAACCATATAATTATGCTTACATGAATAGTCTTTATGGTCTTTTTAACAAACAAACTCAGAAAACCCGTGAGGAAGTGTTTTTAGAATGCAAAAAAAAAGAATGCAACGGAAGAAAGCATTTGCCCCTAAGAAATCTAATGTTTACAAATACATAAATTACCTCCCTCTAGATGAATATAAATGCAAGAGTAGGAAAACATCAGGTATTCTTAAACACCACATAGATAATGTTAAATCTATTGTTGAAAGAGATTGGGCAAAACGTGAAATGATGAGTGGACACGCCCGATTCCTCAAGATATTACCTAGCTTGTGAAAGAACTATTAATCCCAAATACGACATTAATTAAAGAAACTGTTCTTCAGTTTGAGGATTTCATTCGGACTGAAATGTATGATGATTTAAAATATGTTGAATCTCTTGAGAAACACATTGATGATCTTCAAATGGAGAAGACTGAGTTTTCAGATGAATATGATTTACTCTTGCAAGAATGCGTTTCTAAAGATGTTATGTGTGCTTATTTTACATCTTGTGCTGATATTGATGAATATTTTGATGTTGCATGAAAATATCTTGATAAGATCAAAGAATGTGAGCATCTTGAAATTGAGCTTTCGAAACGTAAAGAAAATGTTGATAAAAAGGCTTTTGAGTTACTTCAACACAAAACTGATTTCCTTCAAAAACATTGTCATTCTCTTGAACTTGCTTTGCAAAAAGACGTTGGTAGTTTTCCACATGATAATAACTTGCAAGAAAAACTTTCCAAAACGTTTCGTGAAATGAATGAACAGAATTTGGAAATTAAAGGGTTGAAAGCTCAGTTACAAGACAGGGACAGAGCGATAGCAGAGTTGCAGAAACTTGTTGCTAAAGTGGGTGGGAAAGTTGTGGGGAACCAAGCATTAAGAAACATGTTGTTAGACAACCCAATGCCTCTAAAGAGAACAGATCCTCTATCTTGGGAAAACCATCTACTTTATCTAATTCATCGTTTGCAAAACCTGTGTTTGCCCCCAAGATGGATGGAAAGGAAAGGTTACCACATAATCAACCCATAAGGAATGTCATAGCACCAAGCGTTAAGCACAATAATGTGATTAAACCAGGGATGTATAGAATGACCACTAAGCCCACAAACAAAGTTACTCAATCGCCTCAGACTTTTAGAAACACTAATATTCGTGTGTCTTCTACTACATGAATAGTCTCCACTACTAGTGTTATCCGGCCTCGGCTTACGAGCACTAAAGTGAATGATAAGGTATGGAAACACAAGAATCAAGGGAAGATGAAGGAAGTAGAAGAACACCCTAGGAATTTGAATGTTTTTAAGAATAAAAAGTCTGTAATCGCATGTAATGACGACTTAAATGATGTGAATGATTTGAATGCTATGAATGTGAAATTTGTTTGTGTCAAATATGGAAAGTGTGTTAATGCTTATCATTCTATGTGTGCTATGAATAAAGTCAAAGGCGTAGATACTAGAACTAAGAAGCAAGTTGCGATTCCTATTAGAGCTAGTAAACCCAAACGCAAAGTGAACCATTCTGGTGCTAGCCCTACTAAGAAATGTAATGCAACAGACTCCACCACCAAAAATCCTAGAAGCAAAATTAAGTAATTATATGAGTCTGCTATCAAGTCTTGGAAATGGTGGTTTGCTAATCAATGTCCTCCAGGATATAAATGGATGCCTAAAGTTAGGACAGAAAATGTGACTTCGAGTGTTAGTATGCCTTTAAATGTTGATACGGACACTATTGATTCTACTATCACAACTACCGTGGTATCCAGTTTAGCAAATGCTCCATCGTGTTCTAACTCTTCTACAGGTGATACAAATAATTCTATTCATACTGGACTCCGGATGCACGAAGCACGTGACGGGGAATCTCAAGCTTCTAATTAACTTCGTGGAGAAGTTCCTGGGTACGGTCCGATTCGGAAATGATCAATTTGCACCGATCCTAGGATATGGAGATTTGGTTCAGGGGAATATTACAATCAAAAGGGTATACTACGTCGAAGGGCTCAATCACAATCTCTTCTCGGTTGGTCAATTCTGTGATGCAGATTTGGAGGTTGCTTTCAGAAAGAAGACATGTTTTGTTCGTGATTATGATGGGAATGACTTACTTACCGATACACGAGGTACTGATCTTTACACAATCTCACTACAATACACAACTTCATCAACTCCAATTTGCTTCATGGCTAAAGCTTCAACAACTCAGGCATGGTTATGGCATCAACGTCTTTCTCATCTCAACTTTGATACCATTAACTTGCTTTCCTAGAAAGATATTGTGAGAGGCCTTCCAAGTTTGAAATTCATCAAAGATCATCTTTGCTCTTCTTGTGAACTTTGCAAAGCTAAACGAAGTAGCTTCAAAACAAAGACCACACCAAGCTCTAAAGGACGGTTAGATCTTCTTCATATAGATTTGTGTGGTCCCATGCGTGTTCATAGTATCAATGGGAAGAAATACTTGATGGTAATTGTCGATGACTACTCAAGATACACATGGACTCACTTCTTGAGGTCCAAGGATGAAACACCCGACGTTCTCATCAGCTTCCTTAAATTGATACAACGTGGTCTTCAAGCTAAAGTTAAAGTGGTTCGTACTGACAGAGGTACATAATTTTTGAATTCAAAACTGAGAAACTATTTTGAAGCCGAAGGGATTGAACATGAAACATCTATTGCTCGAACACCCGAACAAAATGGTGTTGTTGAAAGACGAAACCGTACTTTAGTTGAGGCTGCTCGAACATTACTATCTGCTTCAAAACTTCCAATATACTTTTGGGCCGAAGCCGTGTCAACCGCATGCTACACACAATACCGCTCCTGAATTATCCCAAGACACGAAAAGACACCATATCACATAATTCATGATCGAAAACCTTCACTCAAACACCTTCATGTTTTTGAATGTACTTGTTACATTATTCGAGATGGTGAAAATTTGGATAAGATGAAAGAGAAAGGTGATGCATGTATTCTTGTGGGATATGCAACTCAGCTAAGGGATATAGAGTGTACAACAAGAGAACAAATTTGATAGTCGAGACTATTCACATTCGATTTGATGAATTACAAGAAATGGCACTTGAACAACACAGTTTAAGCCCCGATCCGCAATGACAAACGACTTCCGTTCACAACCGCACGGAACTTGGAACTCAAGACCACAGCAATGAACTGTCAAGTTCAACGCTGGTTCCAGAAAATGCTCCTAGAGCTGATATGACAGTCAACACGACAATTGAAGAGTTGGAAATGTTATATGGACCAATGTATGATGAATATTTCACGGGGGAGAAACAAGTTGAATCAAAGTCTTCCGTTGTCACTCATGATAAGAATGATGATACCGATCATCGTCAACAAAACGATACAACCTCATCTACTTCAACACCGGTTGCTGCAGAGTTACTTCCTCAGAATATCACTTCAACAATCGATCCTACAACATCCACAACTACTGTCATTGCTCCAGAGAACAAAATCAAGCAGACAATGCATTATCTGACGAAGACGAATTTATCAACCCATTCGGTACACTAGTACACGAAACTGGAGAGTCTTCTACTCGCCATGTTGATCTGTCAAATATGCACACGTTCTACCAACGACATCCTTCAACACATCATTGGACCCAAGATCATCCTTTGGTTTAAGTAATTGGAAACCCTTCACAGCCCGTTCGCACAAGACGACAGCTTAACACCGATGGCGATGTTTGTATGTTCGCACTCGCCGTGAGTTCAGCTGAAACGAAAAACATCAAAGAAGCCATGGCTGATCACGCTTGGATTGAATCGATGACGGATGAACTTCAACAATTTGAAAGACTTAAAGTCTGGGAACTTGTTGACAGACCATACGATGTAATACCATTAAATATTCGATGGATTTGGAAAAACAAGATGGATGAAGAGAACACGATCATCAAGAATAAATCTAGGCTAGTGGCTAAAGGGTTTGGACAGAAAGAGGGTATTGATTTTGAAGAATCATTTGCACCAGTAGCTCGAATGGAAGCGGTCAGGATTTTTCTTGCTTATTGATACAAGAGATTTTTCTTGGGTTTCAATTTAATTCTCGTAATCTTCTCGAATCGATCACGGTTCAAAGTGGAATAGTTGTTTTGGTTACTAAAAAGGGGTTTGGTTTTCTATGCTACTAATAAGGATTAAATGCGAAAAGATATAAAATTTAAGTAAAAGCAGTTAATTAAATAAAGCTTGAATTAAAATTAAACAAATAAACAGTAAAAACAAAAACAGTGAAATAACCCTTACTGAAAATTACTTGATTCGGAATAATTGATGCTCATTCGGAATAAGGACTGATCCGGAATAATAGTGCTCATCCGGAATATATGGTTCATGCGGAATAATAGCTCATTCGGAAGATTTGCTTGATTCGGAATGATTCTGTTTACTCGGAATAAAATCGACTCGGAATAAATTAAACAAAAAGCTTCATTTGGAATAACTAAAAACTGATTCGGAACATTCTTGGAAAAACCTTGATTCAGAATAATGTTGATTCGGAATAAAATTCCTTGCTCATTCGGAATATTTAATAAAAATCCTTCATTCGGAATTAAAACTGATTCGGAATAATTAATAAAAAACCTTCATTCGGAACATCCCTTCATCTAGAATATTGATTATTCCGGATAAAGACACTGATTCGGAACAACTGAATGAAATTACTTGATTCGGAATATTGCTTGATCCGGAACAATCTGTTCGTTCGGAATATTAATTTGACTTGGAATAAAAATTGAAATCAACTGATTCGGAACATACTAGGCAAAAGCTTCATCCGGAACAATATGTCAAAACCCTTGATTCGGAATAATGAATTGATTTGAAATCTGGGGAATGATGATGACGCGAAGAACAGGGAAAGAACACAAGGACGAATTTAACCAAAATCACCAAGTTTTTAACCAAAACTTAAACCAATTTCACCACTAATCATCTATTAATCATAATCATCAAACCAAAACAACAAAAACACAAAACCCACTTACTTTTGAAGATCAAAATCAACCTAATAAGAACTTAATACTTTGAATCAAAAAGAGAAAGATGAACAAGATTAAATGAAAGATGATATTGATTGATTAAAGTAGAGTAAACAAAAGGGAAGATTAAAAACTTACAAGATTAGAGATTCAACAAAAATGAAAAATCACCAACACCTTAATGGTGTTGGCTTCCTACGAAAACAAAGAAAATAAAAGACTGGAAATGAAAAACTAGCTCAAAATGTATGAAGAAAGGTCCTATTTATAGGTCATCAAGTTGGTTGGTGAGTAGGCTTTCTCCCTTTCTTCTTGTCTTCTCGTCTTTTTAGAAAAGTTGACGTTTTCGATTTCGATTCGGGATTTGTCGACGAATAAATTCAACTCGTCTTTTAATTTCTTCGTTTAATAGACTTGAGTTCTTTCGTCATATGTAAATCTTCCATCTTCGGTCCTTTTCTTCGATAAATCTTCAAATAGGCCCATTGACTTCAAATCTTTTGCATCTCTTGGACAATAGACTTCGTCTTGAGTCTTTTTCTTCGATAAAACGCGTGCAATCCCATGTTTTCTTTAATATTTATCCGGTTGGCTCTGAAAACATAACAAACACACAAACCACGCATAATTCCAAACAAATGACATTAAATACGCGTTTTGGTCTTGTTTTAGTAAGAAATGAGTGGTAAAAGGATGGGTGTTTTCACACCTATCAAATCCCCTACACTTAACCATTTCCATGCCCTCATGCAATGCTTAGTGATAAAGAAAATTTACACTTTTCTCATAATCAATCAACCTTGGCCATATTAATATACTACTAAAACAAAAATTTAAACTACTATGAAGAAATAAAACTTTAAAGGAAACAAAAGGGATAGAAAACCATTTTCACTTGAAAATAGCAATATGGAAATAACTTGCAAAGAGATCTAAGACTTACATTAGGGCTTCGATGCTGCGAAGATTTATCACCCTCAAGTTTCACGTTCCCCAAACTAAGCTTAAAAACGAGATCATTGTTATTATAAGTTAGCAAAACAAACACTTACACACATGGCTTAATTATATGCTTAAACTCCCTTATTCCTAGGTGTATCTCTTATATTTTATTGTTGCTTAGAATGATCATGAAGATGCATTTTTGGACTTATTGCGATAGTTTATTTAGGCTGAAAGCAAAGTAGGACGATTTGATTAATAGTTAGCTAAAGGACAAAATCTCTTAAAACTGCTTCTCGGGATATCAAAAAGTTCATATCTTGGCATAACTTGCTTCACGATTTGAGACCTTTCTCGGGCCGATATTTGGCATGTACTTCATACTTCATATCTTGAGAGACGTTCTTGAGATAATGGTCTTCTCTTCGTTAATAGAGTTTCTTCACTTGGAGACTTTTGAGGGATACTCCAACTTTGTTGACTACGACTTCATCATTATTTCTTCAATCGTTATTTGGGATTTTGAGATACAACGATCCGCCTCCTTTTCGGACTTGGATCTATTTATCCTCATACCTTGTTAGGGTCTTTTCGGATAGACTTCTCCATGATCTTTATGGAAGTTGATTGCTTTTCGTCGTGAGTCTTGATCCTTCATATCGATTTTGGGAATAATGCTTTTCACATCACCTTGGATCTTTAGCAATAAAATGGAATCCTCATGCCTTGTTAGGGCCTTTTCGGACTCGCCAATCTTCGCGCCCCGCTTCATAAGTTATGCCTTGGCTATGAACTCTTATCATTACCGAGCAACTTTTAAACGATCTTGGGCTAGCAGCTAAGTTATTCAATAAAATCGTACGACCTTACTTATTGCAGATAAATTATTAGCAAGCGATGGGAGAATAGGCTTATAATCACACCAAGTGTGCTTGTGCAAGAATACCGACTTATAATTGACTCTATCATTTCTCGTTCTCCACAATTTAAAATCTCAAGTAATGAGACTCGTGGATGCTTAGCCTAATAAACCAATTAATGTCTACATGGTTAAGGATACTAGCTAGAATAAACTTGGATAAGTCTATTCGGGTTGAGTCAAAATAATCGCAACGGGCCTAATATGTCAAAGATTTCAAAACTAGCTACACCACTTTATTAATATTTTTGACTTTATTGTGGGATATATACATATGAAAGCAACGATAAAAATTTATAAATTACGACTATATGGCCAAAGTTAATTAAAATTTGAAAAATGCTGAAAAAGATGATTTTCTGGTTAAATGAAGGCATTTTAATGGAAAAGTCCACTTAAAACTTCGATAGAAGTCTCCCCTACACTTAATATAAACATTGTCCTCAATGTTTAAGCATGTGGGAAAAGTCTCCCCTACACTTATGACATTGTGCACGTTGGTTAAATCAAGCTAAGGAGGAGACAACTAAAGTGATCAATTTCAAATGTGAGTATGAAGAAAATTGAATCACGATAGTTGAGAGATAGAACCGGATTGCGGATAACACGGGAGCACGGTTCTTCAAAGGTTCCAAAAGTGCATTCATCCCTGTAATCACATCACCACACAAACACAAACAACCTATATAGGTCCCCCTACACTTAGGAGGTAAAATGGAAAAGGATAGACACTCGGGTTGCCTCCTGAGGAGTGCTTGTTTTTTATAACCGAGTCACGAGCCTGACTCGACCCAAAATTAGTTCATGGGAAACGTGGTGAGGGATAGAATCATCTCATGAGAGATGTCCTCACCAAAGTACAACTTCACTCGTTGGCCATTCACCTTAAAATTGGGTCCATTAGGTTGAGCGAGCTCGAGAGTACCATATGGAAAAATTTGGGCAATGGTGAATGGGCCGGACCAACGAGATTTCAGCTTGCCCGAAAAGATTTTCAACCGAGAGTTAAAGAGTAAAACTTTGTCTCCAACTTGGAACTCTCGGTTTTTAATCTTAGACTCATGAATGAGCTTAGTCTTTTCCTTATAGATCAAAGAATTTTCATAAGCCTCATTGCGGAGTTCATTGAGCTTATTGAGTTGGATTTTGCGTAGGTCACCGTCTTTGTTGATATCGAAGTTAGCCCACTTCAAGGCCCATTAAGCCTTGTGCTCCAACTCAATGGGGAGGTGGCATGCTTTCCCGTACACGAGACGATATGGTGTACAACCAATCGGAGTCTTGTATGCGGTACGAAAAGCCCACAGAGCATCATCAAGTTTATCGGCCCATGAGGCACGATGCTCTCCCACGGTTTGTTCAAGAATTCGCTTTAACCCTCGGTTAGAGATTTCAGCCTGGTCATTAGTTTGTGGGTGGTATGCGGTGAAAAGACGATGATTTACACCATACTTAGCCATGACTCTTGCGAATTGATCATTGCAAAAATGAGTCCCGCGATCACTAATAATGGCACGAGGCACACCGAATCTAGCGAATAGCAACTTCAAAAAGTTACAAACCACCCTTGCGTCATTAGTGGGTAAAGCTTTAGCTTCAACCCATTTAGAAACGTAGTCAACGGCTACAAGGATGTATTTGTTTCCTTTGGATGAAGGGAATGGCCCCATAAAGTCGATGCCCCATATATCAAAGATTTCACATTCTTGTATGAAATTTTGAGGCATCTCATCTTTATGTGTGATCTTGTCTTGTCTTTGGCAAGCATCACAATGTTTAACCATTTCGTGAGCGTCACGGTAAATGGTGGGCCAATAAAATCCCGAGTCAAACACTTTCTTAGCGGTGAAGTTGGGACCAAAGTGACCACCGGTGGGTCCTTTGTGGCAAGCGTCAAGGATTTGTACCGCTGCCGGTCCATCAACACATCGGCGAATAATCAAATCAGCGCATTTTTTGAAGATATACGGGTCATCCAAAAAGTAAGTCTTAATGTCTTTAAAGAACTTTTTCTTTTGTTGGGATGTTAACCCGTCAATTAGAATTCCACCCGCCAAGTAGTTTGCAATGTCCGCAAACCACGGGATTTTATCTTGATTCGAATCGATAGACATTAAGGTATCAAGGGGAAAAGAGTCATTGATCTCTTTGTTCGGATGATCCCCTTGATAAGGATCCTCAAGTCTACTGAGATGATCCGCGGCTAGGTTTTCAGCTCCCTTCATATCACGAATTCCGATTTTAAATTCTTGAAGTAGCAAAACCCAGCGAAGAAGTCTTGGTTTAGAATCTTGTTTAGTTAACAAGTACTTCAACGCGGAATGATCGGTATACACGATGGTGGTAGAAAGGACAAGATAGGGGCAAAACTTTTCAAAAGCATAGACAACAGCTAAAAGCTCTTTTTCGGTTGTCGTGTAATGCAATTGAGCCCCTGTCATTGTCTTGCTAGCGTAATGGATCGGTTGGAAGTGTTTATTCACTTTTTGGCCCAAAACCGCTCCAATAGCAAAGTCGCTAGCATCGCACATCAACTCAAAGGGTAGCTCCCAATTAGGGGTAACCAAGATCGGTGCCTTAGTTAGCTTATCCTAAAGAAGGTTGAAGGCTTCAATAAACTCTTTGGAAAAGATAAAGGAGTATATTTTTCCAAGAGGTGGGTCATTGAGCAAGCGATTTTAGAAAAATCTTTGATGAATCGACGGTAGAAGCCCGCATGACCGAGGAAACTTCTCACACCCTTCACGGTTGAAGGTGGAGGCAATTTAGCAATAACATCGACTTTAGCACGGTCCACTTCAAGACCGGCTTTGGAGATTTTTTGTCCTAGCACGATGCCCTCTTTTTACCATGAAATGGCATTTTTCCCAATTAAGAACAAGGCGAGTGTCTTCACACCGCTTAAGCATACGTTCTAAATTGGCAAGGCAAGCAGAGAAAGAATCGCCATAAACCGAGAAATCATCCATGAAGACTTCCATAGTTTCTTCAACCATGTCATGGAAGATAGCCATCATACACCTTTGGAATGTCCCAAAAGCATTGCATAAACCGAAAGGCATGCGTTTGTAAGCAAATGTTCCATAGGGACAAGTGAATGTGGTTTTCTCTTGGTCTTTGGGATCGATGGGAATTTGAAAATACCCGGAGAAACCGTCTAAAAAGCAGTAATAGTCATTACCCGCTAGACGCTCGAGCATTTGATCCATGAAAGGAAGAGGAAAGTGATCTTTTCGCGTGACATCATTGAGTTTGCGATAGTCGATACAAACTCTCCACCCAGTAACGAGACGAGTAGGAATCAACTCGTTGTGTTCATTGGGAACAACGATTATTCCGCCCTTCTTGGGCACACAATGGACGGGACTTACCCATGGCGAATCCGAAATAGGGTAAATCATGCCGGCATCAAGAAGTTTGATAACCTCTTGTTTGATGACGTCATGAATTCAAGGATTAACCCTTCTTTGGCTTTGGATTGCGGGTTTAAAGTCATCTTCCATGAGAATTTTGTGAGTACAAAAGTTTGGATCAATTCCGTGGATATCAGAGATTTTCCAAGCAATTGCCTTCTTATGATCTTTAAGCACGGCGATAAGGCAAGATTTTTCTTCTTCGTTCAAGTCCTTAGCGATGATGACGGGCGACTTCTTCTTGTCTTCAAGGAACACATACTCGAGATGGGACGGTAATTCCTTAAGCTCTAAATCCGGAGGATTTTCGATGGGAGGCGTATTCAAAGTCGGTTCATCGATAGCAATAGCCTTAGGAGATGGTGGAGAAATATGGTCCTCTTTGAGAAGTTTCTCAATGAGACGGATGTATTCATCCCAATCGGTGGGAGAATCGTCATATTCTAAGTTCACATCTCCCATGGTTGCTTCAAAATCTTTCCAAAGGAAATCACTTTCTCCAAATAGAGTTAGTGATGAATCAATAGAGGCAACGGTATCAACATTGGGAAGAGAGGTAAGACTACTTTTACAAGCGTCTTTAAAGTGTTCTTCACAAGCCTCATCAAGAACGTCGATACAATTAACACTCTCGTATAGATAAGGATGTTTAGAAATCTTACCCATGTTGAAGACAATTTGATCGTCACCAACTCTCATGATAAGCTCACCCGCTTCTACATCGATGAGAGTGCGACCGGTCCTCAAGAATGGACGTCCAACGATTAATGGAACCCGAGGGTCCATCTCGTAGTCGACGACGACGAAATCGGCAGGAAAAGTGAATTTGTCGACTCCTACAAAAACGTCTTCGGCTATCCCCACTGGATAAGCAACCGTACGGTTAGCTAATTCCAAAGTCATTTTGGTGGGGACTAGCTCTGGGAGAGATAATTGCTTCCAAACGCTTAAGGGCATTAAATTGATACTAGCACCTAGATCGGCTAGGGCCATGCAATTCTCTACTCCCGGGAAGTTATAAGGTATTAAGAAGCGACCCGGATCACCAAGTTTGGTTGGCAATTTCCTTAAGATCACTACAGAGCAATTCTCGTTAAGTTGGGTATTATCAATATCAAGAAGCTTCTCCTTGTCGCTAAGAAGATCTTTAAACATCTTCGCGTATTTAGGCATCTGAGCGAGAGCCTCAACGAAGGAGATGTTGAAATTCAATTGTTTAAACATTTTGAGAAAGTTTGAAACTTGAATATCGTCCTTGCTTTTGAGCTTCTCTTTCCTCAACCTTGAGGGATAAGGTATATCGGAAGAAGAGGAAGTATTTGGGATAGTAGGATCACTCACATCCTTGGGTGGAGGAGGGGTAGAAGTAAGAGGTGGAGGAATTGGGGAAGTAGAAGATTGAGGAATAGGAATAGGGGACTCGTTTTCCGTAGTCACGATCACCGGTGGAGATATAGGAAGCTCGGGTTCCTTGGTACCTTTGCCACTGCGAGTAGTGATTGTTGTCATCTCCCCTCTTGGATTAGCAACGGTGTTACTCGGAAGAGTACTCGAAGAAGAGGTTTGATTACCTTGGAAGAAACCAGCCATCATGTCCATAAGATCGTTCCCTTGTTTCACCATGTCGCCCTTCAAGTTAATAATCTGGGTCTGTAGATTCTTCACCAACACATCATTCGTCCGCATGTACGTTTCGACCTCGTGGTTGAAAACGGTGGGTTGAGTAGGAGGAGGTGCTTGATAAGCAGGTGGTTGGTAAGGAGCGGGTTGGTAAACTTGAGTAGGATTTTGAGGTGGATATGGTTGTCTTTGAGGTGGTTGGTATGGTGCTCGAGGTTGGTTTTGGTTGGTCGGTTTAGGTTTTGTTGTTGGTTTTGATTGTTTGGAGGAAAACCGGGCGGTGAGAGAAAGTTGTTTGAGCGATAGCTGAGCAAGTTACGGTCTCCTTGAGGACGAGCTTGATAACCGACTGGAGGATAAGTACCGTATGCTGCGTTAATATTCTCAGAAGTATAGTCTTGGGTGGAGGTACAAGTATTGTAAGAGTGAGGACCCCCACATATTTCACATGGTTGGCTTACAGCATTGACTTAAGCGTTTTAAGCGTTGATGCTTTTGGTGTTGTTAGCGGTTTGGGTAGCAAGCGATTCAAGAAGCGACGTAATTTTGTCGAGTCTCTTGTTGTTGTCACTAGTGCTTGCACTAGCGGCATTGGTCCGAACACTCTTGGTTTGCACTCTAGACTTATTCTCAATAATATCCCAAGCGGCATTATAACTCTTAACCAACATATTACCCCCCGAGGCACTATTTAGTGAATCTTGATCATTCATGCTTAAACCATTGTAAAAAGTATTAATTTGGTGCACTTTGGTAAAACCATGTTGTGGGCACTTTCTTAAAAGGTCTTTAAAACGGTCCCAAGATTCACTAAAAGACTCATCGTACTTTTGTTCAAAATTAATAATTTCATTCCGCAAAGCGGTAGTATGAGAGGGTGGGAAAAAGTAGTTTATGAATTTGGTCTCCAAGTCCGTCCATGTCAGAATACTTTGTGGCGGTTCCTTTGCAAGCCAATGCCGGGCTTGTCCCTCTAAGGAGAAAGGAAAAAGTTGTAAGCGGATTACCTCTTGTGGAACACCATCGAATTTGACCGTATTTGTGAGTTGAAGGAACCTTTTGATGTGGTCATGAGGATCATCAATGGTACGCCCCAAGAATGGTTGAGTAGAGACCATTTTAATAAACCGGATTTGAGCTCAAAGTTGTTGGCTGCAATCGCGGGTATGACAATTGGATCGTTGTTGCCCTCCACATGTTCTTGCAAAAGTTTGATCATAGGGCGATTGTCCGGTAGAGGTTCATTGTTGTTATTATTCATGTTGTTTTGAGGTGGATTGTTATTGTTGTTGTGTACACCGGCCATGTCTAAGTTATCGAGAGTCTCGGGCTCTTGATAAGACGTTGACCGAGTGCGCATACACCTACAAAAGAACTAACAAAGCAAGAAATATTTTTGGTTTTTTATGTTTTTTTAATTTTTTTGTATTTTTGAAAATTTTATATATATTTTTTTTAGGGTTTTTGAAATTTTTTATGAAAAAGTAACGTTCACGGCGAACGGATCCCAAAATCCAATTTCTCACAAAAAACTGTTAATCGTTACGAGAAGAGCCGGCAGCGGCGCCATTTAATACAAGAGATTTTGCTTGGGTTTCAATTTAATTCTCGGAATCTTCTCGAATCGATCATGGTTCAACGTGGAATAGTTGTTCTTGGTTACTAAAAAGGGGTTTGGTTTTCTATGCAACTAAAAAGGATTAAATGCGAAAAGATATAAAATTTAACTAAAAGCAGTTAATTAAATAAAGCTTGAATTAAAATTAAACAAATAAACAGTAAAAACAAAAACAATGAAATAACCCTTACTGAAAATTACTTGATTCGGAATAATTGATGCTCATTCAGAATAAGGACTGATCCGGAATAATAGTGCTCATCCGGAATATATGGTTCATGCGGAATAATAGATCATTCGGAATATTTGCTTGATTCGGAATGATTCTGTTTACTCGGAATAAAATCGACTCGGAATAAATTAAACAAAAAGCTTCATTCGGAATAACTAAAAACTGACTCGGAATATTCTTGAAAAAAACCTTGATTCGGAATAATGTTGATCCGGAATAAAATTCCTTGCTCATTCGGAACATTTAATAAAAATCCTTCATTCGGAATTAAAACTGATTCGGAATAATTAATAAAAAACCTTCATTCGGAACATCCCTTCATCCGGAATATTGATTATTCCGGATAAAGACACTGATTCGGAATAACTGAATGAAATTACTTGATTCGGAATATTGCTTGATCCGAAACAATCTGTTCGTTCGGAATATTAGTTTGACTCGGAATAAAAATAGAAATCAACTGATTCGGAACATACTAGACAAAAGCTTCATCCGGAACAATATGTCAAAACCCTTGATTCGGAATAATGAATTGATTCGGAATCTGGGGAATGATGATGACGCGAAGAACAGGGAAAGAACACAATGACGAATTTAACCAAAATCACCAAGTTTTTAACCAAAACTTAAACCAATTTAACCACTGATCATCTATTAATCATAGTCATCAAACCAAAACAACAAAAACACAAAACCCACTTACTTTTGAAGATCAAAATCAACCAAATAAGAACTTAATACTTTGAATCAAAAAGAGAAAGATGAACAAGATTAAATGAAAGATGATACTGATTGATTAAGGTTGAGTAAACAAAAGGGAAGATTAAAAACTTACAAGATTAGAGATTCAACAAAAATGAAAAATCACCAACACCTTAATGGTGTTGGCTTCCTACGAAAACAAAGAAAAGAAAAGACTGGAAATGAAAAACTAGCTCAAAATGTGTGAAGGAAGGTCCTATTTATAGGTCTTCAAGTTGGTTGGTGAGTGGGCTTTCTCCCTTTCTTCTTGTCTTCTCGTCTTTTCAGAAAAGTTGACGTTTTTGATTTCAATTCGGGATTTGTCGACGAATAAATTCAACTCGTCTTTTAATTTCTTCGTTTCATAGACTTGAGTTCTTTCGTCATATGTAAATCTTCCATCTTTGGTCCTTTTCTTCGATAAATCTTCAAATAGGCCCATTGACTTCAAATCTTTTACATCTCTTGGACAATAGACTTCGTCTTGAGTCTTTTTCTTCGATAAAACCCGTGCAATCCCATGTTTTCTTTAATATTTATCCGGTTGGCTCTGAAAACACAACAAACACACAAACCACGCATAATTCCAAACAAATGACATTAAATACGCGTTTTGGTCTTGTTTTAGTAAGAAATAAGTGGTAAAAGGATGGGTGTTTTCACACCTATCACTTATGTTGCACATAAGGGATTCATTGTCTATCAAATGGACGTAAAGACGGCATTTATTAACGGTCCTTTGAAGTAAGAAGTCTATGTCACGCAGCCGGAAGGATTTGTCAATCCTCATTATCCTGACAAGGTGTATCGTCTTTACAAAGCACTATATGGACTCAAGCAAGCTCCAAGGGCGTGGTACAACGAGCTCTCGAAATTTCTGGTCTCCAAAGGTTTCTCAAAAGGTTCCATTGATCTAACTTTGTTTACTTATAAATATGGGGATGACATTTTTCTTGTGCAGATTTATGTTGATGACATTATTTCCGGGTCTACAAACCCAAAACTTTCAAAATGGTTTGAAAAAGTAATGCACAGTAGATTTGAAATGTCTATGATGGGCGAACTAAAATTCTTTCTAGGAATTCAAGTTCACCAATCCCCAAGTGGTATATTCATTAACCAAGCTAAGTATTGTCAAGAGATAATCAAAAAGCATTCTATGACTTCATGTGACCCCGTTGGGACACCTTTATCAACCACATCCCTAGATGCTGATTTGGAGGGATTACCCATAGATCAAACGAGATATCGTTCCATGATCGGCTCCCTCATGTACTTAACATCAAGCCGACCAGATATATCATATGCTACGTGTTATTGTGCACGATATCAAGCACGACCCACTGAAAAGCACCTCAAGGAGGTTAGACAGATCTTTCGGTACCTTAAGAATACCATTCACATGGGACTCTGGTATTCGAGGGAAACCGGTTTCTTTCTAACGGCCTATTCAGATTCTGATCATGTAGGGTGTCTTGATACACGTAAAAGTACTTCTGGTGGTGTACAATTTCTAGGTCAAGATAAGCTTGTGGGATGGTCTTCCAAGAAGCAGGATTGTACGTCACTTTCATCAGCTGAAGCGGAGTATGTGTCTCTATCTGCGTGTTGTGCTCAAGTTCTTTGGATGAGAACACAACTCACGGATTATGGCTTCCACTTTGATAAAGTACCTATGTACTGTGACTCAAAGTCGGCCATAGCCATCTCCTGCAATCCGGTAAAGCATTCCCGCATGAAGCACATCGATGTCAGATACCACTTCATTAAGGAACAAGTTGAAAAGGGTATTGTTGAATTATACTTTGTTGGAACTGATTACCAATTAGATGACTTGTTTACCAATGCTCTTTCGAAAGAGAGGTTTGCGTATCTTGTTAGGCAAATTGGTATGAGATGTTTGACTCCAGCAGAACTGGAGATTCTGGCAAACAAGTCTGCTTGATTCATCTATCAAACATCTATCTGTAAATATTAATGAAAAAGCAAAATACAAAATTAAAAAAATCTTTGATAATCCAAAATTATTCTTCTCGACATGTCTTTCAGTATCGATAATATGGACGTACCTAGAAATGTCTCTCAATAACGACACGGGTGTGTACATAAAGCTCGAATGAAAGTTGTAAATATTTTTCAAAACATGTCATTTCTATTTTTTTTTCAAAAAGGAAATTGTCTATTTTGGACAATATTTCCAACAACGGGTAGAGCAATCTATCTTGGGTTGAGCTTGTCACAAAACATTCACCGTTTTGAGCTCAACACAATGGCTTGTAATCACTTTCAGATTGCAAACCGGAACTATATTCACGGGGGAGTGTACGATTTCGTGCTCTTACCCTTAGCAAAAGAAATTAAATCTTCTTACACTTGAGTGGATTCGTCAAGACATTCAAAGCCTATGAACTCAAGTTTATGCTTTAGAAAAACCTTTTCGACAAAAATAATTGATTTTTCAAAAAGCGTTGAACACAATTTTTTTTCAAGAATTTCTCAATGATATTCAGAATCTTTCAAAAATTGTGTGTTCAACAAATCCTATCCTCAAAAGTTTAATGTGGATCAATTCCTCGTAAAGACAATTCCATTGGATCAATTTTTGAGGGGGAGCGTTCCAAAATTCATGCTAAGTTTGACACATCTTTCTCCCGAAGATTTTCAAGACTATTTTTCAAAATATATTTTAATCAAATTTGGTATCTCTAATATCAAAAGATTTTATATATTAGAGATAGGGAAGAAAATGTGATTAAAATGTGATCTAAAGACTCAAGCACTCATGGTTTCGATCAAATACCCACAACATCTTTACATCTTTAATTCACGACGTTATTGGTGTCAAAAGGGTGGTTAGGTTTAAGTCCTATGATCCAACCAGATCCGGAGGGATCTTCCCAGGGACAATCCAATAGATTATTAGAAGTCCTTAGGAAAGATGGAGTAGAATGTGAACGTAGCTGAATGCCGACTAAGTACTGATGCTAGCACTGGAACAATCACAACAAGTTGTTAGTAATGATGTCTTGGTAAGCATTGAAGGGGTTGAAGAACGAAAAAGAAATGTAAGGATAAAGGGTGTAAAGAAATTAGCCCTCCATAAAACTTAGGTAGAAACCGGGTTAACACATCATGAAGACAACTCATCATGGACCCAGTGATGTGAAGCACAACCCTTTCCTAGCTACTCAGACTTCTCTTAAAAGAAGTTTGTTTTATTGTCACGGAGATCAACACGACTTCTATTGACTTTCTCACTCCGAGATAGTTGATATTGAATAGGTGGCATCTGCTCCAGCCTTCGACCACTAAAAGTGCACAAATCGAGTCTAGAGCCAAGAGATCATTCAAATCTCGTTAGGACACATAGATGAAGATCAAGAGACTCCTACGCTATATCCTTGCGATATTGCTAGAACACTCAGAGTGATACTACTTAGTATTCACAATGATGAGTGGAAATCCTTCCAGTGTTAACATCAAACAGCACTGCGGTAGGTCATATGCAAGATTCTTTATGAATTGAACATGTGTAAAACTGAAAAGCAAAAGTGGTTTGATTCTGAATTGATTCAAACTCGTTTCAGGTTTCTACGCAATATCTTTATGGTCTTGCCAGAACATTAAGAGTGATATTCATTAATATTCACAGTGACGAATGGAAATCCTTCTAGAGTCAACATCAAACAGTGCTACGGTAGGTGACTTGTGAGATTCTTATGAATCAAACTTGTGTCAACTGGAAAGCAACAATGGTTAGATTCTTAATGATTCAAACTTGTTCCAGGAATTTGAATTGACCACTTTAATCAAGCGGATATTTATCCAATTGATTCACTCTTTATGTTCGCAGTCTTGCTTTGAGACGGTCGAGTAAAGAGAACGGCTAGTACAGCCGCGAAACCCTGTCAAGGAGATTCTTAATTGAATCTACCTAATCACAGGTACGGTATTTAATATCGTATAACGGTCTTCACCGACCGGAGGTAAAATGCTACCGATTTAGGACGAATGTCAAAGCCATTCAGTTCGTGTCTATGTTTTGTCTTGAGAAGGTGGCGTCACGGTGTACTCAACAAAGTCAAAGATTCACAACCACATATTCATGCCCAAAGACTTATTCAACAATTAATAGTGTGAGCATGTGGATAAAGACACAAGATCGCAAGATGGCAAAGACAAGTCAAGAATGATTTGAAGATCTCAAGATAAAAGACTAAGTCGAAAGACAATGACAAAGGCTCAAAGATCACAACATGAAGGAACAAAACTACTGTTACACGTTCAAGACTCATTTATGACGAAATTCATAAATCTCCATTGGAATCCAAATATCGAAAAGGAATGACCTTACATTGGGGAAGATTGTTAGCCTCAAAATATTGAGTCAAACAAGATTGCTCGGTCATAGGTTTCTATTGTAATATTTATTAGAACGTTGTAATAGTTAGTTAAATAATCATGGTTCACGGGCTTGGATTTAAGCTACTTAAAGCCCAAAAGACAAGCCCGGTCAAAACAATATAGCCCATTATCGTTACATGTAAGCCCGGCTATATAAAGCCCTTCCTAACATGTTAGGAAGAGTGGATGATCACTTGTAACTCTAATTATCCTAATCTAATATTCACCAAGTTAATCATCTCCTTCTCTCTACTTTCTCTCACTACTTTCTCTCTCTAAAATTCATATCTTTTCCATCTCATTGCTTAATCATCACAAATATATGGGACAACAAAGTCAGTATCCCTGGATATGGGCATAAATGTTCCTATAAGAGGTGGAGGAACAGCATGCATTGCTGCAGCTGGTTTAAACCTATTGTAACTAGGTTTTCCCTCCTCCTCCTTGACAGGATCAAAGATACTTGAAAAAAGTAAATCAAAAACATCTTCTGAATCAATATATTTATCAAAACCTAACCCTCTCTTAGTTCTACCAGACATGCTACTATATATTAACTTTGAAAGATTCTTGGGTGCTTTTTGCCATTTTTAAATCGTAAAAGTGTAGCATCTAATTTTTCTTGCATTTCTTGCTTAGCCTTAATACTCTCATTGTTAAGTTTTTCAGTATATGTAAGCATGTTAGTGGTGTTTTCTAAATCAATGCTTGGTACTCTAATCTTATCCTCATACTCACGTTGAGTATGTTGGAGCCACTTCTTTTGTTGTTCTAAAGTTTTTAGAGAACTCTTATAAGCTTGAACTTCTAAAAAATATTTATCATTTGGTTCATCTAGTTCATTGTATTGAGTCAAGAGCTCTGAATATTTATCATGACAACCAAGAGGGCAATTTTGTTTCTGAGGAGAGATTCCCATAAGAGCAAATTCTTCTGCTTCCTCTGCATCAGATAAGTGCCCAACAATCAAAGCAAACACACCAGTAGAAGATTCAACTGATTCCAAGGTAGGAGTCTGATGATCATTCCAGTTAACCATGGAGTCAACTGACACCAAATCTTTCTTTTCATCCTTGAGCTCTTAAACCTTGAAATCCGAATACCTGTTCTTCTCCTGGTCATTTTTAGGCCGTTCAATAGCAAAATGTCCTTGCTGCTGACAATTATAGCATCTGACCTTGCTTCTATCAAATCTGGCTGGCTCTCTTGGGTTGTAGCTGAATTTTCTACCGGCTTTCTTTTAAAACTTATGAACCTCGAGAGTGAGCATAGCCATCTGCCACTTGAGATCCATTTCATCCAAGTCAAGTTTATCAACCTGTTTGAAATCATCAAAAGCAAGCTGCTGTTGCGGATCAACATCAGCAATAAAGGAGTGAAGAAAAGTTTCTACCATGCTACTAGTCTTGGCTTTTGATTCAGGAGTAGAAATATGTTGAGATGACAAAGTATAGCTTGGGATAATGGCATAAGACATTGGACTAGATCCCATGAAACACACAAAAGCAGAGTTAGCAGGAGTGGGGTAAGAATCACTTGAGTATCCTCTCACATGAGACTTAAAGGTTTTGTGTTTATAAAACAAGTCATCAAAAGAAAGATATTCAAGGCCTCCTTTTGCCTTTACAAAGATGACTACCTGATTCCATGAATGAGGTAAGGCTCTAATAAACCTAGCATTGATGTGTTCATTTTCAGGTTTGGACCTGAGTTGATTCAATTGGCTAAGAATCTTTTGAAACCTGTCATAGCCTTGATGAAGACCTTCTATTTCAGACTTCTTGAATTCTGTGAATTCATCTCTCAGCATTGATCTGTGCATCTTCTTGGATTCCTCATTCCCTCCAAATCTTGCCTTTATCCCATTCCAAATCTCCCTAGCATCATCCAAGTGATAAAAATCACCCATATGATCATCAGGAAGAGACTGGAGCAAAATAGTTTTTGCTTTGATTTCCTTCTGAACAGCAGTGATTTCTTCATGAGTTTTAGGATCTAGAATGGTGATATTACCATTCTTGTCTTTACCAGTTGTCTTCTTACTGTTGCCATTCTGGAGAATCTTCTATAAGTCTAGATCAGTATTGCTGATCCAGCACTCCATTTTCATGGCCCAGCTATTATACTCTTCCTTCTTCAAGAGTGGGAATTTTTACATTAGTATTGGAAACATTAGCAACGATTTTATGTGTTTGCTATGTTCTGGAGGTGCTTGCTTTTCCTGTTTCAGTAGAACTAGACGCAGACACGATTAAACAAAGATGTTAGTAAAAAGAAAAATTGATTCTTCTTGAGCAGACTCTCCTAGGCTCTGATACCACTTGTTGGGTCCACTTGATGTGGATCTTGCAGCCTATTAAGGATAGTAAATGACTTCTTTAATCACAAGTCTATTCACAGAGATACTCTTAATGTAACACAAAGTATAAGTGCGGAATACAAATACTATGAGCAAGAAGAAACAAAATAACTAAATAACTTGATCCTTACTAAGGATTTCTACTATTAATATGAAAATTAATAATGGTGAAAGGTGTGTCTAACCCTTCTGCCAATGGGTTCCGTTTATACTACAAGGAAACCCTAATACTACATTAAATACAAACGTGAAACTCCTGATATGCATATCCTTTCCTAACAGATCTCATGCATATCCTAACAAACTACTAAAAATAATAATGTTTGATTTTATACTAGACCAGGAGCATGTATTGCTCCTACTACTACTAGGACCAGGAGGAACTACATACCTCCTAGTTTATCCCATAGGTCCTAACAGACTTCATGCAAGTTTACAAGAGTTCTTGTTGACTTTGTTCACAAATCCTCCTCCTCCTCAGAGATGAATGATGATATTTTCTAAAATATCTTTCCAAGAAAACATGCCAAAGAAGATTGCTTAATCAAGATTAAATTAGCTAGCTATTGTAGTAGTTAATTGTTTTTCTTTTCTTGTATCCTTCATGAGTTTATCATGAATATGTTTTAATAGATTAAGATTTTTTTTGTGTTTCAACCTATGTGTTCTCACACTTATTAACTTCAATTTAAATTAAAATTGAACCTTAATCTATCTCAACTTCTAAAACTTGACTAAAATTGGATCAAAATGTTACCTGGATATTTTGTCACCCTTTGTCAAGATACTCTTGTGAGTATGTTGCTCTTTTTGCAACCATAGCCAAATCTAGTTCTATTAGAGGTAAAAATCAAATATTTGCTTAATTTTGAAAAAGTCTTGTCTTTTCTCAAAACATTCAAAAATCGGTTTTTGTGTCCACCGTGGGCGGCTCAATAAAAGCCATGCGGCTTAATATATATATATATATTGAATCGCATGTTCATTTAAAGAACCACGGACAGTAAGCTAACTTTTGGATCATTTGGGCTAAACATTCCTTGAAACCTTTTGGTTTTCTTTCTATTCTTTGCCTTGTCTATTTTCTTTAAATCTTATTGTTTTGGGAGTTCTCTTTCTCATCCTCACAATGTCTTCTTCTTTTAACATTAACCTTGGCATATCTTTGTCACAACCTTATAAACCTAAAGCTTCTTCTTCTAAGCTTTCTAAGAAACCAAATCTCGGTTCGACCCGTTTGGATCAAGAAGTACAAGGACCATCATGATTCCTCTTTTTCCAAACCATGCAAGACTTCCTCGTTCTCTGCTATTGAGTATTGGAATGAGACTTTCTCTATCAATCAAATTACCGAAGAAAGGGAAGCTCTTCCGCCACCACCTAAACCTTTCAACACAACTCATCTCAATGAACTCTCGTCTTTCCCTAACCTCTCTAAGCACTGTGAAAACCTGTCTTATCCTCATTCTCCTTCTCCACCACCACCTTCTTATTTTGATGGTCCTCCCCCATCGAACGACTTTGTTTTGCATCATGGAAGTTCATGTGAGTGTCGTTGATTTCAACAAATTGAACTTGCTCATGTTTATGACAAGTTGAATTTTTTGAATTTCTTCTCACTCGACCTCCTCTCAAAGTATTTGTTCCCATGAGCAAATATTTGAATGATGCACCTTCGTCTTATTTTACCAATTAAAGCACATTTTTTGTTCCAATTGTTTGAGTCAAATAAAAATCCACGCAATCTTGGAGGACTATTTCTATTAGAATAGTTGCTATGCTTATGTTGTTTATTTTATTTCTTGTATTAATATTCATACTTTGCATATGAATATTTACTTGTATGCTCTTTCATATTCTTGTAATATGATTAGTTTGTGTGTTTTTTCTTGTTTTGCTAATTCTTTATCACACATATCGTCGAGAGTTGATTGTGGCTAAAATATACAATTGTTTTAGGTGATTCCAACAATTCTATGTTTTTAACCTTTTGACATATTTGTTAACTACCATTGGTATGGATGTTTCTTTTCTATCTTTATTCCACCAATTGTGAATTGATCTTGTCAAAATAATCTCTTTAGACATACTTAGCAAATACTTACTTGTAATTTAAGATTTCTTTTCCTTTTCCCTCTCAAGTTACTTAGTAGGTAGTGACTATAGTATATACATTAGTGTTTCTTTTCTTTCTATTAACCTTTATATGTACCTTGTCATCATAGCTCAATCACTTGGTGCCCTAAGCTTGGGGGATTAAGAACCAAGGGGGAGCTACTAGCAAAGTCGATTCTTCTCTCATTCAATGAATTGTGCTAACCTTTTTGCTTTGACAAAGGGGGAGAAATGATAGTGATAAACTCATTTATAATTTAAAAAAATTTGTCTTTATATAAATGTGTTTATAGTTTGTGTTGGGTCAGTATTTACTGACCTTGAAGCAACTCTAGGATTTGAATATAACATCCCCCTAAGTGTTACATGTTTAGTAGAAAGGTGATTTTGCTGAAGCATGAATAGAGGAACAAAGATTCCTACTAAAGAATGTTTTGCTAAAGGATGCTCAGCATTCCTCTTTCATAGAACTTAGAAGACAAAGGAGTATTTTCTTCAAAGACTAGGCGATCTAGTTGCTGAAGAACAAATCCTGAATAAGAGCTTTCAGTTCAGTTTGCCTTGACAACCAAACTGAATGATGACGATCTCCTCTATAATGCTGAAGACACTTCAGTATTCTGAAGGTTTACATTAGGCGGGAAAAGATTTACTTTAAGTCAAATTAGGAAGAGGTTGCTTGTATTGTTAGCTATAAGTACAACCTTTATCTTTTCTTATAATAGTTTGTTAGTTCTTTGTACTGTTTATCCAACATGGGCATCAACCACCCACTGGATAAACACATGCATAGGAACATGTGAATGTAAACCCTAATATGCTTCTCATATAAAAGGAAAGTATTTTGGAGAGAAACGGCTAACCTTTGGATTAGAAATATAGTATCTTCTAATAGCCATTTCTCTCAACATTAACCAAACCATATAGCGAAAATAATATGAATGTTTGGTTAAGACTTAAAATCTTAACCTTGGTTAGAAGTTTATGTAGAGGAGGTCACCCCACATTGTCATTCAACCACTTTGTTATTTCGCAAACAAAGTGGGTTATAGATTCTTTATTGATTTTTAATAAAAGTCTATACGTTGAAAAGTATATTGGTATTTTGTTTTATTTGTTCTTAGTTCTTATTAATTGATAAAACAACACACTTGAATCTTGTCAACGAGTTACAACTTAAGGTTGATAAGTAGTAACGAGTTAAACGGGACCAACAAGTGGTATTAGAGCATTTTGATTTATAAAACCTCTTATTTTCATTAAACTTCTCATTTTAAGTTTTTAAAATCAAGATCCAACATGGTTCAAGTTATACCACGGACACTAGAGTATAGGGGTGGCGCACTAAATGTTGCTCCTGTCCTAGAGGTGGCTAACTTCACAAATTAGAAGAAAAGGTTCCTTGTCCACATGGTTGGAATCCAACCTTAATTCCTTGGAATCATTGAAAATGGTTCTTTTTTTCCCATGGTTGGGGATAATACAAAATCCGAGGTACAATGGACTGCTAATGAGAGAAAAGTTGCCAACCTAGACCAGCGTCTCAAAAGTCTCATTATGTCCTTACTTCCAGATGACCAAATGAATTCTGTTGTGAATTGTAAAACAGCTAAGTCTACATGGGAGGACCTTATATTATATCATGAGGGACCCTCTGATGTGAAAGAAACAAGAATAATGGATTTAAAGCTTCAGTACAACACCTTCAAACATAAAGAAGGGGAAACTCTTACTCAAACTTTCACCAGATATAAAGCTCTGATGAATTAATTAGTAAACGATGGTGTTGAGCTTTCGAAACTAGAAATAAACACAGTTTTTGTTAATGCATTGCCAAAGAAGTGGCATAGTTTTTGCCAAAGCTTGAGAAATGCTAATCACATTTAAGATTGTGATCTAGTTTCTCTTTCTGGAAAACTAAAATATAAAGAAAACCTAGTTGATAGGATTTATGAAGGCTCCAGTAAGAGTAAAGCACTAACAATTGCTACTCCCTTGTCAACAACCTTCTTCAGTGAAGTTGTCATACATGACTACCAAGATAGTCCTGATGATGAAGAAGACACAAGAACTAGTGAGGAATATCTGAATGACCTTCAAGAGGAATTTCATGAAAGAGATCTTCTAGCCAAGTCTAGAAGGTTCTTTAAGAAGGGAGTGAAGTTCTCCAGCACCACAAAAGCCACAGCTGACACTATGTGTTTTAAATGTGGAAAGTCTGGTCACTTTGCCAAGGATTTATATTCCAAAACATCCATTCTCTCTTATTCCTCACCAGCTCAGTCTAGACCATCTGGTCAATCTCCATTTCAAAAAAAACAAATTGCTTCATCTTCCTTTCGGCAAAATAGGGCTGAACTTAGGCTAGTAAAAGACTTTAAGGCAAAATATAGAGAAATCAAGGCAAGACAGGCTCTAATAAGCACTAAAGGTTCCTCCTCAAAGCCTACCAAACAAGAAAAGAACAAGGGACTTGTTACAAGGGCTTACAAATGGGATGAAGAGGAATTTTATTTAGATGATTATGAAATGGTGAATGTGAAAGTCCTGATGGCACTTGCTAATGTTGAAGGCTCTAATTCTAATGTTGTGGCTAAAGAAAGTGCTCGAAATGGTGAATGGGTCAATATCACAATCGAAAAGGTACAAACTCTTCATGAATTAGATGATAAGGATGACATTAAATTTTTCTTTGATTATTTGTGTATTGATCTAAAATTTGTTGAAGAACAAAGAAACAATCTTCTTGAAAAATTTCATAATATTGATCTTAAACTTGAAGATCATGAAAGTAAGTTAATAGAGCTAAAAGAGGTTAAACTTGATTTACTTACTTTTAAACAGTTAAACACTAAAATCATTGATGAAAACAAATCTTTAAGAGTTGAACTAAAAAAGCAAAAGATATTGTTAAATCATAGCTTAGAAACTCTGATAAGGTTAATCAATGCATCAATGAACAAATTCTTGCTCAAAAAAGGAAAATGCTTGGTGTTGAAGGATCCTCCAGCACCAACTCTCGTGATATTGTCTTTGTCAAAGCCTCAAATAAGGAAGGTAGCTCGATCCCTAACATTGTAAGGTCAGGTGAAGAGAATTTACCAAATCATGACACTGGACGTATCCTTCTTCCTGAGTTTCATGCAAGTGCTGATTCATTAGCACCTGTTGAGTCTTCAGTAACCGAAGATGGCTCAGATGATGATTTAAAGAATGAAGTAAGCACCCCACATCAAAGAATTCTTCAGCTCCTGTTGAAGGTTCACATATGGGAACTACTTCTTCAGTTTCATCAAATAAACTAAAGAATGCTAGATCTGAGGAAGATGAGAGAATGTCTCTTGTCAGCAAGAGATCAATGATATGAAATTACAACTCAGGCAACAGCAAACACCAACTCGATTCAGAGATGAACTCTCAAACTCTCCACATTATAGATACAAGACACAATTCAAAAGGGCTTGTGAGTTATGTGGTCTAAACAACCATCTCACTAAAACTTGCCTTAAAGTGATCTATTGTACTAAATGTGAGAGAACTAACCATCGCACTTGTGAACATACTAAATATATGCTTGCAAAAACTAGTGTTGATGCTCATAATAATAAGGCATCTCATTCCAGGAAAAACATGCCTTTCCCACCATGTGTTCATTGTGGTATGAACAATCATCGTTCAAATGACTGTCACTATTACCCTACATGTAACATTTGTGTTAAGTTTTGATCATGACACTCATGGTCATTATCGAGTAATCTCTCTCAGAAGAAGTATAAAACCAAGAAACCTAAACTCTATTTTCAAATGTTGTGAAACATGTGGAAGCAATGTCGACACTACATCTGATCACAATCATATAGAGTGGTTCAGAAGAGGTGAAGGCCTTCAGGCTAAAAAGGCAAATGATGTTCAAACCTCTCCTTCTTCTTCTTAGTAATCTTTTTCATCATCCTCATCAAAAGGACCCTTCAGATCTAGAACTCCTTCTAGATTTAAAACACCCACCCATCAAAGGTGGGTTTCTAAACAAAACTGACCATTTCCTTAACTTGTGTAGTGTGATCTCAGGAAGCCTATTTGGTACATGGATAGTGGTTGCTCAAGGCATATGACTGGAACAAAAAGTCATTTGCATAAGTATAAGGAGGGACCAGGTCCTAAAGTAGTGTTTGGTGATAACTCATCAGCCCCTACTAAAGGATTTGGTTCAGTGAAATGCAATGGTATAGTATTCTCAAGGGTAGCATATGTCAATGGATTGAAGCATAACCTTATCAGCATCAGTCAACTTTGTGATGCAAAATAGATAGTCTTGTTTGATGACAAAAAAGGTACAATCTTCAATTCAAATCATGAAGTTGTGATGATTACTCCTTGAGTCAAAGATGTTTATGTCATGAACATGAGCTCTACTCAGGAGACATGCTTCTTTGCTAGAGCTTCAAATATCACTAACTGGATTTAGCATAAGAGGATTTCTCATCTAAATTTCAAAAAAATTACACAGCTGTCAAAACAAAATATTGTTATTGGTCTCCCTTCACTTGTCTATTCCAAGGACAAACCATGCTCAGCATATGAGAATGGGAAGCACGATAGGGCCAGTTTCAAATCAAAATAAACTTTCTCAATTAAAGAAAGTCTTCATCTACTTCACATGGACTTATTTGGCCCAGTCCTACCCAGGGCCATTTGTCATGAAAAAGATACACTTGTCGTTGTTGATAAGTACTCTAGGTACACATGGGTATATTTTCTGACAAAGAAAAGCCATGCACCAGATGCCATTATGTCCTTCATCAAAAGAGTTAAAAATTAAAATGACACCCATGTCAAACAACTCAGAACTGACAATGGCACTGAATCCAAAATTAATACACTGATCAAGTTATGTGATGACAAAGGAATTTGACAAAACTTCTCATCTCCTTACACACCTAAACAAAATGGTGTGTCTGAAAGAAGGAACAAAACTTTGATTGAAGCAACAAGAACCATGATTGCTGGATCTGCTCTCTCTAAACATTTTTGGACTGATGATGTAGCCACTGCTTGCTACACTCAAAATAGATCCATAATTGTGAAGATATACATGAAGATTCCTTATGAAGTCTTTAGGGGGAGAATTCAAAACATCTCATTCTTACATGTGTTTGGGTGTCCGGTATTCATTCACAATCACAAGGATCACCTTGGTAAGTTTGATGAAAAATCTGATGATGGTTACTTCCTTGGATACTCACTTGTATCAAAAGCATATAGAGTCTTCAACACAAAAAGAAAATGTATTGAAGAAACCTATCACATCACTTTCAATGAAAGCTCTAAAGCTCTCGAGTTTTCAAATCCATCAGAGGAAGAACTTCAAATTCATGAATCTCCCAAATATCCATCTGATGAATTTCAACACTATCAACCCTCTCAGAGATATCAAATAAATAGTCCAGTTCCTCATATTGATCCATTTGAAGATATGACAAGTCTTACAAAAGGAAGTCCTTCAGTATCAAATACTGATGGTTGACAATGAAGGGATCAAAATGGCCAATCTCAAAATTATCAAATGATCAAATATCAGTCTCAAAATGATCAGTCTTAAAATGATCAAAATGATCAATCAAATGAAGCTACTAATGAACAACCTGAGCCTTGTGTCCAGAACTCTCTAGTTGTCACAATAGAACTAGGTCTTGTAAATATTTCTTCTAAACAAGAGGAAAGTCATCGAATGATTGAACCTTTGTCTATGAAATATCCTTCAGTAGACACTAGAGACAGTCCAACTCCTATTCCATGTCATGGACTTCCAAGCACTAGCTCTTATCATGATACTAGTGCTTATTCACCAGCTCCACAAAAATTTTGGACTAAAATAGTCACATTCAGCTAGTAAACATAATAGGCAATCCTAGAGAAGGTAGAGTTACTAGATCTATGGCAAAGAAACTAAGTGCTGCTTCACCTGGAGAATGTCTCTATGCAGATTTTCTCTTAGAAATTAAACCTACAAAGATTTCTAAAGCACTCTCTCACCCTGGATGGGTAGATGCCATGCAAAGGAACTAAATCAATTTGAAAGAAATAAAGTATGGAAATTGGTTCCTCTTCCATATGGTAAATCAACCACTGGTACTAAATGGGTTTACAAACTCAAAAGGGATAAAACCAATATGGAAACCGAAAATAAAGCTAGGCTGGTGGCTCAAGGATTCAATCAAGAACCTGGTGTTGACTTTGATCAGACATTTTCTCTAGTTGCACGTATGGAAGCCATACGAATTTTCCTTACATATGCCACTTACATGAACTTCACCATCTACCAAATGGATGTCAAAAGTGCATTCCTAAATGGTGACTTAAAAGAAAAAGTTTATGTCAAACAACCTCCTGGCTTTGAGAGTAGTAAATACCTAAATCATGCCTACAAACTTTACAAAGATTTGTATGGACTGAAGCAAGCCCCAAGGGCATGGTATGAAACTCTCTCCACTTTTCTCATTAAACATAAATTTGCTAAAAGAAAAATAGATAGTACCTTATTTATCTATAAATCCAAAACTGACACAATCCTGGTACATATTTATGTGGATGACATCATCTTTGGTTCAACAAGCTTGAAACTATGCAAACAATTTGCCAAGATTATGACCAGCAAATTTGAGATGAGTATGATGGGTAAACTCACATACTTTCTTGGTCTTCAGATAAAACAATCTGACCAAGGCATCTCCATAAATCAAGAAAAATATGTCAAGGATCTGTTGAAGAAGTATGATATCAATTGTGCTTCAGTAAAAACATTAATGCTACCTCCTAACAACTTAGGACCTGATATCAATGGACAATCAGTCAATGAAACTCAGTTTGGAGGTATGATTGGCTCTCTCGTGTATCTAATTGCAAGCAGACCTGACATTCAGTTCTCTACCTACCTTTGTTAAAGGTACCAAGCAAACCCAAAGGAATCACACCTTACTGCTGTAAAGAGAATCTCCAGATACCTAAAAGGTACACCTAGTCTAGGTATTTGGTACCCCAAGTCCTCAGGATTTGATCTCAAAGGGTATTCAGACTCTGACTATGTTGGATGCAATTTAGACAGAAAAAGCAGCTCTGGTGCATGCCAATTTCTGGGTGGCAAACTTGTGTGTTGGAGTCCTAAAAAGCAACAATCAGTTTCCATGTCTTCAGCAGAAGTTGAATATGTGGCTGCTGCTGGATGTTGTGCCAATGTTTTATGCATGAAAAGCCAACTGGATGATTATGACATAGAATATGAAAAGGTACCAATTTTTTTGTGATAACACTAGTGCTATTGCAATATCCAATAATCCAGTCCTTCACTCAAGAACAAAATGTTGGAAATTATTTGTAAAGTACCAAGTACCGTTAGTACAAGTACAAGTACTGTTAGTATTACCAAGTACCGTTAGTGTTAACACGGTACATAGAAAGTAGTGTTAGTGAAAAATGTAAGTATTGGTATATAGATTAGGGCGAATATATCTTTAGAAAAGATATATCGTAGTTATAGTTAGAGTATATACTTAATAGTTTAGAATATCGATAATATATCGTGTGTGATATAATCATCATAATAGAAATTATAGGGTTCCTTACACTATAATAGGAACATAGGTACGATGAGTTTCTTGTACCTCATTGAAAAGTAGATTAATAGAAGAATGAATAGTTAGAGTAATTATGTTCTTCTTTGCTTTATAAGTTAGATTTCGCATAACTTCTTTGGTTAAGTAAGAGTTCTCAAGTGCTCTAGTTTGATTACAATCTATTGTACAAATTCTTAACAGAATATAGATCCATTCAAAGGGATCAACAAGTGGTATCAGAGCTTGTTGAAAAACTCTGAATAAGAAGAACAAAAATCTAAAACTCCACTCACACAAATCCAATGTCTCAAACCGGTGAACATCCTCACTTGGAATAAATTATAATACATGATCCCATACCACAGGGAAACCTCAAATTGTGCATCCGGCACCTGTGACTCCACCTACACAAGGTGCACAAACTACAAATGTTGTAGTTACTCAAACAACTACACCTTCTTCCCATACTCCTTTTATTGTAAAACTCCGTGTTCTCAAAAGTGATAACTATGAGACATGGGCAATGCAGAAGGAACACTACTTGAATCACACAGATCACACTCTATGAAAGGTTATCAAGAATGGTAATACTCCTAAGAAGTTATATTGGTTACCTGATGGTACATGTTATGCTTTTCCTGTTGTCACTGTTGAAGAGGTACAAGCAGAGATCAGAGAAAGAAAGGCCAGAACTGCATTAGCTATGGCACTTTCAGAAGACATTCTACCTAGCTTTCATCATTTTAAGGATGCAAAGGCTATGTGGGCACATATCAAGCTTAGATTTGGAGGCAATGAAAAGTCTAAGAAGATGAAAAATATTGTTTTGAAACAAGAATTTGATAACTTCTCAATTTCCAGTACAGAAGGAATCCATAGTGGATATGGAAGGTTCAGTAAATTGCTTATTCAATTAGCAGTTCATGGACTAGTAATTCATCATGAAGAAGCCAATCTAAAAATCTAAGTGTTCCACAAGAATGGAAAGTGATGGCTATGCACTTCATTACAAGAGATGATCTGGAGGTAACCCCTTTTGATCATCTCTATAACAATCTTAAAGTTAATGAGATGGATGTTAAAGGTATTGAAGTAACCAAAGCACCAACACCAAAGTCTACCTTGGCTTTTATGTCAGAAGTAAGCAGTGGTACATACTCTCAAAGTATAGCTGGAGGATCAAGTAGCGGTACTTACTTACAAAATACCGCAAAAGGACTAACTAGCAGTACTTATTCTCAAAGTACTGAAGGAAGTCCATCATTATCACAAAATCCACAGGAAAGATCCTCATCACTGTTTAGTGACAATGATGCCTTCTCATTCTTTGTTAGACAAGACAATAGACCAACGTTGACTCTTAATGACTTATTCTAAATAGATGATGCTGACATTAAAGAGATGGATCTCAAATGGCAAGATGCTATGGTCTCTATTAGATCTAATAGACTCTACAAAAGGACTGGAAGGAAGATGAATGTTGATCCTAATGAACCATTAGGGTATGAAAAATCCAAAGTTGAATGCTATAACTGTGGAAGGAATGGACACTTTTCAAGGGAGTGTAAGAGGGAAAAGGCTGAAGGAAGCAGTCAGAAGTCCAAGAAAAGCTATAGAACCAGTCCAAGAGTCACTGAAAGCTTTCCAAAAGGAGATAGCAGAAGTCCCAAAGGAACTAAAGCATTGGTTAAAGTAGATGGAGTGGTTAACTCGACTGAAGAAAAAGAAGAAGAAGAGCATGGTTTGACGGCTCTCTCTTATGAAGACACTGAGGTGCATCCTTGTTCTAAAGATTGTGTTCTTATGTTTAATAGTCTAAAAGTATAACTTGATGAACAATATCAAAAAGTGAACACATGTACTGTAGAGGTAAATGCTTTTAAACAAGGTGTTGCTAAGTTAGAAGTAAATATAGTTTTGTATAAAAAGGGTCAGCAAAACTATGAAGAGAAAATTAGGATTTTAACTCTTCAAATAAGAGAAAAGGATCTGGCTATCAAAGCTTTTGAAAAGCAACTTCTGAAAATAACAGCAGAAAATGAAGTTTTAAAAGCTAGTCTGAATAATGAAAGAGAAATAATTAATCACTAACAAAAATCATCAAAAGGCATAGGTAAGCTGATTAATTCACAAATGGGGTATTATGATAAAACAGACATAGGATATATAGAGGACCAACCTGGGATAACTGTAACTGACTAAGACTTATCAAAGGGGATTTTTGATAATTCTAACGAGTCACTTGATACTCTTGAAAATGATAGGTATGCTGAAGGAATGAAGGCAGTTCCCCCACCTTTATCAAGAATTTTCATGTCCCCCAATAATGATATAGGCATAGAGTTAGACGAGTCAAAAGCTATTAATGATAAGAAGTCTAATGATTCAGAGTCAAACTCTAGTACCTTAACCTAAGATAAGCCTGTTGTGACCAAAAATATTGTTTATCCACCTTTGATGAGTACCTTTGTGCCTGAAGGACATGTGCCTATAGCTAGTTCTGCTCCTAAGCATGTGAAATCTACTATTGAGGCATTGGATAGCAGTACAAAGCATCATGGTAATACCAAGAGGGGTGGGCTAGGTTTTGAGATCACGAAGTCAGAACAACCTTTTGGATCTTCTTTGAGAAGAAAATGATATTATGTATGTTGGAGTCTAAGTCACTTTATCAAAGATTGTACTTTACATGAAGATAAAATTACTAAACAAGAGGCTGCACAAAAGGTCACAAAGAAAGGTAATGAGAAAAATGCACAAGTAAAAAGGAAGATGGGACCTAGACATTACAAACCTAAGTTTGATCAAGCTAAGAGGGTAAATAAGCTTAATAACATCAATAAAGTCAGTCACCCTCTCATAACTAAGGACTTTTTTCCAAGAGCAGTACTTATGAAAGAAGGTCTAGTACGTTTAAAGTCTAGCAAGTAAATTACCGGCAAGCCTAGAACTGTAAGTACTGTTAGACCAAAAGAAAATACTATTGGTCAAAAGTCAAACAAACCATCGTCCCACAAGTCTTCTAGGAGTTTATTAGAGATTTTCAAAACACCTAGAAGTAAGTCTCATAACAAACCAGTGCAAATGTGGGTTCCTAAAGGACAAAACTCATGTGTTCAACCTAGTACTGCTAAAACGGTACTTAAGTCAAAAGGGTTTAGAAATAATGAACCATCTTATGTTTTTGACTATTTGACTAGAACCATGAAATATAAGAGTGTGTGTAGTTTTACTAGAAAAACTACTTATCAAACTCTTAAGTATGTAGGTCCCAAAAGATCCGAGCCATATGTAGCTTGGGTCCCTGTTAAAAACTAATGAGTTTTGTGTATGTGAAGGGGCAACTAACTGATGAATTAAAAGACAAAGGTATTTTAGACAGTGGATGCTCAAGGCACATGACAGGGAACAGATATTTCCTTGCTGAATTTGAAGAATTCAGAGGTGGACCAGTAGCCTTTGGTGGTAGTAAAGGCAGGATTACTAGAAAAGGAAAAATCAACACAGGAAAGTTGGAATTTGAAGATGTGTTCTTTGTTAAACATTTGAATGAGTTCAATCTCTTCTCTGTATCACAGATGTGTGATAAAAAGAACAAGGTGTTATTTATAAATACAAACTACTTGGTACTCTCCAAATACTTTGAGATGCCAAAGGAATCTCAAGTACTACTTAAGGTACCCAGGCAAGAAAACATGTACACCTTTAATCTTTATACTATTACTCCAACGGGTGGTATTACATGTTTGTTAGCTAAAGCTTCTAATGATGAATCTAATTTATGACATAGGAGGTTAGGTCATGTAAATTTTAAGAACCTAAATAAATTGGTTAATGGAAGTTTGGTAAGAGGGTTACGTAACAAATCTTTTCAAAATGTTCTCACATGTACTGCTTGTCAAAAAGGTAAGAAACATAGAACTTCTTCTAAGATCAAGATTGTCAACTCAGTGACTAAACCTTTACAACTCTTACATATAGACTTGTTTGGTCTAGTTTCTGTTAGGAGTATTAGTCACAAGACCATTTGCCTAGTTATAACTGATGATTTTAGTAGATTCAGCTTGGTTTTATTTTTTGCAATAAGAATGAAACCAATGAATTACTTAAGGAATTTGTCACTTTAGTTGAGAAACAGTTCACTAAACAAATCTTGATCATTAGGACAGATAATAGGACAGAGTTTAAGAATGCTGAATTTGATGAATTCTGTAGGTCTAAAGGTATCAAGAGATAATTTAGTAATCCTAGGACTCAACAACAAAATGGAGTAGCTGAAAGGAAAAATAGGACTTTAATTGAGGCTGCTAAGACTATGCTAGCTGATTCTCTTTTGCCAAACACCTTTTGGGTAGAAGCAGTTAATACTGCATGTTATGTGCTAAATAGAGGTTTAGTAACCAAGCCTCAAAATAAAACACCTTATGAACTTTTGACTGGTGTTAAGCCAACCATAAGTCATTTAAAACCTTTTGGGTGTCATTTGTCTATTTTGAATACTCTTGATCAATTGGAGAAGGTTGATGGAAAATCTGATTCAGGATATCTTGTAGGATATTCTTTGCAAAGTAAAGCATATAAGGTTTATAATTTGGCATATAGAAGGGTTAAAGAAAATGCCCATGTCAATTTCTTAGAGAATAAGCCCAATATCTCAGGAATAGGTTATGCTGGGTTGTTTGTGATACCCTAGAACCGAGGTCACTAACATTACCCTAAATTACGCTAATTTTTGAAATTTTTAATAAATTTTAATTGCTATATATTTTAGTATTTTGGTTGAAACCGATGTTCGAGGTTATAATTTTGACGATTGACGATTTAAGAAGGACGATGACGAATACGATCCCGATGGATGCCCAAATTTCTATAATTATTGACGTTTTATCGATAACGTAATTTTTCGAGAATTTTTCTAGAATTTTTCTTACGGTTCGTGTTAAGTCGAGTCGGGTGAGTTTTATTGCTTTCCGGGTACATTTAAAGTATCCCAAAAGTATTTTGGAGTGTTTGGGATAATTTCCGACTCCCGTAAAAATTTTCTAAAATGACTAGTGAGTCAATCCCGCAAAGTTTTGGTGTTTGTTTTTGCTTAAGGCCAAAAGAAAGGTGAAATTGCACATAGGTCCCTCCCATTTCACAAAATGGGGACAAACACACACACACAACACATTTTTACAAAAGAAAAGATCAAACCCCCTCCCTTTTCTCCTTAGGCCGACGACGAAAACCCCAATCCACCACCACTTCATTTTTTTTTAGTTTTGATCCATTCTAATCATAGACCACCTCCTAAAATCATCTAGTGAGTGTTAGTCCATGCTCATTTCACACATGCATTAACAAAAATTCATCCAAAAATTTCAAGATTTTTCAAATTCGTTTTTGATGTTAATTGGGCATTTGCATGTTTAATTCATGCTAAAAGGATGCTAGAACACCAAACAAATCAACCAAAATCAATTTGGTTGGTGGGTTTTGATCACCCAAACCCCACGGCACAATGGGGGGTGTTTGGGGATCATGGTGGTTCATGTTTTGAGCTTGATTTTGTGTTTAATATCATGTTTTTAGATGTTTTAGATGGATACATTTACTTGCATGTTTGTTTTTAGGATTTTAGTTTTATGAGGTTGATGATCAATAGGGGTTAGGGACTGAAAACATTGTTTGGTTGTGATTAGGGATGCTTAGGATGATATCTAGTGATGATAAATGGGTTTGGAAACGAGCGTTAGTGTGATTTTGGTATGGTTGATTTTAGGCAGAAAGTTTAAGGCATTTTCGTAAAAATTATTTTGAAAACAGGTCTTGTGGATAGGATAGATTTGTAGAGCATTTTCTTAGCTTCGATTTGATATAAGGTAGAGCTTACGACTCCTAACGAGTCAAAAGTTACGACGTTTTGAATTTCGTGTACCGGGAGATGAAAACCGTCATAATCCGAAGTTATGCTTGGTTTTAGGTCAAATCCCGGGGACTATAAGTCTAGTTTGGAAAATGGTCAAGGGCTGAATTTTGGTGTCAAACCTGCACATTTGAGTCTATTGTAGGACTTAGGTGTCAAATGGGTCAATGGAGTGTTTTAAACGGGTCAAATGAGTCCGACTTGGTCAAAGTACAATTTCAGTCCGAAAAACGTAGTTTTTGGAAAAGTGTTGAGTAACGGGTCGTAGAAGTAAAAATTTTTATTGGGATTAAATATGTGTTTTCTACAGGTCTTATAGTATTTTTGAGAATTTTGTCAAATTTTATAAAGATGGTTAAGTATGGTAAAACAGTCCGTACTTTTGGTAAGTATCGGCGAAAATGAGTAAAAATGGATAACGTTAATAATAAGGATAAATGGTATGAAACAAGTAACGCTTGTTGTTTTGTTTTGGCGTGAGTTGTAATTGTCACAAGTGACTAGTATTTATGTATTTTATACAGTACCATAAGGTTTTAAAATGAGATTACTCATTACGCGTTATTTGGTTTGATAGGTGTTGATTTACCCGGGCATCCGTATCGTCGTCAGTGACCGTCTCTCGAACTATCGACTACTTGTTATATAAGGTGTGAATTTATAGCCTCGCTTATTATTATTTCAAACTGTTTTACCCGCGAGGGAAATGCATGCTAGTTTCTAAAATGAACATATGTCATGAATGATTTTTGGACCCGAATGTTGCCTTTGAAATTGTGTTGAGTACCTAGTTGCAAAAGTCCCTAAATTCATGAACTATTAACTATTGTTTAGTCCTAGCGTGGATTAGAAATAGCCGCTTATACAAAGTGATAGTACTATGGGGTTGACTACCCTATCCGAGACGAGGGCTAGTACGTTGATACCCCCTGCGGACGGATAATTTGTGATAAGAGATAAGGTATAATTACAACTGATGCCTTATTAGGGGCCTTGGTTTCATCTGAATCACGCCGGTAATTATTACGCGGGTGATTGAGTTAACGGTTTAGTGTCATGAGCTTAAACACAATTGCCAGTATCTTGAATATAGATTGTTTGATCGACAAGTCTATGAATGATCGTGAATGGTTTTATTTCGCATATGTTCAAAATGAATTGTAAAACCTATGAATTCCACTCAATGTTTTCGTTGACCAAATTTAGCATGTGTTTCAGGTAACCGCTGAAGTGTAGCATGGAGCGTGCATGGGATGGATGTTGTGTGTATGGCTTGGAGTCTGCTTGTTTTTCCTCCCGTTATTACTTCAACATTTTTAACTTTAATGTCATGTTGTTGTGAAAACGGTAACTTTTGGGTTGAGATTCATGGGGACCGAAAACGCTAAACTCTGTTGTATCAATTGGGGTTGGAAAAACCGTGGACATGTATCTTTTAACAATTTTTAATTTAAGTTTTAAATTGACGTCTCTTTGGAGCCGTTCGATATATCTTGTGTGCGATGATAACTGCCTAGCACCCAAATGTTGTAGTTCCGCTGCGCATAGCATTTGGTGGGGTGTTAGAGATTGGTAATCAGAGCCATGAGTTATAGAGAACTAGGTCGTTTTGAAAATCCTAAACTATAACTTTTGGTGTCGTAAGAAATTATCCAAGCACACACAACTATCCTGCATGGCTCCGGTAAGGTTTATTTTTGTATTCATGGCATTTGGCGTATACTATTGAGTTGAAGTATATATGAGGGTATTTATTACGTAAGTATGGAAATTACTATATGTAGACGTTGAAATTATACGTGGAATATCCGACACCGTATTTTTTGTATTAATCATGCATGAGCATCATATTATTGCATTTTGGGCATATGTACCACATTTGCATTGCATTTACATGCATGTATTTATAAATATTTTATAGTTGTCTTACGTACCCTCCAAAATTCGCTGTTATTGCAGGAATGGCCGAGGTACCGCCTAATGGTAATGGAAACGATTACGTCGTGGGTCACGAAGGGGGGAGTGTTAGAACAGCTGCTGAAGGACAAGCTGAGGCGAACGATGTGCAAGCCCAGGACCTCGGCCAAAGGAGAACTACTTGCCCCAGGCCTATGTGTACTTCTCATCTGGTTGGTGCACCAGGTATCCCCAGGAGATCCGAAGGTGCAGCGAGCGCAAATTTTCTTCATCAGGGCATCTCAAGAGTTTACTGCCCTGGACCAAGAGTTTATCATGACGTACGACGCATTGTGAGAAGATTGGATGAATCGATGGCCGAGCGGTACATAGTGGAGTCGAGGGTGATCGACAGATTCGACGAGAATGAAAGGGCACACCAAGGACTGTTGGAAAGGACTTCAAGAATTGAGTATGATGGAAATGCAAACAAAAGTGATATCAACAGTCTAAGATTGATGATCGCGAACTTGAGCGCCAATCTTGACCGTGTTAGGGAAGATCAAGTGAGATTGTCTAGGATGCAGAGTTGGGAGCATCGAGTGAGAGCATCATTGCCCCCAGATTGGAGATTTGTGGACGATTTGGAAATGGAAGCTAATGACTTCATGATCCAGCCACCTGCCAGAGGTGCTTGTATCACTGTGGGAAATCATGTAGCGGTTGAGTGTGGGTCTACGTCAGGGACGAAAAAGGAGACTGAATGTGGGACGAACGACAAAGGAAAGAGAAAAATGGATGATGTGGACGAGGATGATAGCGATGAGGAACCCGAGGAAGATGATGACGAACCGCCATCCAAGAGTCCGTGTGGATCACCACATGCCTAGTTGCTTGTCTTGTATTTTATCTTTGATCGTTGTAATAGAACTGTTTTAGACTTTTGTATGATGGCATTATGACGAAAAACTTGAGGACTTAAGTTTTATGGTGAATGATTGTAGTGGCAATACTTGTCACAATTTTGTTTAATTATCAATACAATCCATGTTTACCTTTCATGATCTGTGATATGTCTTAAATTTGATCTTTTGTGATGTGAATTGATGAATATTAGTAACTCTGTAGTGATGTGTCGTTTTAATTATATTATGTCTTGAAAGAGAAATCCATCTTAATCTTGATGTGTATACTTACATTGTTTTTCTATTTTCCCTGTCTTTGCAGAGAGGTGTATTTGATAACGCACCATGCCTCCAAAACTAACCGCAACCCGTGTGAACACGATGATTCAGGAAGCCATTGCGAATGCGCTAGAAGCAGACCGAGCAGGAAGGAATCCAGACCAGGGCAGAAATGCGGGGAGACAGCAAGCCCCAAGAGAATCTACTTACTCTAGTTTCATAAAATGTGGTCCCACGCAATTTCGTGGAACTGGTGGAGCTCTAGAACTCAGTAGATGGTTAGAAAAGGTTGAAAGTACTTTCGAGATTAGTGGTTGCTCAGAAGCGAACAAGGTCAAGTTTGCGGCTGCTACATTTCTTGACGATGCATTGAGTTGGTGGAACACCCAAGTAGCCACTGTTGGGTTGGCAGTAGCGAATGCAAGAACATGGACTGCAACTAAAGCTCTTTTGACCAAGAAGTTCTGTCCGGAAGAGGAGTTAGGTCAATTGGAAGATGAGTTGAGGCACCTGACTTTGAAAAACAATGATATTACTGCTTACACCAGGAGGTTTAATGAACTAAGCCTTTTGTGTCCAGACACTTTTGCCGATGATACCAAGAAGATGAAACAGTACATCAAAGGTCTATCCAGTAATATCAAGGATGAGACGACTTCGTCTAAACCTGGGTCGTTTGATGAAGCGGTCCAGATGGCTCACGCGTTGATGGATGTCAAACTCCAAGACAAGAAGAACTTCATTGCTGAAGGAAATAAGAGGAAGTGGGAAGCGGCACAGAGCAATCAATCCCAGAGTCAAAGCCGAGGTGGAAACCGAAACAACAATGGTCAGAACCGCAGTCAGCAGTTTAACCAGCGAAGGAATGAAGGGATGAGAGCTGTGACAAACCCCAGAGGAGCGAAGGTGAATCCCCACTGTGGTAGATGCAACTTGTATCACGTAGGGCATTGCCCGCCTGCGTGCGGCAAATGTGGAAAAGCGGGTCACAGGATGTCTGATTGCCGAACGAAAGGGGTAGCCACTGGGGCGAATGCTACAAGAGTGAGGGGTTGTTTTGGATGTGGAGAGAGAAGCCATATGCAAGGGAATTGCCCGAAGGCAGGAAACAAGCAAGGAGGTAACAATGCTGCTGCCGTGTATCAAGTAGGGACGGCTGATAAACCACAGGGTCCTAACGTGGTTACCGGTACGTTTTTGCTAGACGCTTGTTATGCTAGTGTTTTGTTTGATTCTGGATCCGACAAGAGTTTTGTAGATGTTAAGTTTAGTCGTCATATCGATAGAAAACCGGTGTTGTTAGCGACTAGTTATAACGTTGAGTTAGCCGATGGGAAAATTGTTAGCACGAATTCTATACTGAAGGGGTGTACCCTGAAGTTAGGAAATTACGCTTTTAGAATCGACTTGATGCCTATAGAGCTAGGATCGTTTGACGTGATTGTGGGAATGGATTGGCTGATGGCGCACAATGCTATGATCGTCTGTGGTGAGAGATTAGTTCAGATCCCGTTGAGGAATAAAGTCTTGACTGTGAAGGGAGACGAATGCACTTCTCGTTTGAAAGTGATTTCTTGTTTGAAAATGATGAAGTATGTAGAGAGTGGATGCGATGTGTTTTTGGCACAAGTTTCGAGTGATGGTGATTTAGAGGCGAGGATTGAAGAGGTACCTGTTATCTGCGAATATCCGGAAGTTTTTCCAGACGAGCTGCCAGGTTTACCACCCACCCGTGAGGTCGAGTTTCGAATCGATTTGGTGCCAGGAGCTGCGCCGGTTGCGCGTGCACCCTATCGATTAGCACCATCCGAGTTAAAGGAGTTATCGGATCAACTGAAGGAATTGATGGATAAAGGATTTATTAGGCCGAGCTCATCACCATGGGGAGCGCCAGTGTTGTTTGTAAAGAAGAAAGATGGTTCATTTCGGATGTGTATTGACTATAGAGAACTCAACAAGCTGACGGTTAAGAATCGGTATCCATTGCCGAGGATTGACGATTTGTTTGATCAATTACAAGGTTCCAGTGTATACTCAAAGATCGATTTAAGATCAGGGTATCATCAACTACGTGTAAGAGACGAGGATATCCCTGTAACTGCCTTTCGTACGCGGTATGGACACTTTGAATTTCGAGTGATGCCGTTTGGGTTGACAAACGCGCCTGTTGTATTCATGGACCTTATGAATCGCGTATGCAAGCCGTATCTAGATAAGTTTGTTATTGTTTTTATTGATGATATTCTTATTTACTCTAAGAGTAAGGAGGAGCACGAGAAGCACCTGAGAAAGATTTTGGATCTGCTGAAGAGAGAGAAGCTGTATGTGAAGTTCTCGAAGTGTGAGTTTTGGTTAGAATCCGTGCAATTCCTTGGTCACGTGATTGATAGCAAAGGAGTTCGCGTGGATCCTGCCAAGGTCGAAGCGATCAGGGAATGGTCGGCACCGACAACGCCGACTGAAGTTCGACAATTCCTTGGTTTAGCTGGGTATTATCGGAGGTTCATTGAAGGATTTTCGTTGATTGCAAAGCCATTGACAAATCTTACCGAAAAGAATAGGGTGTATGAATGGGGAGATGAGGAAGAATTCGCTTTCAAAACGCTCAAGGACAAGTTATGTTCCGCACCGATATTGTCATTGCCTGAAGGAACCGAAGACTTTGTAGTGTATTGTGACGCACCTCGTAATGGTTATGGAGCGGTGTTGATGCAGCGTGAAAAGGTGATAGCTTACGCGTCGAGACAACTAAGGAAGAATGAGGAGAACTACACGACGCACGATTTGGAATTAGGAGCTGTAGTTTTTGCGTTGAAATTGTGGAGACATTATTTGTATGGGACGAAGTGTGTTGTATTCACTGACCACAAGAGTTTGCAACACATTTTAGATCAAAAGGAGTTGAACATGCGACAGAGACGATGGGTAGAATTACTGAGTGACTATGACTGTGAAATTCGCTACCATCCTGGCAAGGCGAATGTTGTAGCGGATGTACTTAGTAGGAAGGAACGGGAGAAACCTTTGAGAGTCAGAGCTTTGGTGATGACTGAGAGCGTTGATTTAACCGAAACTATACTGAAGGCTCAAGAGAGGGGATTAATGAAAGGGAATGTTGATACTGAGAATTTGGGAAGAATGTTGAAACCTCTTTTTGTGATTAGGTCAGACGGATTGAGATATTTCGAGAATCGGATTTGGTTACCATTGTGTTCATCTGAGGAAGGAAAGCCTAGAGTACGAGATTTGGTTATGAACGAGTCTCATAAGTTGAAGTATTCGATACATCCTGGATCGGACAAAATGTATCACGACCTAAAGAAAGTTTATTGGTGGCTGAATATGAAGGCGGATATTGCTCGTTACGTTAGTAAGTGTTTGACTTGTGTGAAGGTTAAAGCAGAACATAAGAAACCGTCTGGGTTGTTGGTACAACCAGAGATCCCAGAATGGAAATGGGAGAAAATCGCTATGGATTTCGTGACAGGTTTACCTAGAACTCCTAGTGGATGTGATATGATATGGGTAATAGTGGATAGGTTAACGAAATCTGCTCATTTCTTACCTATGAAGAAGACGGACAGTATGGAAAAGCTGGCCAGTGTGTACGTGAAAGAGATCGTCTGCAGACATGGAGTGCCGTTATCGATCATTTCGGATCGCGATAGTAGATTTACTTCGGAATTTTGGAAATCGCTTCAACGTGCGATGGGCACTGAATTGAATTTAAGTACGGCTTATCACCCGGAGACTGACGGCCAGAGTGAACGAACTATTCAGACGATGGAGGACATGCTCCGAGCGTGCGTGATTGATTTTGGAGGAAGTTGGGAACGCCACTTGCCTCTAGTGGAGTTTTCGTATAATAATAGTTACCATGCAAGTATCAAGGCAGCACCGTTCGAAGCATTGTATGGAAGAAAGTGTAGATCGCCTGTGTGTTGGAGTGAAGTAGGAGAAAGTCAATTGACTGGACCCGAATTGGTTTTAGAGACGACCTAGAAGATTGTGCAAATCAAGAACCGACTACTTGCTGCGAGAAGCCGACAGAAGAGTTATGCCGATAACAGAAGGAAACCGTTGGAATTTGAAGTCGGAGATATGGTTATGCTTAAGGTATCGCCATGGAAGGGTGTAATTCGTTTTGGGAAGAAAGGAAAGTTGAGTCCGAGGTATATTGGACCATTTAAGATCGTTAAACAAATTGGACCAGTAGCGTACAAGTTAGAGTTGCCGAGCGAGCTTAGTGCTATTCACGACACGTTTCACGTATCGAACTTGAAGAAGAGTTTGGCAGATAAGGAATTGATGATTCCTTTGGACGAGATTCAACTAGACGACAAAATGCATTTTGTGGAAGAACCCGTGGAAATTATGGACCGAGAGGTCAAGAAGCTGAAGCGTAGTAGAATTCCTATTGTGAAGGTTCGATGGAATTCTAGGCGTGGACCGGAATACACTTGGGAACATGAGGACTTTTTCAAGGAAAGGTATCCTCATCTGTTCCAGCGGCACGAAATGTGAGTATAAGAAGAGGCGAGCACCGGGACGTCGCTCTCTTTAAGGAGGGGTGGATGTGATACCCTAGAACCGAGGTCACTAACATTACCCAAAATTACGCTAATTTTTGAAATTTTTAATAAATTTTAATTGCTATATATTTTAGTGTTTTGGTTGAAACCGATGTTCGAGGTTATAATTTTGACGATTGACGATTTAAGAAGGACGATGACGAATACGATCCCGATGGATGCCCAAATTTCTATAATTATTGACGTTTTATCGATAACGTAATTTTTCGAGAATTTTACTTATGGTTCGTGTTAAGTCGAGTCGGGTGAGTTTTATTGCTTTCCGGGTACATTTAAAGTATCCCAAAAGTATTTTGGAGTGTTTGGGATAATTTCCGACTCCCGTAAAAATTTTCTAAAATGACTAGTGAGTCAATCCCGCAAAGTTTTGGTGTCGTTTTTGCTTAAGGCCAAAAGAAAGGTGAAATTGCACATAGGTCCCTCCCATTTCAAAATGGGGACAAACACACACACACAACACATTTTTACAAAAAAAAAGATCAAACCCCCTCCCTTTTCTCCTTAGGCCGACGGCCAAAACCCCAATCCACCACCACTTCATTTTTTTTGAGTTTTGATCCATTCTAATCATAGACCACCTCCTAAAATCATCTAGTGAGTGTTAATCCATGCTCATTTCACACATGCATTAACAAAAATTCATCCAAAAATTTCAAGATTTTCAAATTCGTTTTTGATGTTAATTGGGCATTTGCATGTTTAATTCATGCTAAAAGGATGCTAGAACACCAAACAAATCAACCAAAATTAATTTGGTTGGTGGGTTTTGATCACCCAAACCCCACGGCACAATGGGGGGTGTTTGGGGATCATGGTGGTTCATGTTTTGAGCTTGATTTTGTGTTTAATATCATGTTTTTAGATGTTTTAGATGGATACATTTACTTGCATGTTTGTTTTTAGGATTTTAGTTTTATGAGGTTGATGATCAATAGGGGTTAGGGACTGAAAACATTGTTTGGTTGTGATTAGGGATGCTTAGGGTGATATCTAGTGATGATAAATGGGTTTGGAAACGAGCGTTAGTGTGATTTTGGTATGGTTGATTTTAGGCAGAAAGTTTAAGGCATTTTCGTAAAAATTATTTTGAAAACAGGTCTTGCGGATAGGATAGATTTGTAGAGAATTTTGATATAAGGTAGAGCTTACGACTCCTAACGAGTCAAAAGTTACGACGTTTTGAAATTCGTGTACCGGGAGATGAAAACCGTCATAATCCGAAGTTATGCTTGGTTTTAGGTCAAATCCCGGGGACTATAAGTCTAGTTTGGAAAATGGTCAAGGGCTGAATTTTGGTGTCAAACCTGCACATTTGAGTCTATTGTAGGACTTAGGTGTCAAATGGGTCAATGGAGTGTTTTAAACGGGTCAAATGAGTCCGACTTGGTCAAAGTACAATTTCAGTCCGAAAAACGTAGTTTTTGGAAAACTGTGAGTAACGGGTCGTAGAAGTAAAAATTTTTATTGGGATTAAATATGTGTTTTCTACAGGTCTTATAGTATTTTTGAGAATTTTGTCAAATTTTATAAAGATGGTTAAGTATGGTAAAACAGTCCGTACTTTTGGTAAGTATCGGCGAAAATGAGTAAAAATGGATAACGTTAATAATAAGGATAAATGGTATGAAACGAGTAACGCTTGTTGTTTTGTTTTGGCGTGAGTTGTAATTGTCACAAGTGACTAGTATTTATGTATTTTACACAGTACCATAAGGTTTTAAAATGAGATTACTCATTACGCGTTATTTGGTTTGATAGGTGTTGATTTACCCGGGCATCCGTATCGTCGTTAGTGACCGTCTCTCGAACTATCGACTACTTGTTATATAAGGTGTGAATTTATAGCCTCGCTTATTATTATTTCAAACTGTTTTACCCGCGAGGGAAATGCATGCTAGTTTTTAAAATGAACATATGTCATGAATGATTGTTGGACCCGAATGTTGCCTTTGAAATTGTTTTGAGTACCTAGTTGCAAAAGTCCCTAAATTTATGAACTATTAACTATTGTTTAGTCCTAGCGTGGATTAGAAATAGCCGCTTATACAAAGTGATAGTACTATGGGGTTGACTACCCTATCCGAGACGAGGGCTAGTACGTTGATACCCTCTGCGGACGGATAATTTGTGATAAGAGATAAGGTATAATTGCAACTGATGCCTTATTAGGGGCCTTGGTTTCATCTGAATCACGCCGGTAATTATTACGCGGGTGATTGAGTTAACGTTTTAGTGTCATGAGCTTAAGCACAATTGCCAGTATCTTGAATATAGATTGTTTGATCGACAAGTCTATGAATGATCGTGAATGGTTTTATTTCGCATATGTTCAAAATGAATTGTAAAACCTATGAATTCCACTCAACGTTTTCGTTGACCAAATTTAGCATGTGTTTCAGGTAACCGCTGAAGTGTAGCATGGAGCGTGCATGGGATGGATGTTGTGTGTATGGCTTGGAGTCTGCTTGTTTTTGCTCCCGTTATTACTTAAACATTTTTAACTTTAATGTCATGTTGTTGTGAAAACGGTAACTTTTGGGTTGAGATTCATGGGGACCGAAAACGCTAAACTCTGTTGTATCAATTGGGGTTGGAAAAACCGTGGACATGTATCTTTTAACAATTTTTAATTTAAGTTTTAAATTGACGTCTCTTTGGAGTCGTTCGATATATCTTGTGTGCGATGATAACTGCCTAGCACCCAAATGTTGTAGTTCCGCTGCGCATAGCATTTGGTGGGGTGTTAGTTTCTTTGATTTGGATTATCTAACTAACTTCATGGATTACTATTATGTGCAAAAAGATTGTCAAACTAACAATGCAGGTAAAGAGAATAGTACAAAAATTTAGGTACTTAGGAAAGACCTTCTCCATCAGACTCTCAAGATGATGATGTTCATATCTATGTACCAAGTATCCCTACTGTCTCTCCTATAGTTGTTAGCCCCCAAGAGAAGCAACCAGTGCTATCAAATGATGACCAAGCCTCACATGAACTTCAGAGGCTTAAAGATCAAGAAAAGAATGCTACAACTCATACTAAGCATTCAGGAGAAGAATCTTTGGAATCACAAAACTCAGCAGTACATATTCAACCTAGCGGTACTTCATCTACAAGTACTTCTAAGCCAAGTTCTGCAAAGTCTGTTGATTCATTAAAGATGTTCTTCAAGAAATAGACAATGAAGATGCCTATACTAGTCCAAAGGAAGGAATCTTCTCCAAAGCTTCCTATGATGAGCAGGGTGCAGTAATTGATTTCAATAACTTGGAAAGTAAAATACCAGTCAGTTATATTCATACTCATAAAGTCAATAAGAACCATCCTATAGCTCAAATCATTGGAGACCCAAGTCTGTTGTACAAATCAGAAGAAAGATTCAAGCTAGTTGATGAGACTGCTTTTATACATAGTCTCATCGTCCAAATTGGGCTTAAAATGCATTAAATATCATTAAATATGCCAAATATATGCTTGTGTTTGTTGCTTGTGTATTTTAGGTACGGATATTGAGAAAATGACAAAAGATCACAAGAATCATGCAAAAACGAACACGGGAAACGAAGCCGCACAATGAACCATGCCCTAATGAAGAATTTTCCAAAGAAAACCCTTGAAGATTGAAGAAATATGAAGAAGGGTCCTCCAATATGGAATAATTGACACTTTATACCCTTGTATCTTCATAATTAAAAGTTTGGTCCCTAAAGTTTGTCAAAATTACAAAAAGGACCCTTAACTTTGAAGAATTGGCAAATTTAGTCCCTCAATAAAACTAAATTGTCAATATTAGTCCTCCAAAAAGTCAACAAACAAGTCAAAACCTTGAAGAATGAAGAAAATGCCAAAATCAGTCCTTCAAATATCATGAATTGGCATATCTAGTCCTTGAAACAAGTTAAAAAACTTGTTGTGCCATTTTTGACAACTCAGCCAAAGTTGTTTACAAAGAAAGAGGGAAATTTGGCTGTTTTTATACAAAGTAAAGAAGTTAAGAGAGTTGGGGGACCATTTCTGCCAGACAACACAACTCTCCCCTCCAATACCCACACGCCACCTCACCATCTCTACCCTGTCACCATCCCACGTCAGTCTCTACTCACTCTTAACTAATATTAACTAATTAATTTAAACCGATTAGTTTAATGTTTATTTTGGTGGGAAACAAGACTTATTCCCTAATTACCAGATTAAACCAACAAGAACCCCTCAAGAACCCTAATTGGGCAATTCTTAATTACCCAGTAATTAAGCTCACACAAGTGCAGATTGGTGATTAGCAACCTCCTAATCAAAACCCACCACCCAGATTCTTTTCATGTGAACCCATGGTCCCCTCTCCAAGGTCCCCTGACCCACTTCACACAAGAAAACAATCTTGTACAACTGCAATCAACAATGGAGAGTATTTTCGTGTTGCCAAAGGAATGTCCAACGGATTGGATTCATTCAACACTGTTGGAATCACATGGACTCTAAAAAACAGCCAAATCCATCCTTGGACCAAGAATTCAAAAAGAGCATCTTCAAAATTACATCCGAATATCTCAATGGCAAATGTGGAAGATCACACCATTAGGGTTAAGGCTTCTTTTCAGTTCTAGAATGCTTTGTAAGCCTCTATATAAAGGCACATAGGGTTTCATTTTTACTTGTTCTTGTTTTCTCTTTCCTTGGTCAAGCATTGTAAATCCCTTTCAAATTAATGAAACTAGTGTTTGTTGTGACGAAAAAGAACAAGAGCCATTTACTTTTCCATTGCATTTTTAATCTTTGAAGTTGAAATCCCATTTTCAGTCCTTGTTTATTTTGGAAACTCAAGTTATTTAGTCTTTAAGTTCTCTGTCCAAGCTTTTTGAACTGATCATATGAGCCTGATATTCTTATTGAATATCAAGCTCAATTGAGGTTTGAATTGTTTTTTGATTTGGTTGTTGTTAAGATTTTTAGAAAACCATAAAATCAGTTTTTTTTTTATTTTGTCAAATAAGCCATAGGTAGCTTAACTGATAAGCTGGCTTATTAGCTTATTTGACTTGTGAACAGCTCACTCTTTTGTTTACTTTCTTTCTTAGCAGGTTCATAATATCTCATCCTTTTTGAAGACATATTGGGTGTGTGTGTCTCTTGTGACCACCACTAGCAATCTCTACTAGCTATCTTGTTCCAAAAAGCCATAAGCCCAACTATAAGCTGATGGGAGATGGCATTGTTGCCATAGTGGGGCCTGGATGTGGGTCCCACAAGGTATAAACCTTGAACCCTCATGTTTAGCTTAGGACTGTGATGATTTTGGATTTGGTATGAAAATGTTTGGAAGTTGGACTTATCTGTTTATTTGAGCTTATTCTATATTTATATGCATGTGTAGGACTTTGATAATCTGTTTAATTAAGTTTTCATAGCATTTTGTTTGAAAATCCAAGTTTCTGATTTTTAAGAGGGTGTTTAGGATAAGAGTTTAAGTTTCATATTTGATAAGCTTGTGCATTGAAAACTATCTAATCTTACTTAATATATCAGTAGCATCATATTTTGGTCATTGGCTTTAGTCTTGCATGCTTAAAACAAGTTTTCATCATACAAGTTGCTTAAAATCAGTAAACCACCAGATCTACCTTGTTTTAGCATATTTTGACCATTAGTTTGTGGAATCTGCTTATACTTGTTAGTAGTTAGGGTTTTTCATTGCTTGGTTGTGATTGGGTAAGCTTGTATGCAAGATTTTGAGCCTTAAAATTCATTATTGTGCCAATTGCATCAGACACTATTCATCAGAAACAATACATGCTTAATCAGTCACCATTTTGTGCTATTTGTGTTTGACTTATGTGAAAGACTTGTGTATTTTTGTGATTTAACAGACTCCCTACACTCCACTGAGTGTAGGGGTGCCCCATTGTCCAAATAAAACCAAGCCATAAGCTTTCCTAAGCTCAAAAGGTCACCAGACCAAATTTTTGTACTACCAGTGGGAACCAAGTTCCCACTTCATGTGTTATTGTTTCCACTGCTGAGCAAAAAGACAAACCCTAGCAAGTGTCACTATCAGAAACTTAGGATTTTTGTCTTTTGTGGAACTGATTAAGAATTAGGACTTGAAACCAGTTTTATTATTTTTCTTATTTTAATTGTGATTTTTCTGTTTAATTAGTTTTTAATTTACTGTTCATTTAATATTTTTTAGATTAAATAGCTATTTTTAATTATTATTTTTAATTTCTGTTTTTGTCTTTTAGTGACAAAAACAATTATTTTTCAGTTTTAAGATTTTTACTGGATTTAGAAAAATAGTTTAAGATTTTTAGTTCAAAAAGTTTTTACAGTTCACTTTTTATTTATTTTTTAGAATTAATTTAGTTTAATTAGGGTTTTAATTCAAACTGTTTTTGTCTTTTAGTGAAAAATTTTATATTTTTCAAACTTTTTCATTTTTCTACTGTTCTTTAGAGTAATTTAGAATTTTTAAAATTGTCAAAATATTTTTAGCATTATTTTATTATTTTTTATGATTATTTTAGGTTAAAAATAGTTTTAGGTGTTTTAAAAATAGAAAAATAGTTTTTAAAATTTAGAAAAAATACTTTTTAGTCTTTAGATAATATAAGTAAGTTATTTTTTCAATAAAATAATATTTTGGACATTTTGTTAATTATATTTAGTTTTAGGGCTTTAATTAGCATTTAAAATTGAATATTTAATTAGTAAAAGGTTTTAAAATATTTTTTGTTGGACTTTTACTCTTATTTATATTATTTTAGACTTAGTTTTATCTTTTAATTAATTTTTAGGTTTAAAATTTTAATTTGTAGCTTTTTACGGTTTTACGTGAACGCCTTTTTCGTCTTAGTTTAATCCGTCTACGTAACCGTCATTCTCTTATAATCTCATTTCTATTTTTCTTTCTCAAAAGTATAATCACAAAGATAATAATTTCAATACACACACACTAAGCCTCCTTGAGAACGAACTCATTTTAGGGTCATTTACACACGGTTTTCCTAAATCGTCGTGCTTACCCTATTTGTTGCTCTTTTCCTAAAGGGTCTACAAAAACTCAACTATCAATTTGGCGCCGCTGCCGGGGAGACGTGTTGTGTTTTGATTTGGACATTGTTTTTTTTATATATAGCCATAATAGCTAATTGTATTAGTAGCACTCTACTAATACGTATTATCGGTTTTTCGTTTTTTTGTGAATACTATTACTATATTGTATACGTAGAACAATAAATTCACAAGTACTCCAAATACATGAGAAATCACAACCTTGACTTGGGAGGTCATTACCCAATCATTGTATTCGAATCTCAAACCAAAGAAAAAAGGCAAAAATAGATAAATACTTTCGTGAAGCTCGATTTTGAAAATACAAACTATAAGGTGGGTATAAGGCGGATATTATAAAATATATCCTAAGGAAAAAGGCTCTTAAGTGCTTCGCGCCGCCTCGTTTCCCCGCTTGCTTGTGAGTATTTGATCTTGAGAGCTAATCGAGGGTTTTGCCGCCCAAAGTAATACTAAGTATCATATATATTTTCTTGGTTTCATTGATTAAACACTCTTGAACGTTTTGTTGTTCCACCAACGTTCTAAAGTCATCGAAGGCGTTCACTTCACGTGATCGTTTTCATTCCTTGAGGCTTCTTTAATCGAGAGATTTGATTAAGGAGGAGATTTGTAGATTTTTCTCTACCTAATACATTCCACAAAATCCAAAAAAAGTAAAAACAATCAAAAATCACAAAAAATTGAAAAAGTAAAAACACCAAAAAGAATCTTCTTTGCTCACCCTCTCGTTTTACGTGACGTTTATGCAAACTCGCTCCAAAGCAAGACGTGCACGTAAACGAAGAAACAAATCAAACACTCCTTCTAGTGAGGAGTATCCTATTGACGAACCCATCGTAGTGAAAGAAGCACCCATGGCTAATCGAACTATGATGGAGTTGCTTCAAGCACCCACCAAGGGTTATGGAGAAGCGATTGTGATTCCCGCTATCCTTGCGGAGAATTTTGAGGTTAAGACGGGTTTGTTGTCCATGATTCAAAACAACAAGTTTCGTGGTGACGAAAAGGACAACCCTCATAACCACATTAGCCAATTTAATCGTCTTACCGCCACTTGCAAGTTTAAGGACGTCTCTAACGACTCGATTAAGATGATGCTTTTTCCGTATTCCTTAGCGGGGCCTGCAAAAATTTGGTTAGAGAAAGAGCCACCCAATTCTATATTGACGTGGAAGGATCTCGTTTCAGAATTCGTGAACCAATTTTTTCCGCCCTCTAAGACTACGCATTTGAAAAACGAGATTTCAAAGTTTTCACAAGAGTATAATGAGAGTTTTTCAACGGCTTGGAATAGGTTTAAGGAAAAGTTGCACGAATGTCCTCATCATGGTTTTTCTGACTTGCATCAAATTGACACGTTTTACAATGACTTGAACGATCATGAGCGTGATTATCTTAATGCCGCCGCGGGTGGTAATATTTTGTGTAAAACGGTCGAGGAAGCATTGTTAATCATTGAGAATAGGTCTAAGGTCTATTGTCCTCGTAGCACGTCGAGTGTTCGTAAGACTTCGTCTTCACCTTCGCCTTCATTGTCACATACCGTTGATGCTTGCCAAATCGAGGCTAATTTGGAGAACAAGATTTTTGATAAGCTTAAGGGATTGTTAATTGAGTTTAAAGTTGGTGAACAACCCACTCCCTCTACGACTAAAGCGGTTGAGGTTTCTTGTATGTATTGTGGTGGAGCTCACGATTACTCCGAGTGCATTACCAACGGTGGTAACACTTCGAGTGCCTACGCGGCCGCGGGAACTTATAACAAAAACGGTCAAGTTCCCCGCACTAATCAATTGACTCCACTGGGTTTTCCACCAAATCAAAATGCTAACAATTATCGAAACAATCAAGTTGGTTACCAAAACAATCAAAGAAACAATTACAAGGGTAATAACAACTATGGGAATCAAGGAAGTAGTAGCCAATTGCAAAATCAAAACCAAAACCGTAATTTTATAAACACAAGTCAAGAACTTCAAAATGTTTACGCTAAAGAAATTCCAATGGACTTTTTGAATTACGCTACGGCAAATGATAAGATTTTGGAAAACATTCAAGAGCAATTGGCTAGTCAAGTTAGGGACACGGCTAAAAACACCAAGGAGTTAGCCAATTTTGTTAAGGAAAATGTTAACATGAGAAATGAGTTGAAAAATGATTTTGCTAATCAAATTAGAGGACAAAACAATAAAATTGAGCAAAGTCATGCTAGGCTAGAACAAAGGATAGACCAAAAAGCCGCTAGTCAAGATGTTAAGCTTAATGCTATTTTAGAAGCGGTCATGGAAACAAAGCCTCTACTTCGGGTAGTTTACCTAGCAACACCGTATCAAACCCGAAGGGAGAGATGAAAGTGATTACCACACGAAGTGGTAAGACACTTAAAGAACCGACTCCTCAACCAATTACTCCAACGATGGAGGAAATTGAGGAAGAACCCGAGGTGTTGGTCGAAAAGGAGCATATCTCAAGCCCACAAAGTACCGCTCATGCCACACCTACAGTTGACCCATTACCAACATTAGAACCCGAGATTCCAAAGGCTATGCCTATGCCCCAACCCACACCACCCCTACCCTACCCATCGAGACTTAGGAAGGAGAAACGACAAGAGCGCGATAATTATCAATTTAAGCTTTTTATGAAAATGTTTCGTGAGTTGCACCTTAATGTGAGTTTCGTCGATGCTTTGGTCATGATGCCTCGATTTGCCGCTAACTTTAAGAGTATGTTGAACAACAAGGAGAAATTGCATCAATTGTCTAGTTGTTCATCGGTTTATCTTAATCGCATACCTCAAAAAGTCGGTGATCCCGGTAAATTTTTGATCCCTTGTGCAATCCAAGATATGGAAGAATGCTATGCCTTGGCCGATCTTGGTGCTAGCATTAATTTGATGCCACTTGCAATCTTCAAGTCGCTCAATCTTCCTAATCTTACTCCTTCACTAATGTCTATCGAGATGGCCGACCATTCCACGATTCGTGCATGTGGTTTGGCGGAAGACGTTTTTGTGAAAGTGGGAAAGTTCTACTATCCCATAGACTTTATCGTTGTCGATATTCCCACGGATCCTCAAGTTCCTCTCATTTTAGGTCGTTCGTTTTTAGATACGTCTATGGCTTTAATTGATGTGCATGCTAGAAAGATCACCTTACGTTTCAACGACGAGGAACTTGTTATAAACGCAACCCAAAATTCTCAACTTTCTCATGTTTATTTCGTTGCTACCATAAACCTCGTTGATATGATCGACGTGGTTTGCGAGGAATTTTCACAAGAAGTTCTAGGGTTTGGTGATGAAGAAACTAGTGGCAATCCCACTATGTTAGATCCAATTCTTGATAATTCGACACCAACCTTCACTTCATTTGAAGGTGGTGGTTTTACGTTGGAAGAATTCAATGTTCCACGTAGTTGTAACGAAGACCTCGACAACGATGAGGACTTCTCGATTATCAAGGATTTTCTTAACGATTTCCCATTTCCTCCACCCGAGGAGGTTATGAGTATCGAGCCCAAATCTTCACTTGAGGAACCACCTATCCTCGAGTTGAAAGATTTACCTCCTCACCTCGAATATGTCTATTTGGAGGAGGACGACAAGTTGCCGGTTATTATTGCGAAGTAACTTTCGAATGATGAAAAAACCGCACTTGTCGATGTTCTAAAGGATCACAAAGGGGCAATTGCGTGGAAGTTATCCGACATTAAGGGAATCGATCCCAAGTTTTGTACCCACAAAATCTTAATGGAGGAGGATTACAAGCCCGCAATCCAATGTCAAAGAAGGGTGAACCCCAAAATTCACGACGTCGTAAAAAAGGAAGTCCTAAAACTCCTTGACGCGGGAATGATTTACCTTATTTCCGATAGCCCTTGGGTGAGTCCTATTCATTGTGTCCCTAAGAAGGGAGGAATGACCGTTGTGCAAACGATGCCAACGAGTTGATTCACACTAGACTCGTGACCGGATGGAGAGTGTGCGTTGACTATCGTAAGTTGAATGAAGCCACTCGTAAAGACCATTTTCCTTTGCCCTTCATGGACCAAATGTTGGAGCGTCTTACGGGAAACGATTTCTATTGCTTTTTAGATGGTTTTTCCAGTTACTTCCAAATTCCCATCGATCCTCGTGATCAAGAAAAAACTACGTTTACGTGTCCATATAGAACGTTTGCCTATCGTAGAATGCCATTCGGACTTTGCAATGCACCGGGAACCTTTCAAAGGTGCATGATGGCTATTTTTCATGACATTATCGAGAAGACGATGGAACTCTTCATGGATGACTTTTCCGTGTTTGGTAATTCGTTCACTTCGTGTTTGTCGAACCTAGAGAGAATGTTGAAACGTTGTGAGGAAACCAACCTTATGCTCAATTGGGAAAAATGTCATTTTATGGTTAAGAGTGGAATCGTTTTAGGGCACAAGGTCTCGAAAGCGGGGATTGAGGTAGATCAAGCTAAGGTAGACGTCATCGCCAAATTACCTCATCCCAAAACCGTTAAGGGAGTTAGGAGTTTCCTAGGCCACGCGGGCTTTTATCGTCGATTCATCAAGGATTTTTCAAAGATCTATCGACCCATTACACATCTTCTCGAAAAAGAGGCACGTTTTGTCTTTGACGAAGATTGTGTACGAGCCTTTGAGATCCTTAAGAGGAAACTTACCGAAGCTCCCATTCTTGTTGCTCCCAATTGGAACCTCCCCTTTGAGCTTATGTGTGATGCTAGTGATTACGCTATAGGGGCCGTTGTGGGGCAACGTCATGATAAGCACTTCTTGCCTATTCACTATGCTAGCAAGACGATGACCGAGGCTCAACTAAAATACACTACAACGGAGAAGGAGTTCCTTGCCGTGGTGTATGCATTTGAGAAATTTCGACCTTATCTCGTCTTGACGAAATGCAGAGTGTATACGGATCACTCGGCTATTAAGTATCTCACGGCAAAGCAAGATGCTAAGCCTAGATTACTTCGTTGGATTCTCCTCCTTCAAGAATTTGATCACAAAATCATTGACAAAAAAGTAGCTGAGAATCTAGCGGCCGATCATCTTTCTCGTTTGGAAAATCCTCACCAAAGTGTTTACGAGCCCAAGGAAATCACCGAAACATTTCCGCTCGAGACACTTGGTGTAGTGAATTCTAAGCTTGATTCTTCCACTCCATGGTTTGTGAATTTTGCAAATTACCATGCGGGTAACTTCATCATTAAGGGTATGACGACTCAAGAAAAACGAAAATTCTTTCGTGACGTCAAGTTCTACTTTTGGAACGACCCTTACTTGTTTCGAACTTGTGCGGATCAAATCATCCGACGTTGTGTTTTTGGCACCGAAGCTTCTAACAACCTTAGAGCTTGCCACGAGGGACCCACGGGTGGTCACCACGGTGCTAATCTCACGGCTAAGAAGGTGTTTGATGCCGGCTTCTTTTGGCCTACTATTTACCGAGATGCACAAGATCTTTTGAAGTCGTGTGATGCATGCCAACGACAAGGAAAAGCCTCACAAAAAGATAAAATGCCACAAAATATCATCCAAGTGTGTGAGATCTTTGACGTTTGGGGTATAGACTTTATGGGGCCGTTCCCATCATCTCGTGGTAATAAGTACATTCTCGTTGCGGTTGACTACCTATCTAAGTGGGTGGAGGCCAAACCCTTGCCCACCAATGATGCTCGTGTGGTAGTCAAGTTTTTGAAAAGCTTGTTTTCTCGGTTTGGAACCCCTCGTGCGATCATAAGCGATCGTGGAACCCATTTTTGTAACGACCAATTCGAAAGGGTCCTAAGGAAATATGGGGTTACACATCGGCTTTATACGGCTTATCACCCACAAACGAGTGTGCAAGTTGAGGTTTCAAACCGAGCGTTGAACAGGATCTTGGAAAGATCCGTTGGGGAAAACCGACAATCTTGGTCGGATAAGTTGGACGATGCTTTATGGGCCTTTAGGACCGCTCATAAGACACCCATTGGGTGCACTCCCTATAAGATTGTGTATGGAAAGAATTGTCATTTGCCTATCGAATTAGAACACAAGGCTTATTGGGCCCTAAAGCATTGTAATGATGATATGGAGACCGCGGGAAAACACCGAAAAATGCAATTAAATGAATTAGATGAATTGAGGGATATTGCTTATGAAAATTCATTGATTTACAAAGAAAAAACTAAAAAGTTGCATGATTCTAAAATTAAAAACCGGGTTTTTAACATTGGGGATCAAGTATTGCTTTTTTATTCTCGCTTGGAAATCTTTTCCGGTAAGTTGAAATCCCGTTGGTCCGGTCCATTCACCGTGACTCAAGTGTTTCCGTATGGGACCATCGAGCTAGCTAAAGATGATGGTCCTAACTTCAAGGTGAATGGACATAGGTTGAAGCACTACTTTGGCGGGGAAGTTCCATCCTTGAACTACCTCGACCAAGTCACCTTCCCCAATGATAATTAGTATTGAGGGGATTGAGTCGAGCTCATGACTCGGTAATCAAAAACGAGGTGCCTCGTGGGGGAGACCCATGCTTATCCATGTACATATTATTGCTTTCTAATTAGTTTAATGTGAGGGGATTTGTGCCCTTCCAACCTTTGTTCCGTGGTTGTTTGTGCATTGTGGTTTTTAGATCATGATCTTCACGATTGGAGCCTCTCGTGTTCGTTTTATGGGAGCACTCGATCGTTTGCTTTGAAGACTTTCTCAATATCCAAATGATATATCCTTTTGATGTTCTAACCTTAGGTTTTTAGCACACTTCATAAACGGCTTTAAATTTAACGGTTACACCCTTTCCATGCTAGATTAGGCATTCGACTACGTCTCTAGTATGGGGGTGTTTTGCACCCCTAGACTCGAAACATTGAGGACAATGTTTAACTTTAGTATGGGGGGTGAATAGATACTTTCCTTGCCAAACCTTCACACTTTCCAAAGTTTATCTTTTTTTTATCGTTTTTTGTTGCAAAATAAGGCTAAAAATGGCCAAATTTTAAATTTTTTCTCATGTTTTATAAGTGTTTGAAGACACGAATGTAGGTTTTCCGATGGCGAGAATAAGAGTAATTTTTGACTCGACCGTGCGTGTTGAGCACTTAGCTTTAATTCCTTAACTACACATTAGGCTAAGTCTCTTAAATGAGGACGAGAATTGATAGGGTTAATTATAAGTTACTATGCTAAACGTAGAGTACTCGTATTCTTTCAAAAACTCATGTGTTCTCGTTGTTTGCTTATTCTCCCTTGGCATGTAAATATTTTTTGCTTAATAAATATTGACGTAGCGGTTTAGTTGGGATTGTTGGGTTTCTAGTCTTTTCTAGTAGCTTCCGTGTAATTAAATTGGGAAGACATTAAGGTATCGCCAGCGTCACGGTTTTGAAGTATTGGCACCCGAATAATCAAAAGCTTCACCCAATAATAAGATTTCAAGTGCTCACCTAAATCTAGCAAACAATTTGAAGCCCCACAAGGCCGAAAAATCTATGCAAAATTGAAAGTGAATCAAGCCTTAATCTTTGAAGCTTTAAAGATCTAAAATTCGCCTTAGCGTGAGGATATACGTCTTTGGCTAATAAAACCACCGATGAGGCGGATAATAAAAGGCAAGGCAAGACCGAAGTCATAATAAAAGCTTTATGGCGAAGTTTAATAAAATATGGAGGTAAACCAAAGATAATAAGGCCCTTCCATTAGGGGGCGTATAAAAGTCTTGGTAATCAGTCTCATGTTCAAAACCGTTATAACACCGTGTTTATCGATCCTTCTTGTCAACTTAATTTTTTAACATCGTTGTCTATTAGGAGGGGTTATTGATTTGATGGTCTTGGTTACACCGTTAGGACTCTATTTTTAGACCTAAATCTCTATTATCGCATAAGTCAAACAATGTATCCTCGTGAAACATTCAAGACAAAATAAAATATAAGAGATACAACTTAGGAAATTGGGAGGATAAGTACGTGATTAGGGCATATGAGTAGTGTTAGCATTACTAACTTATAATGACAATGATCTCGTTGCACGCTTGGCATGGAATTGGTGTGAAAATCAAGGACGATGAAATTATTTCTAACGAAGCATTCACGTGTTCTTAATCTATGAACCTAAACGTCCCATTTTGCGATGAAAATCATACATTATGTTTAAAACACAAGTAGTAGTAGCAATAGTAGAAGTGTAGCTAGTTTATCGTTCAATAAAGTGAATAAAAATGAATTTTGGAGGTGCTACGATACTTTATTCTAGCATTGCGTGAGGGCACGGCAATGGTTTAGTATGGGGGAGTGATGAGACTGCTTTTATACATAGTCTCATCGTCCAAATTGGGCTTAAAATGCTTTAAATATCATTGAATATGCCAAATATATGCTTGTGTTTGTTGCTTGTGTATTTTAGGTACGGATATTTACGAAAATGACAAAAGATCACAAGAATCATGCAAAAACGAACACGGGAAACGAAGCCGCACAATGAACCATGCCCTAATGAAGAATTTTCCAAAGAAAATCCTTGAAGATTTGAAGAATTATGAAGAAGGGTCCTCCAATATGGAAGAATTGACACTTTATACCCTTGTATCTTCATAATTACAAGTTTGGTCCCTAAAGTTTGTCATAATTACAAAAAGGACCCTTAACTTTGAAGAATTGGCAAATTTAGTCCCTCAACAAAACTAAATTGTCAATATTGGTCCTCCAAAAAGTCAACAAACAAGTCAAAACCTTGAAGAATGAAGTAAATGCCAAAATCAGTCCTTCAAATATCATGAATTGGCATATCTAGTCCTTGAAACAAGTTTAAAAACTTGTTGTGCCATTTTTGACAACTCAGCCAAAGTTGTTTACAAAGAAAGAGGGAAATTTGGCTGTTTTTATACAAAGTAAAGAAGTTAAGAGAGTTGGGGGACCATTTCTACTAGACAACACAACTCTCCCCTCCAATACCCACACGCCACCTCACCATCTCTGCCATGTCACCATCCCACGTCAATCTCCACTCACTCTTAACTAATATTAACTAATTAATTTAAACCGATTAGTTTAATGTTTATTTTGGTGGGAAACAAGACTTATTCCCTAATTACCAAATTAAACCAACAAGAACACCTCAAGAACCCTAATTGGGCAATTCTTAATTACCCAGTAGTTAAGCTCACACAAGTGCAGACTGGTGATTAGCAACCTCCTAATCAAAACCCACCACCTAGATTCTTTTCATGTGAACCCATGGTCCCCTCTCCAAGGTCCCCTGACCCACTTCACACAAGAAAACAATCTTGTACAACTGCAATCAACGATGGAGAGTATTTTCGTGTTGCCAAAGGAATGTCCAACGGATTGGATTCATTCAACACTGCTGGAATCACATGGACTCTAACAAACAGACAAATCCATCCTTCGACCAAGAATTCAAAAAGAGCATCTTCAAAAATACATCCGAATATTTCAAGGGCAAATGTGGAAGATCACACCATTAGGGTTAAGGCTTCTTTTCAGTTCTAGAATGCTTTGTAAGCCTCTATATAAAGGCACATAGGGTTTCATTTTTACTTGTTCTTGTTTTCTATTTCCTTGGTCAAGCATTGTAAATCCCTTTCAAGTTAATGAAACTGGGGTTTGTTGTGACGAAAAAGAACAAGAGCCATTTACTTTTCATTGCATTTTTAATCTTTGAAGTTGAAATCCCATTTTTAGTCATTGTTTATTTTGGAAACTCAAGTTATTTAGTCTTTAAGTTCTCTGTCCAAGCTTTTTGAACTGATCATATGAGCCTGATATTCTTATTGAATATCAAGCTCAAGTGACGTTTGAATTGTTTGTTGATTTGGTTGTTGTTAAGATTTTTAGAAAACCATAAAATAAGTTTTTTTTATTTTGTCAAATAAGCCATAGGTAGCTTAACTGATAAGCTGGCTTATTAGCTTATTTGACTTGTGAACAGCTCACTCTTTTTTTACTTTCTTTCTTAGCAGGTTCATAATATCTCATCCTTTTTGAAGACATATTGGGTGTGTGTGTCTCTTCTGACCACCACTAGCAATCTCTACTAGCTATCTTGTTCAAAAAATCCATAAGCCCAGCTATAAGCTGATGGGAGATGGCATTGCTGCCATAGTGGGGCCTGGATGTGGGTCCCACAAGGTATAAACCTTGAACCCTCATGTTTAGCTTAGGAATGTGATGATTTTAGATTTGGTATGAAAATGTTTGCAAGTTGGACTTATCTGTTTATTTGAGCTTATTCAAGATTTATATGCATGTGTAGGACTTTGATAATCTGTTTAATTACGTTTTCATAGCATTTTGTTTGAAAATCCAAGTTTCTGATTTTTAAGAGGGTGTTTGGGATAAGAGTTTAAGTTGCATATTTGATAAGCTTGTGCCTTGAAAACTATCTAATCTCACTTAATATATCAGTAGCATCATATTTTGGCCATTGGCTTTAGTCTTGCATGCTTAAAACAAGTTTTCATCATACAAGTTGCTTAAAATAAGTAAACCACCAGATCTACCTTGTTTTAGCATATTTTGACCATTAGTTTGTGGAATCTGCTTATACTTGTTAGTAGTTAGGGTTTTTCATTGCTTGGTTGTGATTGGGTAACCTTGTATGCAAGATTTTGAGCCTTAAAATTCATTATTGTGCCAATTGCATCAGACACTATTCATCAGAAACAATACATGCTTAATCAGTCACCATTTTATGCTATTTGTGTTTGACTTATGTGAAAGACTTATTTAGAATGATTTAGAATTTAGGAAAAATTGTCAAAATATTTTTAGCATTATTTTATTATTTTTTATGATTATTTTAGATTAAAAATAGTTTTAAGTGTTTTAAAAATAGAAAAATAGTTTTTAAAATTTAGGAAAAATACTTTTTAGTCTTTAGATAATATAAGTAAGTTATTTTTTCAATAAAATAATATTTTGGACCTTTTGTTAATTATATTTAATTTTAGGGCTTTAATTAGCATTTAAAATTGAATATTTAATTAGTAAAAGGTTTTAAAATAATTTTTGTTGGACTTTTACTCTTATTTATATTATTTTAGACTTAGTTTTATCTTTTAATTAATTTTTAGGTTTAAATTTTTAATTTGTAGCTTTTTACGGTTTTACGTGAACGCATTTTTCGTCTTAGTTTAATCCGTCTACGTAACCGTCATTCTCTTCTAATCTCATTTCTATTTTTCTTTCTCAAAAGTATAATCACAAAGATAATCATTTCGATACACACACACTAAGCCTCCTTGAGAACGAACTCATTTTAGGGTCATTTACACTCGGTTTTCCTAAATCGTCGTGCTTACCCTATTTGTTGCTCTTTTCCTAAAGGTTATACAAAAACTCAACTATCACTAGTAGTGAAATTCATGCACTTGTGAGCTATGTCAAACAACAGTAGAGAACAAATCATAAAGATACACAACATTGTTTGTATGCCTGTCTTATCACAAGTAGAGCCTAAGAATATTTCTCAATCTCTTGATGAAGAAAGTTAGGTAGATGCCATGCAAGAAGAATTAATGCAATTTGAACTACAAAAGGTTTATATTCTTGTGTATCTTCCTTCTGGAAAGAGAGTAATTAGTACTAGATGGGTTTTCAGGAATAAGAAGGATGAGAGAGGTGTTGTTGTGAGGAACAAGGCTAGGCTTGTTGCTCAAGGCTATAGACAGGAAGAAGGGGTAGACAATGATAACGTTTTTGCACTAGTGGGAAGGATAGAATCCATTTGGTTATTTTTAGCCTTTGCATCATATATGGGTTTTATAGTCTATCAAATGGATGTAAAAAGTGCCTTTATTATGGTACTATTTATGAGGAGGTATATGTTTCACAACCTCCGGGTTTTGTAGATCCTAAGTTCCCCAACAGAGTCTACAAAGTAATTAAAGCTCTTTATGGTCTACATCAAGCTCCAAGGGCTTGGTATGCAACTTTATCCAATTTCCTCTTGGAGATTCTATATTTGATTTGGAAGCTTACTCAGATAGTGATTATGCTGGAGCCAATCAAGATAGGAAATCCACAATAGGAGGTTGTCAATTCCTAGGCAGAAGACTCATATCATGGCAGTGCAAGAAGCAAACCATTGTTGCTACTTCTACAACTGAAGCTGAATATGTAGTTCTTGCTCATTGCTGTGGACAAGTACTTTGGATCCAAAATCAGTTGTTAGACTATGGTTTCAACTTCATGAACACCAAAATCTACATTGATAATGAAAGTACTATCTGCATTGTCGAGAATCTAGTCTTTCACTCCAAAACCAAGCATATTGAAATAAGACATCACTTTATAAGAGATGCTTATGACAAAAAGCTTATTCAGGTTTTAAAGATCCATACAGATAACAATGTAGCTGATTTATTAACCAAGGCATTTGATACTAAGAGAGTTCTTGGTAACACATATTGATATGCTCAACCAATAACTGATGCATATGTTAAGGGGAGGTAACAGTTGTGCAATTTTTATGCTAATTGTTATTGTATAGTGTTTTTTTTATGTGATTACAGGTTATTAGAACAAGATAAAAAAGGTTACAATGATAGTGGAATGCATGTACCGGTCTTATCTTTGAGGTACCTTTTTGGAATCAAGTATCGCTAGCCAAATTTGAAGTACCGTGTATGTTCTATGTACCGCTACATAACCGTTGTACCGTTGAGGGTCTCTTTTGTAAATTTAGTGGTTTCTTCGCGCTTTGGTTTGTTATTCCTATATATACTAACCCCAATTACACAGTTGATTCACATAATCTTTTATTTTTATACATTGATTCTATAACCTTCTCTCTAATCTTTGATCATAAAAAATACTAATGGCTGGTCTACAAGTGATCTCTAAATACAATCAGGTTACTAATCTCACTCAGAATAATGACTCACTTGGTTTTCATGAGATTCTTGACTTAATGATCTCGAAGTCATGTACGTTTTTCACTTACTGTAAGTCCTGTTGTCTTTATTCCTCTTGTTACACAATTTTGGAATACTCCTGTCGTAGGTACACGTCATAATCAACCTTGTATAAGTGTTGATTTGCTTTTTAGTAATCCGGTGGTCTAGGGTGGTGGAAGAAGATGGAAGCCATTGTTGAGTTTAGAGATAGGGTTGAAGGTGTTTAAAGAAAATAAAAGAAGTTGAATTAAAATAGTGAGAAAGGGAAAAACACAAACAACAACCCCTCCTTGGAAGCCTTGGAGGGGTATTTATAGTCACACACGATAAACTATACAAAGTTACCTAATCTAGTCCCTGTGTGTGTGACTATGATAACTAATGGGAATTCTTAAATGTCGTCACATAAAGTGAATTTCCAACAATCTTCCCCCATGGGACGACGTGCAGAATTCCTTACAATATTTTTCCTAAAAAGTACATAATGATTAAGAACAAAAGCTTTCATGAAGCGTCTAATGCTGATGATGTCTTCTGAGGCCTTTGACTTCAAGTCTTCACTTCAAAACGACTCATCTTTAAAGTAACTTGTAGTAGAAATACTGTAACGGCACGAGCTAAGTAATCCATATACTTCTAGTTAAGGAGAAGCTTCTGAATTAACTTCCCCCTAATTCATGCCACATAAACTTGATGTAGAAGATTTTAAATAGCTTCCCCCTAAACCGACAATCCTCCTAAGCAACTTCAGAGCTTTCAATAAAGCTTAGAATGATTAAGCGCACAGCGGAATTTAACAAGCAAACCCCATCATATAACATGATAATGTTGCTATGAAGGATTGAAAGTTTGGGGCACACCAAGTGGATCAACAACTTCTCTTCTCACGCTTGAATAATTCTTCTGAATTTTCTTCCCCCTGAGAGTTAAAGTGTAACACCCCCACAATTGTTATGCGCAGCGGAACTACAACAATGGGTGCTACACAGTATTCATTGCACACAAGATATATCAAACGACACTAAAAAGACGTCGACTTAAAACTTGAAATTAAAATTGTTAGATAATACATGTCCACAGTTTTTCCAACCCCAAAATAGTGCACAGAGTTTAGCGTTTTCGGTCCCCATGAATCTCAACCCAAAAACTTCAGTTTTACAACCACATGACATTAAACATAAAAATTGTTTAAGTAGAAAAGGAGGGAAAAACAAGCGGACACCAAGCCGTACACACAACATCCATCCCATGCATGCTCCATCCTACTTCTCAGCGGTTACCTGAAACACATGCCAAAAATTTTGGTCAACGAAAACGTTGAGTGGAATTCATAGGTTTTACAATCCATTTGAACGTATATATAATAAAAACCATTCGTGATCATTTATAGTCTTGTCGATCAAACAAACTATAATCAGGATACTGACAATTGTGTTTAAGCTCATGACACTAATCCGTTAACTCAATCACCCGCGTAAATATACCGGCATGATTCAGATGAAACCAGTGCCCCTTCTAAAGGCATCAGTTGCAATTATACCTTATTTCTCATACAAAATAATCTACCGCAGAACTTACTATAAGTACAGCTTCTCGGCTAGCATTGGGTCGTTAACCCCGTAGTACTACAAATTGCATAAGCGGCTATTTCCCCCTACTCGAGGGCAAGACAATAGTTAATAGTTCATGAATTTAGGGACTTTTGCAACTTTGGTACTCAACACAATTTCTAAGGCAACTTTCGGGTCTAACAATCATTCATGATATACGTTCCTTTTTAAAAACTAGCATGCATTTCCCTCGCGGGTAAAACAATTTGAAATAATATAAGCGAGGCTATAAATTCACACCTTAGATATTAAGTAGTCGGTAGTTCGAGGAGTGATCACTGACGACGAAACGGATGCCCGGTTAAATCAACACCTATCACAAATAACGCGTAATGAGTAATCTCATCTTAATACTTACGGTACTGTATAAAATACATATATACAAGTCTCTTAGGACAAGTATAACTCACGCCAAAAACAAAACAACAAGTATCATTCATTTTATTCCATTCGTTCTTATTAGTTACGTTGTCCATTTTTACTCGTTCTCGCCGGTACTTGACTAAAGTACGGGCTGTTTTACCTTATTAAACCGCACTTATAAAATTTGACAAAATTTACAAAAATCCTATATGACCTGTAGATAACATGTTTTTAAGCCCAACAAAAGTTTTCACTTTTACGACCCGTTACGCAACTCATTTCCACGACTACATTTTACGGGCTGAAATTGCGCTTCGACCAATTTTGACCACTTTGACCTATATGAAAAATACCTTTGACTTCCTTGACACCTAAGTCAACATATAGACCCATTTACACAGGTTAGGGACCAAATTTTGACCCTTGACCATTTACCAATTTATACTTGTGACCCTCGGGATTTGACTAAAACTTTGCACAAATTCGGATTGTGAAAGTCCTCGTCTCCCGGTACCCGATCTTTAAAATGTCATAACTTTTAGCTCGTTTTGAGTCACGGGCTCTACCTTATACCAAATTAAAGCTAGAAAGACCCTCTATCACTACATTTAGTTTTCAAGACCTGGAACAAAAATCATTTTTATAAAATGGACCAAATGTTTCTGCCTAAAAATGACCATACCAAAAACATGCTTAGACTCGATTCCAAGACTTCTAACCAACACTAAACATCATCCTAAGCCTTCCCAAACATATCCTAACATCAAACTTCCATCCTACCCCTATTGATCAACCAATCTCAATATCAAGAATCAAAGAAAATGAACATGCAAGTAATAAGACCTATATGAATCATCCTAAAACAACAAACCAAACACAAATATAACATGCAAAATCAACAACCACCATGGCTCCCCAAACACCCCCCCCTTGCCGTGGGGTTTGGGTGACCCAATCACCACAACCAAATTAATTTTGGTGGGTTTTCATGGTGTTTATACTTCCATAACACTTAATTATCAACATGCATTAGCTCTTTTAGCCTCAAAAACGAATTTGGATCATATGGAAAAATCTTGAAAAATTTTTATCAATGCATGTTGGATTTGAGCACATGAATATGTGGGGAATGACCAAACTAAGCGTGGTCTAACCTTAGATTTTTGAAAAATCAAGTGGAAAAAGATTTTTTGTGAATTTTTGGTGGGTTTGGGGTGTCCGTGGGTTTGAGAGAGAAGAGAGAGTGATGGTTTGATTTTTTTTTTGTAAATTTTGTATGTGTTTGTGTGTTTATCCATTTTGGCCCTTTTGATGGGTTAGGAGGGACCTAAGTGCAATTTTTGGCTTCTTTTGTCCTTAAATAGAAAACGACCTCAAAACTTTGCGGGTTTGACTCATTTGTCAATTTTGAAAATTTTACGGGAGTCGGAAATCTTCCCGTACGCTCCAAAATATTTTTTTTGGGATACTTTAAATGTACTTGGAAGGCTATAAAACTCACCCGACTCAACTTAACACGAACCGTAAATAAAATTCTCGAAAAATTACATTATCGATAAATCGTCAAAAATTATATGAAATTGGGCATCCCTCGGGATCGTAATCGTCATCGTCCTTCTTAAAACGTCAACCGTAAAAATTATAACCTCGAACATCGGCTCTAACCAAAATACTCATAAGTATAGAAATTATAATTTATTAAAAATTTCAAAAATTAGCGTAATTTAGGGTATCGTTAATGACCTCGATTCTAGGGTGTCACATCCACCCCTCCTTAAAGAGAGCGACGTCCCGGCGCTCGCCTCTTCTTGTTCTCACATTTCGTCTACTGGAACAGATGAGGATACCTTTCCTTGAAAAAGTCCTCACGTTCCCAGGTGTATTCCGGTCCATGCTTAGAATTCCATCGGACCTTCACAATAGGAATCCTACTACGCTTCAACCGCTTGACCTCCCGGTCCATGATTTCCACAGGTTCTTCCACAAAGTGCATTTTGTCGTCTAGTCGAATCTCGTCCAAAGGAATCACCAATTCCTTGTCCGCCAAACTCTTCTTCAGGTTCGATACGTGAAACGTGTCATGAATAGCACTAAGCTCGGTCGGCAATTCTAACTTGTACGCTACTGGTCCAATTCGTTCAACGATCTTAAACGGTCCAATATACCTCGGACTCAACTTTCCTTTCTTTCCAAAACGAATTACACCCTTCCACGGCGATACCTTGAGCATAACCATATCTCCAACTTCAAACTCCAACGGTTTCCTTCGGTTATCGGCATAACTTTTCTGTCGGCTTCTCGCAGCAAGTAGTCGGTTCTTGATCTGCACGATCTTCTCTGTCGTTTCTAATACCATTTCGGGTCCAGTCAATTGACTTTCCCCTACTTCACTCCAACACACGGGCGATCTACACTTCCTTCCATACAATGCTTCGAACGGTGCCGCTTTGATACTCGCATGATAACTATTATTGTACGAAAATTCCACCAGAGGCAAGTGGCGTTCCCAACTTCCTCCAAAATCAATCACGCATGCTCGGAGCATGTCCTCCATCGTTTGAATCGTTCGTTCACTCTGGCCGTCAGTTTCCGGGTGATAAGCCGTGCTTAAACTCAGTTCAGTGCCCATCGCACGTTGAAGCGATTTCCAAAATTCCGACGTAAATCTACTGTCGCGATCCGAAATGATCGATAACGGCACTCCATGTCTACAGACGATCTCTTTCACGTACACGCTGGCGAGTCTTTCCATGCTGTCCGTCTTCTTCATAGGTAAGAAATGAGCAGATTTCGTCAACCTATCCACAATTACCCATATCATATCGCATCCACTAGGAGTCCTAGGTAAACCCGTCACAAAATCCATTGCGATTTTCTCCCATTTCCATTCTGGGATTTCCGGTTGTACCAACAATCCAGATGGTTTCTTATGTTCTGCCTGAACCTTCGCGCAAGTCAAACACTTACTAACGTAACGAGCAATATCCGCCTTCATATTCGGCCACCAATAAACTTTCTTCAGGTCGTGGTACATCTTATCCGATCCAGGATGTATCGAATACTTCGACTTATGCGACTCATTCATAACCAATTCTCGAACTCCAGGCTTTCCTTCCTCAGATGAACACAATGGTAACCAAATCCGACTCTCAAAGTATCTTAGTCCGTCTGACCTAATCACGGAAATAGGTTTCAACATTCGTCCCAAATTCTCGGCTTCAATATTCCCTTTCATTAATCCTCTCTCCTGAGCCTTCAGTATAGTTTCGGTTAAGTCAACGCTCTCACTCATCACTAAAGCTCTAACCCTCAAAGGTTTCTCCCGTTCTTTCCTACTCAAAGCATCCGCTACAACATTCGCCTTCCCAGGGTGGTAGCGAATTTCGCAGTCATAATCACTCAATAGTTCAACCCATCGTCTTTGTCGCATATTCAACTCCTTTTGATCTAAAATGTGCTGCAAACTCTTGTGGTCAGTGAATACAACACACTTTGTCCCATACAGATAGTGTCTCCACAATTTCAACGCAAATACCACCGCTCCTAATTCCAAATCGTGCGTCGTGTAGTTCTCCTCGTTCTTCCTTAATTGCCTCGACGCGTAAGCTATCACCTTTTCACGTTGCATTAACACTGCTCCGTAACCCTTACGAGATGCATCACAATACACTACGAAATCTTCGGTTCCCTCAGGCAATGATAAAATCGGCGCGGAACATAACTTATCCTTGAGCGTTTCGAAAGCAAGCTCTTCCTCATTTCCCCATTCATACACCCTATTCTTTTCGGTAAGCCTCGTCAATGGTTTCGCAATCAACGAAAATCCTTCAATAAACCTTCTATAATACCCAGCTAAACCCAAAAATTGTCGAACTTCAGTCGGCGTCGTCGGTGCTGACCATTCCCTGATTGCTACGATCTTAGCAGGATCTACACGAACTCCCTCACTATCAATCACATGACCTAGAAACTGCACTGATTCCAACCAAAACTCACACTTAGAGAATTTTGCATACAGCTTCTCCTTCCTTAACAACTCCAAAATCTTTCTCAGGTGCTTCTCGTGCTCCTCCTTACTCTTAGAGTAAATAAGTATGTCGTCGATGAAAACAATAACAAACTTATCTAGATACGGCTTGCACACGCGATTCATAAGATCCATGAATACAGCAGGCGCGTTTGTCAACCCAAACGGCATCACTCGAAATTCAAAGTGTCCATACCGCGTACGAAAGGCGGTTACAGGAATATCCTCCTCTCTTACACGCAGTTGATGATACCCTGATCTTAAATCGATCTTTGAGTATACACTGGACCCTTGCAATTGATCGAACAAATCATCAATCCTCGGTAATGGGTACCGATTCTTAACCGTCAGCTTATTGAGTTCTCTATAGTCGATACACATCCTAAACGAACCATCCTTCTTCTTTACGAACAACACTGGCGCTCCCCAAGGTGATGAGCTCGGCCTAATAAATCCTTTGTTCATCAATTCCTTCAATTGATCCGCTAACTCCTTTAACTCAGATGGTGCTAAACGATAAGGTGCTCGTGCAACCGGCGCAGCTCCTGGCACTAAATCAATTCGAAATTCGACCTCACGGTTAGGCGGTAAACCTGGCAACTCGTCTGGAAAAACGTCCGGATACTCGCGAATAACTGGTACCTCTTCAATCCTCGCCTCTACATCACCATCGCTCGAAACCTGTGCCAAAAACACATCGCATCCGCTCTCTACGTACTTCATCATCTTCGAACACGAAATCACCTTCAAACGAGAAGTGCATTCGTCTCCCTTAACCGTCAAAACCCTATTCCTCAGCGGAATCTGCACCAATCTCTCACCACAGACGATCGTAGCACTGTGCGCCATTAGCCAATCCATTCCCACAATCACGTCAAACGATCCTAGCTCTATAGGCATCAAGTCTATTTTAAAAGCGTAGTTTCCTAACTTCAAGGTACACCCTTTCAGTATAGAATTCGTACTAACAATTTTTCCATCGGCTAATTCAACATTATAACTAGTCGTTAACAACACCGGTTCCCTATCGATATGACGACTAAATCTAACGTCTACAAAACTCTTGTCGGAGCCAGAATCAAATAAAATACTAGCATAACAAGCGTCTAGCAAAAACGTACCGGTAACCACATTTGGACCTTGTGGTTTATCAGCAGTTCCCACTTGATACACAGCAGCCGCATTATTTCCTCCCCGCCTGTTTCCTGTCTTCGGGCAATTTGCTTGCACATGCCCTCTTTCTCCACAACCATAACATCCCCTCATCCTAATAGCATTAGCCCCAGTGGCTACTCCTCCCGTTCGACAACTAGCTGTCCTATGACCTGCCTTTCCACACTTGCCGCATGCCGGCGGGCAATTTCCAACATGATACAAATTGCACTTACCACAATGGGGATTCACTTTCACACCTCTAGGATTCATCACTGCCCTCATCCCTTCATTCCTTTTTTGATTAAACTGCTGATTACGGTTCGGCCCATGGTTGTTTCGGTTTCCTCCTCGGTTCTGGCCTTGGGATTGATTGCTTTGTGTCGCTTCCCATTTCCTCTTGTTGCCCTCAGCAATGTAGTTCTGCTTGTCCTGAAGCTTAACGTCCATCAAAGCGTGAGCCATTTGAACCGCTTCGTCAAACGATCCAGGTTTCGACGAAGTTGTTTCACCTTTGATGTTGCTAGATAAACCCTTAATATACTGCTTCATTTTCTTGGCATCATTGGCAAATATGTCCGGACACAAAAGACTTAACTCATTGAATCTCCTGGTGTAAGCAGCTATATCGTTATTCTTCAAGGTCAAGTGCCTCAATTCATCCTCCAATTGCCCCAATTCCTCCTCTGGGCAAAACTTCTTGGTCAACAAAGCTTTGGTCGCATTCCACGTCCTTGCATTCGCTACAGCCAATCCAACCGTAGCTACCTGGGTATTCCACCAACTTAACGCATCATCCATAAACGTAGCCGCTGCAAACTTCACTTTATCTGCTTCTGCACAACCACTGATTTCAAACGTGCTTTCAACTTTTTCCAACCACCGTCTAAGTTCTAAAGCTCCACCCGTTCCACGGAACTGCGTGGGACCACACTTCATAAAGCTAGAATAGGTACACACTCTCGGGGCTGGTTGTCTCCCCGCGTTCCTTCCTGGATCCTGATTTCTCCCAGCTCGGTCCGCTTGCAACGCATTAGCTATCGCTTCCTGAATCATGGTGTTAACACGATCGGCAGTCAACTTTGGAGGCATGGTGTTATCGAATATCTCTTTCTGCAAGACAAGAAAAATAGAAAAACAATGTAAGTATTCATATCAAGTTTCCCAGACATAAAATACATACAACGACACATCACTACGGAGTTACTAATATTCATCAATTCACACCACAAAAGATCAAATTTAAGACATATCACAGATCATGAAAGGTAACATAGATTGTATTGATAGTTAACCAAAATCGTGACAAGTAATGCCACTACAATCGTTCACCACAAAACATCAAGTACTTGAGTTTCTCGTCATAATACCATCATACAAAGGTCTAAAATAGTTCTATTACAATGATCAAAGAAAAATACAAAACAAGTAACTAGGCATGTGGTGATCCACACGGCCTCTTGGATGGCGGCTCGTCGTCGTCTTCCTCGGTTTCCTCATCACTAACGTCCTCATCCACATCATCCACTTTTCCTTTTCCTTTCTCCTCTGGCCCACATTCTGTTTCCTTTTTCGTCCCTGATGTGGATCCATACTCAATCGCTACCTGACTTCCCACCGAAATACAAGCACCTCCAGTAGGCGGCTGAACCATGAAGTCGTTCGCCTCCATCTCCACATCGTCCACGAATCTCCAATCCGGGGGCAATGAATCCCTCACACGATGCTCCCAACTCTGCATCCTCGACAACCTCATCTGATCTTCCCTCACACGGTCAAGACTAGCACTTAAATTCGCAACCATTGATTTCAAACTGTTGATGGCACTTGTGTTCATCATCCCATCATACGCAATTCTTGAAGTCCTTTCCAACAGTCTTTCGTCCGCCTTGTCATTCTCGTCGAATCTACTGACCACCCTTGATTCCACTACATACCTCATGCACATCGATCCTTCCAAACCTCTCACAGTCCGTCGCACGTCATGATAATTCCTCGGTCCGGGACAGCAAATTCTTGGGATGCCTTGATGGAGAGAATTTGCGCTCGTTGCACCTTCGGCTCTTCTGGGGATATCTGGTACACCAACCAGATGGGAAGTACGCATAGGCGTGGGGCAAGTAGTTCTCCTTGGGTCGGGGTCCTGGGCTCGTACGTCGTTTCCGTTATCGTTGGGCGGTACCTCGGCCATTCCTGCAATAACAGCGAATTTCGGAGGGTACATAAGTAATTATACAATAATTATAAATATATGCATGCAAATGCAATGCAAAGGTGGTACATATGCCCGAAATGTAATAATATGATGCTCATGCATGATTAATATGAAAATTACGATGTCGGATATTTCACGTAAAATTCAACGTCTACATATAGTAATTCCATACTTATATAATAATTACCCACATATATACTTTACTCAAAAGTATACGTCAAATGCCATAAATACAACAATAAATCTTACCGGAGCCATGCAGGATAGTTGTGTGTGCTTGGACCCTTTTCTTACGACACCAAAAGTTATAGTTTAGGATTTTCAAAAACGACCTAGTTCTCTATAACTCGTGGCTCTGATTACCAATCTGTAACACCCCCACAATTGTTATGCGCAGCGGAACTACAACAATGGGTGCTACACAGTATTCATTGCACACAAGATATATCAAACGACACTAAAAAGACGTCGACTTAAAACTTTAAATTAAAATTGTTAGATAATACATGTCCACAGTTTTTCCAACCCCAAAATAGTGCACAGAGTTTAGCGTTTTCGGTCCCCATGAATCTCAACCCAAAAACTTCAGTTTTACAACCACATGACATTAAACATAAAAATTGTTTAAGTAGAAAAGGAGGGAAAAACAAGCGGACACCAAGCCGTACACACAACATCCATCCCATGCATGCTCCATCCTACTTCTCAGCGGTTACCTGAAACACATGCCAAAAATTTTGGTCAACGAAAACGTTGAGTGGAATTCATAGGTTTTACAATCCATTTGAACGTATATATAATAAAAACCATTCGTGATCATTTATAGTCTTGTCGATCAAACAAACTATAATCAGGATACTGACAATTGTGTTTAAGCTCATGACACTAATCCGTTAACTCAATCACCCGCGTAAATATACCGGCATGATTCAGATGAAACCAGTGCCCCTTCTAAAGGCATCAGTTGCAATTATACCTTATTTCTCATACAAAATAATCTACCGCAGAACTTACTATAGGTACAGCTTCTCGGCTAGCATTGGGTCGTTAACCCCGTAGTACTACAAATTGCATAAGCGGCTATTTCCCCCTACTCGAGGGCAAGACAATAGTTAATAGTTCATGAATTTAGGGACTTTTGCAACTTTGGTACTCAACACAATTTCTAAGGCAACTTTCGGGTCTAACAATCATTCATGATATACGTTCCTTTTTAAAAACTAGCATGCATTTCCCTCGCGGGTAAAACAATTTGAAATAATATAAGCGAGGCTATAAATTCACACCTTAGATATTAAGTAGTCGGTAGTTCGAGGAGTGATCACTGACGACGAAACGGATGCCCGGTTAAATCAACACCTATCACAAATAACGCGTAATGAGTAATCTCATCTTAATACTTACGGTACTGTATAAAATACATATATACAAGTCTCTTAGGACAAGTATAACTCACGCCAAAAACAAAACAACAAGTATCATTCATTTTATTCCATTCGTTCTTATTAGTTACGTTGTCCATTTTTACTCGTTCTCGCCGGTACTTGACTAAAGTACGGGCTGTTTTACCTTATTAAACCGCACTTATAAAATTTGACAAAATTTCCAAAAATCCTATATGACCTGTAGATAACATGTTTTTAAGCCCAACAAAAGTTTTCACTTTTACGACCCGTTACGCAACTCATTTCCACGACTACATTTTACGGGCTGAAATTGCGCTTCGACCAATTTTGACCACTTTGACCTATATGAAAAATACCTTTGACTTCCTTGACACCTAAGTCAACATATAGACCCATTTACACAGGTTAGGGACCAAATTTTCACCCTTGACCATTTACCAATTTATACTTGTGACCCTCGGGATTTGACTAAAACTTTGCACAAATTCGGATTGTGAAAGTCCTCGTCTCCCGGTACCCGATCTTTAAAATGTCATAACTTTTAGCTCGTTTTGAGTCACGGGCTCTACCTTATACCAAATTAAAGCTAGAAAGACCCTCTATCACTACATTTAGTTTTCAAGACCTGGAACAAAAATCATTTTTATAAAATGGACCAAATGTTTCTGCCTAAAAATGACCATACCAAAAACATGCTTAGACTCGATTCCAAGACTTCTAACCAACACTAAACATCATCCTAAGCCTTCCCAAACATATCCTAACATCAAACTTCCATCCTACCCCTATTGATCAACCAATCTCAATATCAAGAATCAAAGAAAATGAACATGCAAGTAATAAGACCTATATGAATCATCCTAAAACAACAAACCAAACACAAATATAACATGCAAAATCAACAACCACCATGGCTCCCCAAACACCCCCCCTTGCCGTGGGGTTTGGGTGACCCAATCACCACAACCAAATTAATTTTGGTGGGTTTTCATGGTGTTTATACTTCCATAACACTTAATTATCAACATGCATTAGCTCTTTTAGCCTCAAAAACGAATTTGGATCATATGGAAAAATCTTGAAAAATTTTTATCAATGCATGTTGGATTTGAGCACATGAATATGTGGGGAATGACCAAACTAAGCGTGGTCTAACCTTAGATTTTTGAAAAATCAAGTGGAAAAAGATTTTTGGTGAATTTTTGGTGGGTTTGGGGTGTCCGTGGGTTTGAGAGAGAAGAGAGAGTGATGGTTTGATTTTTTTTTTGTAAATTTTGTATGTGTTTGTGTGTTTATCCATTTTGGCCCTTTTGATGGGTTAGGAGGGACCTAAGTGCAATTTTTGGCTTCTTTTGTCCTTAAATAGAAAACGACCTCAAAACTTTGCGGGTTTGACTCATTTGTCAATTTTGAAAATTTTACGGGAGTCGGAAATCTTCCCGTACGCTCCAAAATATTTTTTTTTGGGATACTTTAAATGTACTTGGAAGGCTATAAAACTCACCCGACTCAACTTAACACGAACCGTAAATAAAATTCTCGAAAAATTACATTATCGATAAATCGTCAAAAATTATATGAAATTGGGCATCCCTCGGGATCGTAATCGTCATCGTCCTTCTTAAAACGTCAACCGTAAAAATTATAACCTCGAACATCGGCTCTAACCAAAATACTCATAAGTATAGAAATTATAATTTATTAAAAATTTCAAAAATTAACGTAATTTAGGGTATCGTTAATGACCTCGATTCTAGGGTGTCACATAAAGTTATGCATACTAGAAAGAATCAAGACATTTCTTCCCCCACATAGTTGAAGAAAATAAACCAATCCCCAGTATGAAGCTCAAATACTGAAGTAGACACTTTATCCCATTCATGAAGTTGACATCGTAACACTAGAGTCAATTAAGTCCCGGAAATACACATATCTTCTTCCGGAGATGCACCAGAGTCAATTAAGTCCCGGAAGTGCATATCTCTCCATATAGGATAATGATGATGAATAATTGCTACATCAAAACAATTAAACATCGAATCAGTAGTGTGTCGTTTAGAGATTGATAATGCCACGAGTTAAAACACTGATTTTCGCTGCGGTTATGACAATTGTCTTCCCGAAATGGCTTTAAATCAAAAGAAGGTATGAAGTTCATCACGGGTACTCGTTGTGCATTCAATATGTCTTCTTCTTCCCCCTTGATGGTTTCGAAATTCGGAACCAGCAATAAATCGTACGCACATATACCTGAAATCTCGTGAGAATAATAAATAAGATAAATTATATATTTTGTGAGAATCCGCTGCTGATCGAAATTCTCTACTCATAAACTCTCCATGGCCATCTTTACCAACCCACTTGAAAGCAATTTGAAGTGACCACTGATAGAATAAACCAGATACATCAAACATGAAGCTGAATAAAAATCCCTCGATCTTGTGACTTAAGCTTGCACAATTGTTGAATGAGGAACGGTGGAGAAATCTCTAAGTACCCAATGCACCACTGTAGAAGTCTATAAGCACAACACCTCTTGAAATTATCCACGTCGACTAAGCGCGTGACACTGAGTACAACAATGTAACCCATTTAAGTGATAGTTATCCGAGTCATCAACCAACCACCCCGAACCCGGAAACCAGATAAACAAGTCTCCATTCTAAGATTAAGCAAGAGCAAGTTATCTTCAAAGATAAAATAAATACACGCCTTCGAAAAATCCGTCTTCAACTTCACATAATTAATATCCGATCAAAAATCCGTAGTCACTAATAATATGGCCATTTTTCTTCGGTCTCGTAAAAAATAAATCTTGTCACTTTGTCCCGCTATTTTTCTTCAAATCTTGTCACTTTTGTCTCGTCTTTTTGTTACAACTCACAATCCAAATTTTTATTCAAAAAAATAGTAAAATTTGACAAACAAATTTCGGATATAATTTGTTACAAATTAACACCCATTGTTTCAAATTTTGGATATAGTCATATTGATTGGCCCATCACTCATACGCTTAACAAAATAAACGCAGCCCACCCATATTCACGTATATGAATGATATTGGATAGATACAACATTGGTTCAATCTTCATTGCATATAGAAAAACCCGGTCCACAGTGAATAAGACTAGGGATATATTACCCTAATAAAACTCACACTTGACTAACCCTAAACACAATACTAACAGCCGCATACCATTTCCCTCAAATACTCCGCCTCTCATCTTATCTGCCATAATCCCAAATCCAAATCACACACTGATCTCTCAAATCAATATTAAACACATAAATTAATCTCACTTGTACACCATCTTCATATCGATCAAAGCCATTCATATCCACGAAATCAATCATTCTTATCTCACCATCTCAATCGATCATTTCTGTCAAACCAACGAGTCTATGCCTCGATTAAATTTAAATATATGAAGCCCACAAACACAAACAATAATACTTTTTAGTTTGACCTACGACTGAAGAACCATGAATCCGACTTCAAGATCTTACAAAGGGATCTCAGGTAGGTTAATATGGATTGCATGTTTGATTTTGGTCTGGTTAATTCGAAACCAAGATATGGAGTATAACAGATTGTTGTTATAACTCCTTGATTGATTTCGTACATGAAGCACAAATCTATGATGCATGTCGATTTATGCAATATGAATCGAAACAAAGAGTTGATTGAAACATAATTGTTATCAATCCTTCTTTAATTTCGAAAATAAAATACAGATCTGTGATGATATATTTTCGATTTCGTGTCAGATCTTAACACATCTACACATGCACAGCGAAATAATTCTGAGGTCACTATATTTTTATTTGATTAATAAGATGTTTGTAGTTGGGATTAGGTGTCGATGGGAATAGGATTAGATTGATGGTGTTGTGGAGTTATAAGGGTGGTGTGTTGATATTGGTTCGGTCAAGGCTTGGTCTCGGTCAAGACAGACGGTGCATGGGTTTGTATTTGTTAAACTGTCACACAAAAATCTTTTGTTATAATGGGCAAAATCTTTCTTCATCGCAATGCTTTTTTAGTTAACCCATCGCAACATTAAAAAATTAAGCCATTGTAGTCTAAATTTTTAAACCCATCGCAATGTAAACAAAATAAGCCATCGTAATCATTTATGTAATCTGTCCATCAGAATGTTTCAGTCCCATCGGAATGTTTCAGTCCCATCGGAATGAATATATCCGTCGGAATATATCCGTCGGAATATACCCGTCGGAATATACCCGTCAGAATATATCCGTCGGAATATATCCATCGGAATGTGTTCCATCGAAATATTCGATCACAAGTAGAAACCCATGGTTTATGCGATCGCAATATTCCGATCTGAATGTTACCATCTCAATATCTGAAAACCTTATCCAGTACCTTTTTCCTGATTTTCAGGATCTGCATTTTTTGAATCTGTTTTTCTCTTCTCATCTTCAAAAAAATACCAGAAAAATTCAATGACCATAAAACAATGTTAAAGCTGTTTTTAGGCCATTACAGATGCGAAACAATAATATAATAGAGGACAGATATAAGGCCAGATGATAAAAAATAGGTGACACATTTACCAAGAAACCAAAAATGCAAACCAGATGTGGAATTTATGATCATTGACCAAAAACTACACCAGATGTGAAACGGGACAGTAATAAAAAAATAAGACGTGACTGATATGAGCTTAAACTCATATCCTTTTATCAACAAATAACCCTAAAACATGAAGCAAAATACCAATTTATTTGGCAAAAACAGTGTTATGTGGTATGTTTGTGTTTGTTTACACTTGTGTAGTTAAAAGGATACATTTTCAAGCAAACAAAGAAAAATCAAGCTCAAATGGATGAAAAAGACAAAGAAGGATCAAAAGTGACAAGACTTTGAAGTACAAGGACCTATCTTGACAAGTTATCAAAGTTAAAAGACTAAAAGTGCAAATATTGTAAAAAGTCAAGATTCAAGTCAAACTTGGTCAACTCTCAAGTCAACTCAGTCAAAGGACCATTTTGTTCAAGAATGAAAGTTGAAGGACCAAATATGTCAAAAGAATGAAGATCCTAGCTCAAAACAAAAATCTGCCAAATTGAAGGACCAATTCTGCCAATATTGGAAAGATATTCAAGTTTGATCCATGTGACAAGTATTTCAACCAATGAGAAGAGAGGAAAGTTAGTACACGGATTGAATATTAAATATCCACTCAGCCGCCTTACATTTATTACCCAATCCCAACAGTTCAATCTGTGTGACCAATTTCTAACCAATCAATGGATGACACGTGGCGTCTTCTTCAAGGAAAAAATTTACCAGGATCGCGTTTTAGCTACAAGCAATTTCATGGAAAGTTTTCAACACCAAACTTGATCGTTTTGAAGAGACAAACACAATGGTGCCAATCAATTAACAAATCATTCACTTAATCAAAAATCCCCAATTCCTTGTTCATACCTGCAAATGCTATATGCAGAATTTTACACGTGGCAAGCTGGGATTGGTTCTGACACGTCACCAACCCCAACAAACTCTTCCTTCATGTCTATAAATAGCTGGATTAGACTTCATTTTCACTTGTAGCTTAAATTTGTAAAAACACATAGTTCTTTACTTTCTTTCCCTTTCCTCCATTTTTACCCTAGCTACTCAAGAGTCTGACAAACTCTTGAGTTAGTTAGTTAGTTACTAGCTTCTAACAACTTTGTAACCGTTTTTCCATTAATAAATTTTGAATTCAAGCTTTCCCGCCAAAATTGTTCTTACCATTCCTGTTCAATTCTTGCTGCTATTGGATACTATTGTTGCTGTTAAGTGTTTGTTATGATCATTCATTGATCATAACTGACATTGAGGGAGTTTCATAGCTGTTTGATAAGAATTCAGTCATTTCCATAGTTCCAATGAAGTTTTCAAGTTTTTTGATGATTCCTGTTGATTTGTTAGCTGATCTTGTTGATTGATAGTTTCCTAGTGATAAGGTGGTGGTTATCACTAGGGTAAGAGAGCTCAAAGCTCCTCTTCTTCTCAAAGGATAACTCCAATAGGTTTTAAAAGTTCTTGTTTCAATTCCTCTCAAAAAGTCAAATGCATGATAATTTTCCTAGAGTAAACTTGGTATTTGTATGATAAAAGTTGTTTGAAGTTGTTGATTAATTGATCTTTGTGTGTTAGTAGCTTAATCCTGCTTACTTGTTCTTTGATTTGGATTATATTCTAGCTTTCTGCATTAATTCAGTCACTATTGGCCTTGCATTTGGTTTGAAGTTCTAGTAGTGTTATTTGATTGCATTTAGCTCTATTACCTTTCATTTTGATCATTGAGTTTAGACTGCTAAAGCTTTTGATTCAGCTTAAATCAGAACCTCAAAAGCCTTTGTAAAAGTTTGAGTAACCAGTTAAAGGAGTGTTTGGGACTAGCTTAAAAAGAGTTTTCAAGTTTTGAGTTTTGGAATTTTAGAGTTCATTTGTAGTTAATAGGTGTTATAAAAGTGTTTCAAGGCATTTACAAGTCATTTTGTTAGTCAAACAGGCAAATGGCACACAAAATGTTTGGGTCAGTTTTATGCAGTTTTGGTTTTTAGAACTTGTGATTTTGATTTGATTAGAACTCATTCAAAACTTAATGAAATTTTACCAAATTTGTTTCTATTTGTAGCTTACATCATATAGTTTCAGATTCTAAGAGGATTTTCTACAGTATTCAATAAGCATTTAGATATAAGCAAAAATCAGACAAGTAGACTTGAAGCAAGTTACTGTAACTTGTAAACTGAAATTTTGTATCTCCTTTTCCTATTCATAAACTTGGCAATTTTTCTTCACAAATCCCATTAAGTAGTTGAGTTACATGATTTTTGAGATTTTTAGCTTTTTGAAAAAAAGCTGGTCAACGCTTGGTCAACATAAGCCCAATTTTAGCTTAATTCAGATTCTGAGCTTATTTCTGGATGAAAAAGTTTCTAGTTTGATTTTCCATTCCTTAAATCAGTTGCTTAATCAGTTTCAATCAAAAAATCAAGTTGTGATTGATTGGATTTTTCTATAGCTTATTTTGTGCTTATTGATAAGCACTCATTTGCTTATTTTTCATTCTTAGCCAATTTCCTTTGACAAGTGTAGCTTATTATGGATTTGAAACATTTTGCAATTTGTCTCATCAAATTTGGTTAAGTAATAAGCTCAAACGAGCTTATTTTCTTGTTTGTCCCGTTTTTGCTTAAAAAGTTTCCATAATTGCTCTTTGGTCCTTTTAGTTTTAAACAGATTGTAAAACTGGCTAAACTTCCATTATTTTAGGGTTTGCACTTTGATAATCCTTGTAGTTTTAAAAGTTGCTAAATTCAGTTTACAAGTTGTTAGTTTGTTACAATTTTGGTTAGTTGGTTTATAGTTTTGCACTTTTGATCCTTGTAGTTAACTGTTTTGCACTTTAAGTCCCTAGAATTGTTAGAATTTACATTTCAAGCATTATTCTTTCATAGAATTAACAATTTCAGTCCTTCTAGTTTCATATTTTGCATTTTGAATTTACTTGAAATAAAAATTTGGTATTTGCAATTTGTTTTACATATAAGTAGGTAATAATTTTTCGTTTTGCAAGGCTTTGATTGAATTAGCAAATAGATTATCCAAGCAAGTTTAACAACCAAGAACAATTAAAATCCCGATATTGGTTGGACTTTCTATTAGCAAGAACTGAGAAAAAACGAACTGCATTATACACAATTTCAAATGGCGCCGCTGCCGGTTCTTTGACTACACGAGAGACTATCGATTGACGGTTTTCATTGGCTTTTGGGATCCGTTCACTTTGTGAACGTTATTTTTACGTATCATAAATCAAAAACAAATAAAAAATCAAAAATATAAAAATATATAAAAACTAAAAAATTAACAAAACAATTCTTTTCCTAAAGAATTGACCAAAAAAATAAAAAAATCCAAAAAGCAATCTTTTTCCTAAGAGATTGCACCCAAAAAAATATATTATTGGATTCTCTCGGTTTTTATGTACATATAGTATTTTCCCTTAAAAAACTCATAAATACAAAAATATTTTCCATATATTATTATAAGTAAATACGTATACGTATAAGAACAATCAATTTACATATCTTCCATAAGTATTGCCGAGGCAATACACCGTGTTGAGGGGCGTTCCGGTCCTTGACACGTGTATCGATCAAACAAAATAAAGCAAGAATAGATAAATACTCTCAATAAGCAACAATTCGAAGAATACGAACATTTAAGTGAATAGAAAGGCGATGTGCTATAAAATGCCATCTAAGGGTCAATAGGTACTTAAGTGCTTCGCGCCACCTAACCCCCCGTTCACTTGGGAGTATTCTAAGAAGGAAGGCTTTATTGAGGGTCTTGCACCCAAGTAGTAAATACATATATTGTTATTTTCTTGTGGATATTTAATATTGAAACTCGAAGAGAATAATCCATTTCTCTTCAAAGTCACACGAGAGCTTCTCTCTCATTCCTCGTATTGAGTTGCATGCTCACTCGCGGGCGTGCACAAATACCGATTGGTGTACAACCTCTTCCTCCGAAAAGGAAGAAAAAGAGAAAGAGTAAGACCACCATCGTCTACCAAGCCGATCACGAGAATCGTGCTTTGACTCCACCACAAGAAGCCATGGCTATTGATAATCGCACTTTGTATGAACGTATGCAATCCAACATTCATGGATATTCTAGTGCCATTAAGATTCCCGACTTTCCCGCTAACACATTTGAGCTACATACATCTATGATCAATATGGTTGCACTATCACCTTTCTTTGGTAAAAAAAATGAGGATCCTCATGCTCACCTTAAGAGATTCCTTTCACTTTGCAATACCATTAAGCATAATGGGGTTCCACATGAGGTGATTAGGTTGATGTTAGTGTCATTTTCTTTAGAGGGAACCACTAAGCATTGGTTAGACACCCAACCACCCGATAGTATCACCACATGGGATGGTTTCACCACTAAGTTTTTGAACAAGTTCTTTCCTCCACATAAGACTATGGCTTTGAGGACTTTAATTATAAGCTTTCAACAAAAACCTAGTCAATCCTTTAGTGATGCTTGGGAAGAGTATAGTGAGTTGTTGAGGCGATGCCCTAATCATGGATTGGATCAAGTTCACCAAATCAGCCTCTTTTATGATGGCTTTAAATCTCACCACCAAGATTCACTCAATGCTTCCGCGGGAGGGAGTATTCTTCTTAAGACATACCAAGAGGCTTTGGACATCACTGAGACTAAGGCAATGGTTCAAACAAACAATCCATTTGAAGAAAAGGTTCATGTTATCCAAAACAATTCTCAAATCCCTTGTGACAATCCACTCCTCAAGTTTCAAGAAGCGATTTTTCAAAGGATGGATAGAGATAGTGAGAGGAATTTGCAAGCACAACAAGAAATGCTTCAAACTTTTAAGAACTTCTCATTGAACAATTCCTCAAATAATGTGAATGCCATCACCATTTCTTGTGTTACTTGTGGAGTTCCCCATTCTTATGAACAATGTGATAAGGTGCAAGGGTATCAAGGGGAATGCTATGCTTACCAAGAAGAACATCGTGAACACTTCAAGCCTAATATCAATCCAAATAACCTTTCTTACAAATCCCAAAATTACCTTTCTCCACCCGGCTTCCCACCCCAACCACCCACCCAAATTCCACAAAATACTCCTCAAATTTTACCAAGAAATCAAGGGCAAAGACCACCATACCAAGGAAATAACTACAAGGCACCCAATCAATTTCAACCTCAAGCAAATACCTTTTATCCACCAAATCAAGGATTTAACTCCCAACCTTTACCTTTCCAACCTCAAGGTTTTCAAGGTTATGTGCCACAAGAGTTTAACACAATGGATCTCTTGCAAAAGATGAATCAAGAGAATGAAAGGAAGTTCCAAGCTATGGAGAAGAAAATGAATGACCAATTCAATAAGGTTTTAGTGGTATTAAATCAAAGACCACAAGGGGCTTTACCTTCCAACACACAAACAAACCCACGGGCCAATGTCAATGCTATTACAACAAGGAGTGGAACAACAACAAAGGATCCTTCACCTCCTAAACCTACTATTGTTCAACCCACTTGTGCTCCTACTTGTGACAAGCCTTCTACTTCTACTCCACCTCCTCAAAATGCTCCTATTCACTCAAACACACCTTCTCAACCACCTCATACTTCTCCTTTACCTTCCACACTTCCCAATGAAGAAGCTAACAAAGACAAATCTTCCACAACAACACCTATTCCACCTACACCAAAACCTACTCTTCCATATCCTTCAAGGTTGAAAAAGGACAAGTTAAAGAACAAGGATGACATCCAAGTCTCCAATTTCTTAAGGATGTTTAAGCAACTCAACATCAATATATCCTTTGCGGAAGCTCTTGCTTATATGCCAAAGTTTGCTAAGATGTTCAAGGATTTGCTCTCAAACAAAGAAAAATTGGTTGATTTGCCCAACACATCCCTTAATGAAAATTGTTCCGCGGTGTTACTTAAAACCTTACCAACAAAACTTGGAGATCCGGGGCGCTTCTTGATACCTTGTAATTTTCCCAGTGTTGAAAATTGCATGGCTTTGGCGGATTTAGGGGCGAGCATAAATCTCATGCCTTTATCGGTTTGGAAACAACTATCTCTTCCCGAGCTCACTCCCACTAGGATGACTCTTGAACTAGCCAACCGAACCATAGCTCACCCCGTAGGTATAGCGGAAGATGTGTTTGTAGGTGTGGATAAGTTTACCTTTCCGGCCGACTTTGTAGTGGTTGATTATGACATGGATCCTAGAGTGCCTTTGATTGTTGGTAGACCGTTTTTGAGAACGGGTCGTACCTTGATAGATGTGGCGGAAGGAGAATTAATTATGAGAGTAGAAGATGAGAGAGTGGTGTTTAAGTTAGGGAAAGTTTGTGATAGAAAAGAGGTTAAGGAGTCTAGATCTTGTGAGACTATTAACATTGTGGATGTGCTAGATGAAGTGTGTAATGAACACTTTCATGATGCTTGTAAGAATGCTAGTGATGAGATACCCCATGTTGAAACCGTGGCCTCAATTGCTCCCTCTTTAACACCTTTTGGAGAGAGTGATTTCCTCTTGGAGGAATTTGAGTCCAACTTTCTTGGTGATGATGATTCTCCCATTAATTGGGAAGAAGATATTCTTACAATCCAAAAGTTGCTCAATGAGGACCCTATTCCTTCTTCTATTCCACAAGAGATTACCATTGAGGAACCTTCCATAGTAAAACCTTCCATAGAGAGTCCACCTCCCATTGAACTTAAGGACCTTCCATCCCACTTAGAATATTCTTTCTTAGAGGGCAAAGACCAATTACCGGTGATCATTGCTAAAGCATTGAAAGAGGATGAGAAAGAGCAACTTATTGAAGTTCTTAAGAAACATAAGAAAGCTTTAGCATGGAAAATATCCGACATAAGGGGAATTGATCCACATTTTTGTACTCACAAAATCCTTATGGAGGATGACTATAAACCCGCCATTCAAAACCAAAGGAGAGTTAACCCAAAAATCCATGAGGTTATTAAGAAAGAAGTGATTAAACTCTTAGATGCGGGTATGATTTACCCCATTTCCGACTCTCCATGGGTTAGCCCGGTTCATTGTGTTCCAAAGAAGGGTGGAATCACCGTGGTGCCTAATGAGAACAATGAGCTTATTCCCACGAGACTTGTGACCGGTTGGAGAGTTTGCATTGATTATAGAAAACTCAATGAGGCAACTAGGAAAGACCATTTCCCGCTTCCCTTTATGGATCAAATGCTTGAACGCTTAGCGGGAAATGAGTACTATTGTTTTCTTGATGGCTTTTCGGGTTATTTTCAAATACCCATTGACCCTAAGGATCAAGAAAAGACCACATTCACTTGTCCCTACGGTACATTTGCTTACAAGAGGATGCCTTTTGGCTTATGTAATGCACCGGGGACGTTTCAAAGGTGCATGATGGCGATTTTCCATGACATGATAGAGCAAACCATGGAGGTTTTTATGGATGACTTTTCCGTATTTGGAAACTCTTTTAGCTCATGTCTCACCAATCTTGAGAGAATGCTTAAGCGTTGTGAGGAAACACGTTTGGTGCTTAATTGGGAGAAATGTCACTTTATGGTGAAAGAGGGGATTGTTTTAGGACACAAGATATCCAATAAGGGATTAGAAGTTGATAGAGCTAAAATTGATGTAATTGCTAAGCTTCCCCCACCCACTTCGGTTAAAGGTGTGAGGAGTTTCTTAGGTCATGCGGGATTTTATAGGCGCTTTATACAAGATTTTTCTAAGATAGCTAGACCGATGACTCACCTCTTGGAGAAAGAGGCTCCTTTCATTTTTGACCAAGTTTGTTTAGACTCTTTTGAGACTCTTAAGGAAAAATTGACTAAGGCTCCCGTTTTGGTTTCTCCAAATTGGGAATTACCTTTTGAGCTTATGTGTGACGCTAGTGATTATGCGGTGGGGGCCGTCTTAGGACAAAGAGTTAATAAGCATTTTCAACCTATACACTATGCGAGTAAAACCATGACCGGTGCACAACTTCATTACACTACCACGGAAAAAGAGTTGCTTGCTATAGTATATGCTTTTGAGAAGTTTAGACCATATCTTGTGCTTTCCAAAACCATTGTGTATACGGATCATTCCGCTCTCAAGTATCTTATGACAAAACAAGATGCTAAGCCTAGGCTTTTGAGATGGGTTTTATTGCTTCAAGAGTTTAAGATAGAGATTCGTGATAAGAAAGGGGCCGAGAATTTAGCGGCGGATCATTTGAGTAGACTTGAGCATCCTTTTCAAGGAGATTTCCCACATCAAGAAATCATTGAATCCTTTCCATTAGAGGAGCTCATGTCTATCTCTTCCCAAGAGGATGCCACACCTTGGTTTGCGGATATCGTAAACTATCTTGTGGTCAATGTGCTTATTGAGGGTCTTACGTATCAACAAAAGAAAAAGTTTATTAAGGAAGTTAAGTATTACTTTTGGGATGATCCATATCTTTTTAGGCAATGTGCGGACCAAATCATTAGACGGTGTGTAGATGGGCCCGAGGCATTTAAGATCTTAGAGGCATGTCATAAAGGACCTACGGGTGGACATTTTGGGCCTAACTACACCGCCAAGAAAGTCTTTGATTCGGGTTACTATTGGCCTTCCATTTACAAAGATGCCCAAGAGATGGTGAAATTTTGTGATGTTTGTCAAAGACAAGGAAAAATTACACAACGTGATGAGATGCCACAAAATTTTATCCAAGAGTGTGAGATATTTGATGTATGGGGAATAGATTTCATGGGACCTTTTCCATCCTCTAAGGGAAACAAGTATATACTTGTGGCGGTGGATTATGTGTCTAAGTGGGTGGAGGCTAAAGCCTTACCTACTAATCATGCTAGAGTGGTTGTAAAGTTCTTGAAACAATTGTTTGCTAGATTTGGTGTACCTCGGGCCATCATAAGTGATCGTGGTACGCATTTTTGTAATGATCAATTCACGAGAGTTATGAAGAAATATGGAGTAAATCATAGACTTTCTACCGCGTATCACCCTCAAACAAATGGTCAAACCGAGGTCACAAATCGTGGTTTAAAGAGAATTTTAGAGAGAACGGTGGGAGAACATCGAGCTTCTTGGTCGGATAAGCTTGATGATGCTTTGTGGGCGTTTAGGACGGCTTTTAAAACACCAATTGGTTGTACACCTTATAGGCTTGTCTATGGAAAAGCGTGCCACCTCCCATTTGAGTTAGAACATAAGGCATCTTGGGCTCTCAAGTGGGCTAACTTTGATTTAAACCAAGCCGGTTCACATAGGAAAGATCAACTCAATGAGATGGATGAGTTGAGAGCCAATGCCTATGAGAATTCTTTGCTTTACAAGGAAAAGACTAAGAAATTGCATGATGCTAAGATCAAGAATCGTGAGTTCAAAGTTGGAGAGCCGGTTCTCCTCTTTAACTCAAGATTGAAGCTTTTTGCGGGCAAGCTTAAGTCGAGATGGTCCGGTCCATTCACTATTGCTCAAGTGTTTCCATATGGAACTCTTGAGTTGTCCCAACCCGATGGTCCAAATTTTAAAGTGAATGGTCACCGTGTTAAACACTACTTTGGGGGGACATTTCCGTTGAAATGGTCCAAGAGGTCCCCATTTTCCCCATGAATTAATTCATTGAGAGACGAGTCGAGCTAGAGACTCATTAACTCAAGCATCGTATAACTAGGTTTAGAGTGTTGTAGGTTAGAAATAAAGGCATATACTTGGAGATGAGTGTAGGGGAGATTTTTCTTTGTCTTCATGATTGTTTGTAGGGTTGCTCACTCATTTCATGCTTTGGAGCTTATGGAGGAGGCCCTTGTATCCGGTTCACTTCGTTACTTTAGTGAATTTTCATTGACACCTTGTGCTTAAACATGATTTCACTAATAGTTGTCCTTTCCTTAACTTGGGTTAAGCAAAGTCTATTCATTGTCATAAGTGTAGGGGAAGTTTTTACACTTCCATGCTCTTAAACATTGAGGACAATGTTTAGCTTAAGTGTAGGGGGGTCTTCTATCGAAGTGACCTTACCTAGAACTTGTCATTGTCTTGCATGATAACATGGAAAAATTGAATTTTCAACATTTTTCATGTTTTTGATCTACTTTGGCCAACAAAAATATGCATTCATAAATTTTGCATCAATCATTTTCATTTTGCATAACACATTTTGCATTGTATATATTTCTTCTCTTATTTTTCATCAAAAATATATAAAAAGAAAAAAATAAAATAAAACATGGTTTAACAAATTTAGACTTCTTTGACATATTAGGCCCGCCATGGATATTTTGACTCAACCCGAGTTTGCTTATTTTAGCACTCTCTAGCTAGTATCCTTAACCATGTAGTCCTTCATTGGTCTATTAGGCTAAGCATCCACCAATTTCATTATTTGAAATTTTAAATTTGTGGAGAATGGGAAATGATAGAGTTGAAGCAAGTGTAAAAGGGCTAGATAGACTTCATGATAATTACTTGTGGCTAAACCTTTCTCTTCTCTACCTCTAATTTCTTCGCATGTATATAACTGTTAATAAATAATCAAGTACGGTATTAATTGGTTTGTAATCTCTTATGCATTTTTGCCTAATCATTTATGGTTGATATGAGTACGTCTTAAGATTCTAAGTTAGCACGTTTTATGTGTACTAGACTTATGTCATGCTCCATACTTAGCGGGTGTTTTTCCTTTTCTTCTTTTCAAATTTCTTTGTGAGGAATAAAGAAAAATAAGAGCGGCTTATGAAAAAAAAATGAGTGGCTAAAAAAAAAAAGAAGAAGAAAAAGAAAGAAAAAGAAAAAAAAATAATGCAAGACTCCCAAGAGGGGCAGTGTGGTGTTAATTATAGTGACTATTGAGTTCCAATATTACCTTGACGGGTTGCGGGGATTCAATAGATTGCTCCAATCCAATATTGCCTTGACGGGTTGCGGGGTTGAAGATCCAAAGTCTCAAAAAGATGGCGGATGTAAATTATTGCGTGAGTTTTATTTTTCTTTCCTTAGCGAGTGTGTAGCTACTTATGAAAGCATGACATGAGGATTTTACACATAAGGCGAATGACTTATTATTCTTGAAACGGACTTGTATTAATTGTGAGCGGTTTTTCAAGTAATGGATGAGAAGATTACTTAGGATTAAAACTGTGCTTCCTTATTTTTGGATTTTACATTTCTTATACTTCATTCTTTAAATAATGACAAATTTGCCCACAAGCAATTTGCTCAAATAATAACCGGTTCCACATTTAATTGTCATGAATAAGTTGATGCACTTTTTACTTGTGAATGCAATGATCCCATTTTTAAGCTTGGTATGGGGAAAGTGAAACTTGAGGGTGATAAATGTCCATGGTACCCAAGCCCTAATCTAAGGCATTGAATTCTTTATGAGTTATTTCCATCAAAACCATTTCAAGAAAAATCAAAAAGATATAGATAGAATTGTATTTTGTTCATTGCATTATTAAAAGTCAAAATCATGCATCATTTAGTTTAGAGTAGTGTAGATGCATTTCATATGGCCAAGGTGGATTAATTATGAGGAAAATGTAAATTTGAGCTTAAATATATGATATTGCATGAGGACATGACAATGTTCAAGTGTAGGGGAATTTGATATGAGCTTAAACTCATATCCTTTTATCAACAAATAACCCTAAAACATGAAGCAAAATACCAATTTATTTGGCAAAAACAGTGTTATGTGGTATGTTTGTGTTTGTTTACACTTGTGTAGGTAAAAGGATACAATTTCAAGCAAACAAAGAAAAATCAAGCTCAAATGGATGAAAAAGACAAAGAAGGATCAAAAGTGACAAGACTTTGAAGTACAAGGACCTATCTTGACAAGTTATCAAAGTTAAAGGACTAAAAGTGCAAATATTGTAAAAAGTCAAGATTCAAGTCAAACTTGGTCAACTCTCAAGTCAACTCAGTCAAAGGACCATTTTGTTCAAGAATGAAAGTTGAAGGACCAAATATGTCAAAAGAATGAAGATCCTAGCTCAAAACAAAAATCTGCCAAATTGAAGGACCAATTCTACCAATATTGGAAAGATATTCAAGTTTGATCCATGTGACAAGTATTTCAACCAATGAGAAGAGAGGAAAGTTAGTACACGGATTGAATATTAAATATCCACTCAGCCGCCTTACATTTATTACCCAATCCCAACAGTTCAATCTGTGTGACCAATTTCTAACCAATCAATGGATGACACGTGGCGTCTTCTTCAAGGAAAAAATTTGCCAGGATCGCGTTTTAGCTACAAGCAATTTCATGGAAAGTTTTCAACACAAAACTTGATCGTTTTGAAGAGATAAACACAATGGTGCCAATCAATTAACAAATCATTCACTTAATCAAAAATCCCCAATTCCTTGTTCATACCTGCAAATGCAATATGCAGAATTTTACACGTGGCAAGCTGGGATTGGTTCTGACACGTCACCAACCCCAACAAACTCTTCCTTCATGTCTATAAATAGCTGGATTAGACTTCATTTTCACTTGTAGCTTAAATTTGTAAAAACACATAGTTCTTTACTTTCTTTCCCTTTCCTCCATTTTTACCCTAGCTACTCAAGAGTCTGACAAACTCTTGAGTTAGTTAGTTAGTTACTAGCTTCTAACAACTTTGTAACCGTTTTTCCATTAATAAATTTTGAATTCAAGCTTTCCCGCCAAAATTGTTCTTACCATTCCTGTTCAATTCTTGCTGCTATTGGATACTATTGTTGCTGTTAAGTGTTTGTTATGATCATTCATTGATCATAACTGACATTGAGGGAGTTTGATAGCTGTTTGATCAGAATTCAGTAATTTCCATAGTTCCAATGAAGTTTTCAAGTTTTTTGATGATTCCTGTTGATTTGTTAGCTGATCTTGTTGATTGATAGTTTCCTAGTGATAAGGTGGTGGTTATCACTAGGGTAAGAGAGCTCAGCGCTCCTCTTCTTCTCAAAGGATAACTCCAATAGGTTTTAAAAGTTCTTGTTTCAATTCCTCTCAAAAAGTCAAATGCATGCTAATTTTCCTAGAGTAAACTTGGTATTTGTATGATAAAAGTTGTTTGAAGTTGTTGATTAATTGATCTTTGTGTGTTAGTAGCTTAATCCTGCTTACTTGTTCTTTGATTTGGATTATATTCTAGCTTTCTGCATTAATTCAGTCACTATTGGCCTTGCATTTGGTTTGAAGTTCTAGTAGTGTTATTTGATTGCATTTAGCTCTATTACCTTTCATTTTGATCATTGAGTTTAGACTGCTAAAGCTTTTGATTCAGCTTAAATCAGAACTTCAAAAGCCTTTGTAAAAGTTTGAGTAACCAGTTAAAGGAGTGTTTGAGACTAGCTTAAAAAGAGTTTTCAAGTTTTGAGTTTTGGAATTTTAGAGTTCATTTGTAGTTAATAGGTGTTATAAAAGTGTTTCAAGGCATTTACAAGTCATTTTGTTAGTCAAACAGGCAAATGGCACACAAAATGTTTGGGTCAGTTTTATGTAGTTTTGGTTTTTAGAACTTGTGATTTTGATTTGATTAGAACTCATTCAAAACTTAATGAAATTTTACCAAATTTGTTTCTATTTGTAGCTTACATCATATAGTTTCAGATTCTAAGAGGATTTTCTACAGTATTCAATAAGCATTTAGATATAAGCAAAAATCAGACAAGTAGACTTGAAGCAAGTTACTGTAACTTGTAAACTGAAATTTTGTATCTCCTTTTCCTATTCATAAACTTGGCAATTTTTCTTCACAAATCCCATTAAGTAGTTGAGTTACATGATTTTTGAGATTTTTAGCTTTTTGAAAAAAAGCTGGTCAACGCTTGGTCAACATAAGCCCAATTTTAGCTTAATTCAGATTCTGAGCTTATTTCTGGATGAAAAAGTTTCTAGTTTGATTTTCCATTCCTTAAATCAGTTGCTTAATCAGTTTCAATCAAAAAATCAAGTTGTGATTGATTGGATTTTGCTATAGCTTATTTTGTGCTTATTGATAAGCACTCATTTGCTTATTTTTCATTCTTAGCCAATTTCCTTTGACAAGTGTAGCTTATTATGGATTTGAAACATTTTGCAATTTGTCTCATCAAATTTGGTTAAGTAATAAGCTCAAACGAGCTTATTTTCTTGTTTGTCCCGTTTTTGCTTAAAAAGTTTCCATAATTGCTCTTTGGTCCTTTTAGTTTTAAACAGATTGTAAAACTGGCTAAACTTCCATTATAGGGTTTGCACTTTGATAATCCTTGTAGTTTTAAAAGTTGCTAAATTCAGTTTACAAGTTGTTAGTTTGTTACAATTTTGGTTAGTTGGTTTATAGTTTTGCACTTTTGATCCTTGTAGTTAACTGTTTTGCACTTTAAGTCCCTAGAATTGTTAGAATTTACATTTCAAGCATTATTCTTTCATAGAATTTACAATTTCAGTCCTTCTAGTTTCATATTTTGCATTTTGAATTTACTTGAAATAAAAATTTGGTATTTGCAATTTGTTTTACATATAAGTAGGTAATAATTTTTCGTTTTGCAAGGCTTTGATTGAATTAGCAAATAGATTATCCAAGCAAGTTTAACAACCAAGAACAATTAAAAACCCGATATTGGTTGGACTTTCTATTAGCAAGAACTGAGAAAAAACGAACTGCATTATACACAATTTCAGTGACAAAAAAAATTATGAATGTATGGACAATCATAATAAAACCACCGTGACATATAGTTTAGACAAATGAGACCAAAAAGATTTTAGACCACCAAATCGAAACCAAAAACACGATCCAAGGATTGAACCGAGGCTCTGATGCCAATTATGGATTTGCTTTTTAGTAATCCGGTGGTCTAGGGTGGTGGAAGAAGATGGAAGCCATTGTTGAGTTTAGAGACAGGGTTGAAGGTGTTTAAAGAAAATAAAAGAAGATGAATTAAAAAAGTGAGAAAGGGAAAAACACAAACAACAACCCCTGCTTGGAAGCCTTGGAGGGGTATTTATAGTCACACACGATAAACTATACAAAGTTACGTAATCTAGTCCCTGCGTATGTGACTATGATAACTAATGGGAATTCTTCAATGTCGTCACATAAAGTGAATTTCCGACAATAAGGGCTAGGATTAATCATAGGAATATCTATGTGACTGAAGTACTACTTAGGGCTAGTTTAAGGCTTAATGATGCAAATGGAACTAGTATGTTAACCAATACTGAGATACATGATGGCCTTGCAGCCATGGGATATTAAGGAGAGTCTAACTTTCTTTAAAGATTTATTTTCACCATAATGGAAATTACTTTTTCATGCCATCATTTACTGTTTATGCTCAAAGAGTACATCTTTTGATCAAATTCCTGTTGCTTTGGCATCAGCTGGTATTTTGTCTAGCAAACAACATAATTTTTAACTTTTCAAAATTAATTTTTGAAGGCATGACTAGAAATTTGGAAGGTTCTAAAAAGTTTTAAATGTATCCAAGATTCATTTAAGGTTTAGTTCAAGACCAAATCCCTAATCTACCAGACTTGACATATACATGGGATGTTCCTACTTTCACCAAGAGAACTTTCTCTTTCTTGTCAAAGACAGGAAGTACCTTTATAGGAACAATAACACCATTATTTTCCAATATGCTAGCACAAGATGCTAATCAAGAAGGTGATGAACCTAGCTCAGCTAGTGCTTCTCAGCAAACTCCTTCTAACCATAGCCCCCAACCATCTGAAGATTCACAATCTTCTTTTCATCATGATGGTACTCAACCTAACTCTAATGAGATCATCCATACACCTGCTGCTTCAATTGTTGCTAGTGGTTGTTCACAAGTAAGAGCAACAGAGGTGGTGGATGTTGCAAATTTAACTGCATTGTGCACAAGCTTGTCCAAACAAGTACAGGTTTTGCAAAAGGAGAAGCTTGATCAGGATAAAAGAATTGTAGAATTGGAAGCCAATTTGACTAAGCTAAGGAATAAAGTTACTCCTTGGATGAGGCGCCACAGGGCAGAAGGCTAATCTTAAGAAGAAAAAGCTCAGAAACATAAAAAAGAAGCAACTGAATGCAACCAAACATGGGAGGAATAATGAAGAACAAAGACCTTCTTCTGATATTCAAGCAAAGCTCTATGGAAATGACATCAATTTTGAAGCTGATGATGCCATTGATAATTATGTAGATAATACAAGTTTGGAGCATACAAATATGGAGCTTCAACATGAGGAACCACAACCATTTGCTCATGAGGAACCACAACCATTTGTTGATGAAGACATGGTGGTAACTCAGCCACAACCTCAATCACCAAAACTACAAGAAAATTAGAGTAGTTTTTATGAGAAGCTATAGGAAATAAACAATATGTTTTTTGTGTCTACAACTCTACCACAAAGATAATTTTGGTTTCATGAAAAACAGTCTTTCCAAGTACTGTCAAAATAAAGGATAAATGTTGAATCAGACAAGACTAAGGAGTTAGATATTGAGAAGACAACTTCCAAAGGAGAAAAAGTATCTGGGGATACTTTGGTGATTGAAGAAAGAAGTGTGTCTATAACTAGTGTTGATACAAAAGTTGGATGGACCGAGTTAAACCCAAATTAGGCTTAATTTGGGGTCTTGTGTGTTCTGGCTCTTGCACCAAGTGAATCTTGTTTCAAGGACCCTGCGTACTAAAAACAGACAATGTTAGGTGTACCGTCCGCGCTTGTCCCAGGATTCGACTCCAGTGTGAGAGTAAGTAATCGGTTTGAGTGTATGTGAGGGTTTAGAGTATTGTGTGTATCGTACCTTTGTGGAACCTTGGAGGTTCCTTTTATACCCGAGAGAGTTCAGGCTGGGCTCTCCTACTCTTGCGGCCTAAGGAAGGGATAATGACTCAAAATAACTTGATCCGTATCGCAAAACCGAGGTAAGTGCATATCCCTTCTCTTTAGGCAAATAAAACTATAAGATAAGTTATATTCTGTCTGATCCTGTCACAATGCGACGAGGACTTGGTTAAGTAACCATCCGCTGTGCAATAATGGTCTATTGGCCCTCCAGGGCCTTGCGCGTGTCGTGCAATGACAATCCATACCCAATGGATACGGGTAGTAGCTATGGGTCGAGTTATTCAACCCGAATAAGGACTATACGTCATCATGTCCCCCCCAGTCTAGTGGCCGCACGTACCGACCGCGGCTACTAGACTATTAACCTGCTAAGTGGGCAATCGCAGTACGCAATACCCCATAGGTTTCAAATTCTCCCGCCAAGGGTATATACACCCCCCTCCTTTTTCACCTAATCCCCTTGAAAACCGGGAAAAACGCCTACAACGTCATGTTACCCCTTTATCTTCTACCGTTTGATGATGATAGTGGAATACACGTGGCACAGATCTAAACAATTAGAACCGTAAATCGAATGCCTGTATATATACCACTGCCGCTTTTCGACGCTCAGTTCCAACAGTAAAACTTCCATTGCCAAGCTTTTATCATTTCACCATTCGAAGCAAGATACGCCCAAGGTAATCGTCGACAAATCTTTATTTGTTTCCGACATACATTTTCAACCATGGTTAGGCAATTATCCGATATTACGTCCACTATGACTATTGAAGAATTAGACCGGTTCACGTCAGACTACTATAGCCATGATTACTTGCAGCCTGAAGTATCGAATCCTCACCGAAACATTAGAGAGACGTCCGAGGGCAAAATAGGAATGTACACCAGGTTCTTTGACTATGCTAACCACTGAATCCCTATGTCACGCTTCTTGATCAGTATCCTTACACATTACGAGATCCATGTATCCCAATTATACTATATAAGAGCGGCAGAGATATCCAACTTTGAACCAACCGTGAACCTATTCCGTGTTTTCTACCAACGCCTCCTGTCAAATGGATGGGTGTCGTTTGCAAAACGAAAGGGTGGTCTCTAATGCTACGTCGAGAAGGTGGACTCACTAAGGAATTGGAATAAATACTTCTTTTGGATTGACAACATCGTCTACCCATTCCAATACCCATTCCTGACCCCTGGAACGTTGAGAAAGGACCCAATGCCTAGCCCCACCACATATAGCGCCGTAGATGCTAACATTTTAAACAACAATTGCATTGCCGTTCAGGCTTATCCTGAAGCTCTATTGTGCATATTGGGACTGAGTCGCGCAATCATATGTGGTGAGCGCGAAGTCCCATACTTCCGCGATCCTCGTGGCTAGGGTTAGTGGTCCCGCCAACGTTCTTCATATCATTTTGTAAGTATTTTTCCCTTCTAACTATCTAAGAAAATTTTCCTGTATGTCAACCATGTGTGATGTAGTGATGGATATTCTCGACCTTGTCCGTGAGAGCTTCCCAGAGGATCTGAACGTTTTTGCTCACCCCCTGAAGGAGAATGAAGAGTCTTTACGTGTTCGCGCTAAGAGAAATACGATGGAGCTCAATGTTGGAGAGGCATTAGCTGCCCACGCGCAGGAGGATATGGGCACGGGACAACAACAACAACCTCAGCAACAGCCACATCAACAGCAACCACCGCACCAAGAGGGAAGTCCCTCCTTGTTAGAATTCAACTTTTCTGAAAATGTTGAGATATGTGCTGAGCAGTTTGAGAAGGAAGAGGAAGCGGCCATAAGTCTGTCCCGAAAGAGGCAAAGGAGCCCCTCTACAACCTCTAGGAAATCTGCTCGCACAGAGGGTGGGTCGTCAATCGCAGCCGCCATGGGTCCTCAAGAAGAAACCCCCACAGAGCACCCCCTCCGAGGAGGACACCGGTGACAAATTTGATGGAACCCCTCCACAAACTCCCCCCGCCAGCGTCAAGCTTAGGTAAATATTGTAAGGAATATCCCGCTTTTATAAATGGTTACGACTTATATGTAGCTAATACTCTCAATTTAGTTATACAGCATTGACCAGGAGATCCCAACTCCCTCAGATGTTTGCGCGACTCCCCCCAAAGGATACATCCGCAGCAAGGGGAAGAGCGTATGTGGAGGACGCCATATTTGGCCCAGAGTGGAACCTTCCCTGGTCTTCTGATTTGACTAACGCTTTTGATTATGCTAGCTTTCTGGACAACATTGTGCCTCCCGGGCGGGCGAGTGTTCTCTGTGGGTATATTGATGCTGCCCTCGCCGATGAGGTGAGCTTCGTGGCATCGCAAAATGTGACGTTGTTGTCACGAGTGAGGAGAATGTTTATGGAGATGTCTGCCCAGGTTGAAGCGTCAGAAGAAGAAATTGCCAAAGCCAACGAAGAAAAGGCTAAGGCTATCCATGAGCTGCAAGATAAAATTGTCGAGGAGGTGGAGAGGGGAAAGTAGGATGCTGCCACTATTTTTATGTTGACTGAGGAGAGAAATGGTCTTGTGGCCGCTTTATCGGATGAGCGTACCCAACTGAACCAACTGAGGTTCTCCAACAAAGATGCGATGAAGTCTTTTGAGGTGTACAGAGACCAGTTGTTCGCCGATGTGGATTCTTTGGGTGCGTGGGTGAAAGATAGTGTGGGGGACCTTGCAGGCCAGCTGAAGCGCCTGAGTGTTGAGTATGACGAAGACCTGTACCCACGTCTTATGCATGAGGTGGCAGAATAGCGTTGGCTGGTGCGCCGTGGCTTGCGTTTGGCAGCTATGGGTGCCCTCGAGGATCAGACTCTGTGGGCCACCTTTGTCCAGTCCATCATAGCCGCCATAAATGAGGGCACCTCTACTGGCTTGGAGAAGGCTCACAAAGCTGACTTACAAAAGACAGATCTGAAGGATATAGTTTTTTATGATACTTCTGCGAAGTCCAAGACGACCGCCGCTATGGAAAAAATGAAGGTTTGTCCCATTCCTTCTTTTGGTCTAGGTAGCGATGATGTGGAGCTCCCCCTAGAGGTTGTGATGGAAGGGTTAACATTAGCCCGTCATAAGCGCGAGGGCGCCGAGACCCAACCTGGTTATCATCTAAAGCCCTCCACAGAGCAGCTCATGGTCTCGGTGTTTGCTCATCCGCGTGATGCTGGCAACCCCTTCCATATTGTGAAGGAGGACCCCCTATCCGAAGTGCTTGTTGCGCATGCTAGCTGTGCCGCAGCCAAGAGAGTCGAGATGGGTCTAGAGGATTTTTCTTCTGCTGGTGTTGTCCACCTTGTTGCTATGGTCCCTGTGCTTCCATTGCCTTTATTAGAGAGGGACGCACGACTACTGGAGCTGATGGACAAGAACTTCAAGAAACATCGGGAATCTGCCTATCGCCCTCTCGCCTTGAATCTTAAGAGGTATTCATCTGATTCTGATCTTATGTCAAACATGTGATGTTGTATAACCAATTTGTTATCCAAAAATTTTAGGTGTGTGTGTTCGCGCCTTGTCTGTAATAACTTTTGTACTCTGTTTATGTTTTATGGCTAAGTTATTTCCAAATTTATGTGATGCGGTATTATGAATTATTGTAATTGAATAAATGGTCCCTATGGTGAGGCAAACTCATTACATGCGGTATACCGCTACTACCATAGGGACGGCCAGGGGAGGCTGGCTCGTTGTTAGGTGTACACAAGTGTGTCTTTATTCAGGCTCTGCATGAATATACTGGTTGTAAAAAACCTTCTCCGACGTCATGAATAGCAAGGGGCCTAACAAGGATACATGATCCATGGCCGATGGGGTTGCATCCCTCTTACACGACGATTCTAATTAGTAGGTTAGACCATTTCCTCTTATTTCTCCTGGAAACGTTGTGTACGCGTACGCCAGTAGGCATGATGTGATTATACAAAATATATGTGTAAAAAATGTTAGAGAATATGCAATGGAACTAGCTAGGGACCACGACTTTTATTAACACTTGCAAGATTTTGAATACATGATAATGAAATAAAAAAGAAAACAATACATGTGTTAAAGGTAGCACTTTTTCAAATGGCAAATATTCCAAGTCCTTCTCAAGTCGCGACCTTCCATGTCGCGCAGCCGGTGCGCACCATCATCCAAAGCTTTTGTCACCATGTAAGGCCCCTCCTACTTGGGTCCAAGTTTGCATGTATGTTCTGCGTGGCTAGCTGCGTTCACGCGGTATACAAAGTCTCCAGGTATGAATAAAGTCTTTCGCACCCTAGCGTCGTAATAGGCCTTCATTTTAGATTTTGCTTTAGCTTCATTGATCGCTGCTAAGTCCCGTCTCTCACCAATTATCTCCAAGTTCAAACGCAATTCATCATTGTTCGTGACCATGTCGACTTCTGTTGTGCGAAGTGTTGGCAGTCCTATCTCCGTTGGGATAACCGCCTATGTCCCGTATGTGAGGGTGAAGGGGGTATCTCCGGTCGCGGTTTTTATCATGGTGCGGTGTGCCCATAACACGTGTGATGATTCATCAACCTATTTCTTGTTCTCCTCCCCCAGCCGCGCTTTGATGCGGTCTCCCATGCTCCTATTCACTCATTCAACTAGCCCATTAGATTATGGGTGGCCTACGGATGTGAATCGCTGTTTTATGTTGTTTTTCGCGCACCAGTCTTTAAATGGGTTCTCCGAAAATTGCTTTCCATTATCGAAGATGATTTGCCCAGGTAGCCCAAAGCGACATACTATATTATCCCAAACGAACCTTTTCACTTGGTTGCCATTGATTGTTGCCACCGCTTTCGCCTCAATCCACCTTGTTAAGTAGTCTATTGCAACTATTAGGAACTTAATCCCTCCGGCTGCCACCGGGAAGGGGCCTGCGATATCGATTCCCCATTTATAAAATGGCTAAGGAGAGGTAATGGGTGTTAGTTCTTACTAGGGCAGGCGCGGTACTGGTCTGTGCACTTGGCAGTCGTTGCACTTTGAAATGAGTGTCTGCGCATCTGAATGCATTGTTGGCCAATAATATCCGTTGCGGAGCGCTTTTGCCACCACTGATATGGGTCCTGCCTGCATGTCGCAGGATCCCTAGTATATCTCGTTGATGACATATTGCACCTTCTGTGGTCCTACACATCGTATCCATGGCTGGAGGAACGATCGTTTATAAAGGATCCCGTCCCTAACCTCAAACTGTCTCGAGCATCTGTGTATTCGTCGTGCCTCGGTTTAGTCCGGTGGGAGTAATCCATTTGTCAAGTATTCCGTGATCGGTGTTATCCATGTAGGACCTGCTTCTTCTACGACCGATGCAATTTCCTCCTCCCTTATGGATTTTTATTTGAGGATTTCTACCAACACCTGTTTGGATAAGTGTGTGAAGCTGGTGGATGCTCTTTTACTGAGGGTATCAGCTTTTTTGTTCTCCCATGTTGGTATTTGGTATATCGGGAACTTGTTGAAGCCCTTGATTAATGACTTAGCTTTCTACAAGTATAGTATCATATTTTCCTCCTTGGCTTCGTACTCACCAAGTATGTGATTCGCCACCAAGCGGGAGTCCACATTTGCCTCAAGATTGTGCACACCCATACGATTTGTGATCCGCAGGCCTGCTATGAGTGCTTCATATTCTGCTTCATTGTTTGTAGATGTGAATTCAAAACGTAGTGCGTATGTGAAATTCATACCTTTAGGGTTGGTGAAAATAAGGCCTGCGCCAGATCCGTCTGTACAAGAGGATCCATCCGTGAATAAGATCCACGGGTCTTGGTCGCCCTCCTCCTGTATGGATGTATGTTCACCTTCTTTAGGTTTTTCAATGATGAAGTCTTCTAGGATCTACCCTTTGACAGCGTTACGTGGTCTGTACGTGATGTTGTGTTCTCTTAGTAGAACACTCCACTTCTGTAATCTGCCTGCGACGTCTGGTTTTGATATTATTTGCTTTATTGGTTGGTCAGTAATGACCGCTATTGGATGAGCTTGGAAATATCGTCGTAGCCTTTTTGCTACGAATACCAGTGTTAATACTAATTTCTCCATTGGTGTGTAATTCAATTCTGAGCTTTGTAAGGTGCTGCTTATGAACTATACTGGTGTCTGCATGTTCTCTCTATCCGTCATAGCATTGCGCTGATTGCTACATGCGTAGCCAAAAGGTATACTATCAATTCTTCTTTTAGTCGCGGTGCGACCAACGTGGGTAGCGAAGCTAAATGTCTTTTAAGCTCTTCGAAGGCCTTTTCCGCTTCCTTTGTACAACTGAAGTCTCCCTTTTTTATGCATTTCTTGAGTGTTTTGAACAAAGGGAGTGACTTCTCTGCTGATTTGGACAGAAACTTGTTTAATCCAGCTAGCCTTCCGTTTAACGATTGTACTTCCTTTTTTGTCCTTAGGCTTTGGAGTTGAATGACCGCGTTTTTCTTATCTAGACAAGGTTTGATTCCATTAGGATCTACCATGTATCCTAGGAACATGCCTTCAGTGGCTTCAAAATTGCATTTTTTTAGGTTTAATTTCATGTTTATTTTCCTAAGTATGGAGAAGGTTTCCTCTATATCACGGATGAGTTCCTCCTCGGTGTGGCTTTTTATGACCAAGTCATCAACGTACACCTATAAGTTACGCCAAATCTGACTGTCGAGCGCCTTATCCACCAGTCGTTGGTACGTAGCACCCGCGTTCTTGAGTCTGAATGGCAATTTTGTGTAGCAGTACACACCCTGGCTAGTGTGGAATGATGTTTTCTCCTCGTCCTGTTCTACCATTTGTATTTGGTGGTATCCTTTATATGCGTCAAAAAAACATTTAAAAGGATATCCGCACAACGATTCGACTTTCCATTCTATTTCTAGGAGCGGATAGCAATCCTGAGGACAAGCTTTATTAAGATCTGGAAATCAACACACATGCACCAGCTGCCATCGTACTTTTTGACCATCACTGGATTAGAGAGCCAGTCATGGTAGTATACTTCTCGCATGATACCTGTGTCTACCAGTTTTTTTACTTCATCTAGTATTGCTTTACTGTGCTCTGGAGCTTGTCACCTTTTCTTTTGTCTCACCGGTGCATATCCTTCGCGGATCTGTAAATTGTGCTCGGCTATTGATCGGGGTACGCTCGTCATATCTTTTGGTTCCCATGCAAAAATGTCCAGGTTACCCTTTAAAAGTTGACACACGTCTGACTTTCCTTTGTCGGATAACGTTCCCCCAATTGTTATCTCTTGGTCTGGGTACTCTAGGTGAATTGCCACCTTTAAATTTGGTGGTGAACTTACGTTTGGTTATGCCGTCACTCGCGATGGTTCTGTAATTATGTTACATTCATTGAGTTTTATGGTTGTATTGAAGATCGTTACTATTCCTCCTTCCACTGGGAACTTCATCATGCCATGGGTCGTGGAAGGTACTGCTCGCATTGCTAAGATGGCGGGTCGCCCAATGATCCCGATGTACTGCGATGGGGATCGTATGATCAGAAAATTCATTGTGACTTTCGTTGAGTGTTCGTCATCTCCTATTTTCACTAACAGCTTCAACTGGCCCATAGGCCATACTACTTCGCCAATGAAGCCAATAAGTGGTGACGTCATAGGTACCATCTGGTTTCCTTACTTTTGGGCTTAGTTTTAAGAAACAATGCTCATACATGATTTCCGCTGATGAACCGCCGTCCATGTACATCCGGTGAATGCTGTGATCACCAATGCTTACTTCTATTACTAATGGGCCATCTGCCACGGTGTTCGCACTAGGGGAGGGGGGGGGGGGGAGAGATGTCTCTTCCTCTAGAAAACCTTTGGCTCACCTTTTGTTTAGTTCTTCTTTGCCATGTTTGTACCATGTAGATGGTTGTGACTATATCCATTGGCTTTTGTTTCCTGTGAGACCCCTAGAATCAGACAAGGAAACAACTAGGCAACGAGGGGGTTCCACGTCATGGTACAAGTAACAATGAAATATTGTTGACACAGAGTTTCATATGTGGAAAAATTTATTATTTATCAGGATTTACAACATATCGTTACCAACAATACAAAATAGTCTTCTGACGGTTTTTTTATATAAAACAAAAGTTTAATATACACAGAAATCTCCAAGCTGCGATAATATCTTGCGGGCTCCCATCCAAGAAAAGCTAAGTAATAATACCTAAGATTAAACATGTAAAATCGTCAACATAAAGTTGAGTGATATTCATAGGTTTAGCAGTAAAGGTGTGGAACACAAGCATTCATTTGTAAACAAGAAATAGGGAAAATGGTTATGATCATTAACCATAGTCCGAAACATTATTATTGATGTTTAGTTCATAAATCGAAGCTTAACTCGGAGTAAGTTCCTATAGTGAGTATTCAACCTAAATACTCAAGTAATAAATCAAATGTTAAATGAGTCAAGGTACTCGGGACGGGGATTGTCAATCCCGATGGATCCACCCAAAACATTCGCGCTTAGCAACACAAGTAAAATAACGGTTCATGATCAAGAGAAGCATCTTAAGGCTATAACTAAAAGCAATAATATCAATGAAAACTGTTTGAAAAGCATACAAGTCTGGGTAGCATACAAGTTCTGGATAGCATACAGTTTTTAAATGGTTGTGTTCCACCATGTATAATCTCACCCCGCATTTAGAAATAATGTGCAAGTAAAAGGGGCTATGAACTCACCTTATCCACGAGGTAAGTAATCATTGTACTCAGAAGTTGAGTAGAAACAGTAGTAACATGACGATCACCGACGATATGGATGCCCGGGAAACATGAAAGTCGCAACCTATCAAACTAAGGCGCGCGTTAAGGCTCGAACTCAAATATCGATATATACCAAGTATCATATGACTTAAATATTTTCAAAGTATTCATACTTAAAAACTAGTGACACGAACCAAGTGAATCCATACTAACCCATTTATCCGACACTACTCGTTTAAACACTTGCACTCGTGAAATTGACCCGTCATAAAACGCCAAGTCAACGCAAGTCAAACTATTCCTTTACTTCACTCGGACCAGTAACTAAGTCATTTATATAATGACTAAACACTTGAGTAAGTCACCATGTCCAATATTGAATACTCAAACTCACACAACACAAGCATTGAACTACGTGTCCAAAATACAAATCAGCATGTACACTTCAAATGTACAAACCAATCTACCCTATCTAGACTTGCCCGTTTTTGATGAAAATTGGTGTCAAGGTCACTTATAAAACTGTATAAAACTCTGTTTAAATTTCATTCAATGACCTACATTTTAGAACCACCTGTTCGACACATTTCTAGACTTGAAAAACCGAACATATTTTTATACTTGACTCGTGAAATCGTTTTGACCAACCAAACCTTTACCATTAGCAAAACCGACACTTGACTTTGAAAATAGACTCAAAGTGATAAGTTTAGCGCCTGAGAACAGCCCTTTAACATTTGTAAAACTCATTTTATAGTCCCGAGATTCGATCCAAATATCAACAACAAAATCGGATTGTGCCGATACTTGTCGCCCGGTACACGAATAATCAAACTAGCGTAACTTCTTCCTCGTTTTGAGTTAGAAGCTCTATCTTATATCAAAACGAAGGTATCGAAAAATTCTACAATAAAATTAATTAATCTCAACCTATACCCAAACTTTAACCCACTAAATACAGCCCTTAACCCACTGTTGTAATATAAACCTTTAGAAATCATATCAAATCAACATTTTGACACATTTTAGCGTGATCCATACCTCTATTATCAACATATGATCATCCTAAAACAATACCCACTACTATAAATTACTTGCATGTCACTTATGACAAAATTAAAATCAAAACTTCAAACTTTTAATCATAAAAACATGATGATCTTAACAAAAATAACACATGCATGATCATCAAAATTCATACCAACCATAAAATCATAAGAAAACTTAAAATTTGATGCATGTAGGAAATTTTGTTACCAAAAGAATCACAAGAATATTTTATGAAGTGGTCTTGTTTTAGTGTTGATAGATTTAAGCTAAAAAAACAAATTTTGGGTGTGTTTGTTGTGGTGAAGGTCACGGCTAGAACAAAAAGGAGAAGGGAGAGGTTTTATTTTTGTGTGTGTGTGTTTTGTGATGATGAAAATGAGAGTAGTTGGTGAAAAAAATGTATATATAGTATGGTTAGGGTAGGAATTGCAAATATGGAGTAGTTCTAGACCTAAAAGCAATAAGATAGTTTAATGGGTAGAAAATGACTATTGGTAAATTTTGAAAATATTTACGGGGCTCAGGTTTCGTAAAAATACTTTTGAAAAGTTAAAATGCATCATAAATATGATAGTATGGTTTCCCGACACGACATAACACGTAATTAAAACGAAATCGTGGAAAATATTAATCATCGAAACAATCGATAATAAAATGTAAAATATCGGGCATCCGTCGGTATCGCGATCATTAGAAGTTCTCGTTGTTCATTGATTTTGAGTAAACTCTTTGTATAATGTAGGCGGGTGATTTTAAATCAAAAATCTGATTTAAATAAATATTGGAAAATAAAATAAAAAATTTTTAATTCCAAGTAAAGTGTTATCATTGATAAGAAAATACTTAAAAAGTATAATTTATTAAAATTATCATGATCTTAGGATTTACATATAAGAATACAAGAAAATATAATACGTTGGAAAATTCAAGCGGAACGAATAAAAGAATAGAATAATACCTGGAATGTACAGGTTCTTACAGTCTACCCCCTAAAGGAACTCTGGTCCCTAAGAGTTCTACTGGAGACAGAAAAAGATGCACATAAAAGGAGATACATTATTTAGAACTGATTCATTGCTTCCCAGGTAATTAATGTACCACAGCATACATTAACAATTAGAATTCACCATGCTCCAGTTTCCTAACTCCTTTTCGAATAAATTTTCAAACTTGGAAGAAAATAATGACCTTTCAGTACTAGGAAATATTAAAGGTAAAATAAACACAATGATGGCTTGCATGGACAAAGTGCGCTAAAACGAATCAAGATTCTTAATCAATAAGGAATCGTAAATCGCGTGACTGTAAAACATGAAAATCTTAAAATGTAACATTCTAATTACAAGAGAAATAGAAGGGAAAAATGAATTACATATGAACATTTAAAATACAAGTTGTTACAACTATTTGTATAGGATTTTGTATTACTTTCAAACTCAGCTTAAGTATTTTTTGTATTAATAGAAAATTTTATAGGGTTTAGTGATTTGAAATCAAAGTATATATATTTAGTGAGTAAGCAGTTGCTAAATCTTTTCCTTGATTAGGATTTCAAGGCCAAAATTAACCCAGTTCAATTAATTATTTCAATCAGCTTAAGTACTTTTGAATGACAGTATAAAAATTATTGTAAAAACTCAAGTTGATCGTTACCATTAGTGAAAATCAAGTTTCCAAATTATTTAGAATCATTGTTAGAAATTATAAATTAAATTTTGATAATTTCATTAGGTTGAAAGGAAAGTATGATATAATCAAATACTTTAATTGATACAGCGTGACATCCTTTTTAAGCACTAGTTATAAATTTACCAAAGAGGATATATATATCCAGTATAAAACTTGAAATGGTATTTTGGTAATTTAAACATTTGATAAAATGTGTAAAACGTCCTTAAAAATTTATAATAATTTTTATAGATCCAAGAAGGTGATTAAGGTATCAAATGATAACATAGGACATGTTCGGATTTTTCAAAAGTTACAAGATAGCAAACGAGTATGAAACGATAATAATCAACATTCAGTATGCGAGCCATAACACAAGGGAATAAAACGAAATTCGTATCAATTTCTTAACAAATGTGATAAAATAGATGCCTCGATGATAAAAATAATAAGAAACAAGGATTATAGCAAGTCGTCACTTCTTGAGTGCAGTTGGTGTCACCAACAATGGCTTATTAAGTTCTCGCTGGTCGAAAACACGATCGAAAGAGAAAAGCCACACAACGACTTTTCGAATCAAAGAAATTTTCTTAAGAAATCACTTGAGACTAATTCTTGTAAAATGAGCGTCATTAGCAATGAGAGACGAAATCAATACGTGGTTCACACGAATGAATTTCAAGACGATATAGTCTAACACATATCATGACAAATACACGAAATCATTGTTCACGTCCAGTCAGAAATCATTATACGCGTCCAGAGACGTTTCAAAGGGTTACCAAAATAGATAGAGAAAATATATCGATGTAGAAGCATAACAACGTTAAAACTTTCAAGTCTGGTATCAATGATAAGAAATTAGACATGTGGTAACGAGAATTATATCACGAAGGAGAATAAGGTAACAAGTAAAACAAGATCGTTGAGTAAGGAAATATGTGTTTGAGGCATGTAATTTTTTCAAGTAAAGATAAGGAAACATTTTCATACGTCATGGAAGGGTGCTACTCGTATAATAGGTAAAAGTTTTCAAAATTTTCATTTATCTAACTTTTTCAGAAACACAGATAAAAGTTGGTTCCTGGCCAAATATTTAAGGTGACTACTATTCGGCCTCGCATGGCTCCTTCTAAATTGCGCATAAGTGATCAGGCCATGCATAATGCTGGGCTAGCAATGTGATGCTCAGCTTCGTCAACCCAGTATTACATGTCATATAATTTAAAATATGTATATCAAGCCATTTGTAAAGCAGGATTTAAAATGATTCATGAAAACTCTTCACAAGTAAGTAATTGGATAAATATTTAAATCAACCATATAATGTTACCCGAATTCTTTATAAGACCAAAGTAGAATAATTTGTGAAATACATTATAAAATTAATGTCAATTAATTTTAATAAGGTAACATTCTAGTATTTAATTAGGCCCAAGTGGAACATTTTATAAAATGATTAGCAACCAATACCAGTTTTAAATTCATATGATAACATGATGATAGCTTACAAACTAGCAAGTGGGTTACATGAGGGTAATAAAGAGTAGTTGATAAGAAAATCTCTAAAATGGTTACAAGGTGATAAAGTTTCAAAAGGTTTAGATGGAGTCGTCATGAGACACGTGTCAAGATAATAACGAAAATGTGTAAACGAGAACTTCAAATATTGGACCAAATCAGTGGTACGATAGAAACAAAGAAAACAATATAGAATAACAAATAAGTCATATATAAAAAGAAAAGATAAAGGAATCCATATGCGCTCATGTCGTGATTTATTTGACATAAATATGCTTTTAAGAAAGTAGAGCATCAGTTCCCAAATAGTACAACTACTTCTAAAAGTTTCCATTTTAGGAAAGTTTAGGAATTTGTCACGTAAATAGTGACGTATAAAAATGTACACATTTTTTTTTCTTTTCGAAACATGTAGTTCATTGTCGGTTTATTAATCACTTGTTTCCAAAAGTTCACGATTTATGTATGACTGAAATCAAAGTTATTATTTTAACGTTTTCAAACGCATTCAATGTTTTTAGTTGTCAAAATATCATTCGTTAAAGTTTTACGAGCTCAAACGAACTAAAAATGCTTCCAACCATATTTTAAAAGTCTATTGGCGTTGACCTTTAAGTTTGACTTTTGGGGTCTGACCGGACCAATTGACTTGCTAATGACATTAAATTAATTTGGTGTAAAATGATGTTTTCAGACAACTTTCTAGTTTTACTCAAGACTTGAAATGGATCATAAATGGACGAAAATGCCCTTGCATTAAATCTGTCAACAAGATATTTTTGAAATATGCAGAAAGTAAATTCTTAAGTTTTACAATTTCAAATGAGCGTACTTGCTCGTTTTTACGATTTACTGGTCGAATTTTTTGACCTAGACGAACGTCTCCACATGTAGAAATATATTTTTATGTCTAAAGTTTATAAAAATATTTTCTCGACATCGTTAAATTGCATGTAACTTTTCTATAGAAATTATATTTTTTGACACCTTGAAATTTAATCAAACTTCATAATGACCCGAAATTTATGTACACACATGACTTGTGGATTCCATAAAGAAGAAAGAGAATAAATTGTGTAATTAAGCATATAAAGAAACATAGTATAAAGTGGTTCAAGTATACAATTGATAATCTAGGAAATCAAAAACGACACATGACATCCGTGTCTTCGATTTCAAAATAAAATGTAGGAAGGTCTCTTAGCGATGTGATTTTCCAAAATCACGGGACATATCAAGAAAGAAACGGAACATTAACAAGTTGCACTCCTGGAGCGAGAAGGTTTAATGACAAGGGAGGATACAAGTTTATAGAAGTACAATCGTGTTCCAAACAATCGTCACATAATAGAGGATAAATTACAGGATGACGATGATGTTTTCAAGGTACAACGGACGTTGTAATTCGAAGTCAAAACATAGAATGGTCAATGAAGTAATATTTAATCGATCTACAGGTGTCGCGTAAAATGGTGACGTAAAGGTCAATCAAGGTTACGAAAACTCACGATATTATTCAACACGGATTTCAAGGAATGCTTCAAGATGTGTGACTCACACGATGTCCTTTAGTCTTTTTAAGTGACACATTGATCTACACAATGTCTATAGACTATTTTCCAATACATACAATCACAAATGGTCGAAAAGCAAATTGGATATCTAAATAGATATCTTAAAAGAGTTAAACAATGAAGGTAACACGTACGATAGTAAAATGAAAATCAGAAGTTTCATTGATAGCAACACTTATTTAATCTCTAACAATTGTATCACGAGAATACGCACAACATGAAACAGTGAATCGAGAAAAACAGACGGTTCAAAACGAACGAGTATATGAGGTCAGTCCTATCACGCATAAACAAGATAGAAGCAGTACTCAGAAAAGTGAGTATGAAAAGTCGGCAACATACGCGCTCCAAATACAAGTATGTAACGTCATAAATATATGAAATCATTGCAACAAGGTAAATTCAGAAGAACAAGAATTCAAGAAATGCAGTAAAAGCATATGTAATCAAGTAATATCCAATGATAATTCATTAAACACAAGGCTTTGAAAAGAGATAGTAATTATCATCACTAGGGTAATGTAATATTTCAACATGTAATCAAGAGATGAAATACTACAACGATAATTAAAAAGTAAATAATAAAGATTAGAGAGTTACCCGCGCAGATATCAAATAGCAATGGCAGATTCTGTGTTTGACACTTAGAAACATGAAATAATTGAACTTTCGGTTATAGACTAAGTTATGAAAACGAATCAGTTCCCTATAACCATCGCTCTGATACCAATCTGTGAGACCCAAGAATCAGACAAGGAAACAACTAGGCAACGAGGGGGTTCCACGTCATGGTACAAGTAACAATGAAATATTGTTGACACAAAGTTGACGTAATCAGAGTTTTATATGCGGAAAAATTTATTATCTTATCAAGATTTATAACATATACTTACCAACAATACATAATAGTCTTCTGACGGTTTTTTTTATCTAAAACCAAAGTTTAATATACACAGAAATCTCCAAGCTGCGATAATATCTTGCGGGCTCCAATTCAAGAAAAGCTAAGTAATAACACCTGAGATTAAACATGTAAAATCGTCAACATAAAGTTGAGTGATATTCATAGGTTTAGCAGGAAAGGTGTGGAACACAAGCATTCATTTTTAAACAAAAAATAGAGAAAATGGTCATGATCATAAACCATAGTCCGAAACATTATTGTTGTTGTTTAGTTCATGAACCGAAGCTTAACTCAGTGCAAGTTCCTCTAGTGAGTGTTCAGCCTAAATACTCAAGTAATAAATCAAATGTTTAATGCGTCAAGGTACTCGGGACGGGGATTGTTAATCCCGATGGATCCACCCACAACATTCGCGCTTAGCAACACAAGTAAATTAACGGTTCATGATCAAGAGAGGCAACTTAAGGCTATAACTAAAAGCAATAATATCAATGAAAATTGTTTGAAAAGCATACAAGTCTTGATAGCATACAAGTTTTGGATAGCATATAGTTTTTAAATTGTTGTGTTCCACCATGTATAATCTCATCCCGCGTTTAGAAACAATATGAAAGTAAAAGGGGCTATGAACTCACCTTAGCCACGAGGTAAGTAATCGTTGTACTCAGAAGTTGAGTAGAAACAGTAGTAACATAACGATCACCGACGATATGGATGCCCGGGAAACACGAAAGTCGCAACCTATCAAAATAAGGCGCGCGTTAAGACTCGAACTCAAATATCGATATATACCAAGTATAATATGACTTACATATTTTCAAAGTATTCATACTTCAAAACTACTGACACGAACCAAGTGAATCCATACTAACCCATTTATCCAACACTACTCGTTTAAACACTTGCACTCGTGAAATTGACCCGTCATAAGACGCCAAGTCAACGCAAGTCAAACTATTACTTTACTTCACTCGGACCAGTACCTAAGTCATTTATATAATGACTAAACACTTGAGTAAGTCACCATGTCCAATAGTGAATACTCAAACTCACACAACACAAGCATTGAACTACGTGTCCAAAATACAAATCAGCATGTACACTTCAAATGTACACACCAATCTACCCTATCTAGACTTGTCCGTTTTCAATGAAAGTTGGTGTCAAGGTCACTTATAACATGTATAAAACTCAGCTTAAATTTCATTCAATGACTTACACTTTAGAACCACCTGCTCGACACATTTCTAGACTTGAAAAACCGGACATATTTGTATACTTGACTCGTGAAATCATTTTGACCAACCTAACCTTTACCATTAGAAAATCTGACACTTGAGTTTGAAAATAGACTCAAAGTTCTAAATTTAGGGCCTGAGAACAGCCCTTGAAAATTTGTAAAACTCATTTTATAGTCCCCGAGATTCGATCCAAATATCGACAACAAATTCGGATTGTGCCGATACTCATCTCCCGGTACACGAATAATCAAACTAGCGTAATTTCTTCCTCGTTTTGAGTTAGAAGCTCTATCTTATATCAAAACGAAGTTATCAAAAAACTCTACAACAAAATCAAACAATCTCAACCTATATCCAAACTTTAACCCACGAAATACAACCCTTAACCCACTGATGTAGCATACACCTTTAGAAATCATATCAAATCAACATTTTGACAAATTTTAGCATGATCCATTTACCTCTATTATCAACATATGATCATCATAAAACAATACCCACTACTCTAAATTACTTGCATTTCACTTATAACAAAATCAAAATCAAAACTTCAAACTTTTAATCATAAAAACATGATGATCTTAACAAAAATAACACATGCATGATCATCAAAATTCATACCAACCATAAAATCATAAGAAAAATTAAAAGTTGATGCATGTAAGAAATTTTGGTACCAAAAGAATCACAAGTAGATCTTATGAAGTGGTCTTGTTTTAGTTTTGATAGATTTAAGCTAAAAAAAAAAATTTGGGTGTGTTTGTTGTAGTGAAGGTCACGGTTCTAACAAAAAGGAGAGGGGAGAGGTTTTATTTTTGTATGTATGTGTTTTGTGATGATGAAAATGAGAGTAGTTGGTGAAAAGAATGTATATATAGTATGGTTAGGGTAGGAATTGCAAATATGGAATAGTTTTGGACCTAAAAGCAATAAGATAGTTTAAAGGGTTGAAAATGACTATTGGTAAATTTTGAAAATATTTACGGGGCTCGGGTTTCGTAAAAATACTTTTGAAAAGCTAAAATGCATCATAAATATGATAGTATGGTTTCCCGACACGACTTAACACGTAATTAAAACGAAATCGTCGAAAATATTAATTATCGAAACAATCGATAATAAAATTTAAAATATCGGGTATCAGTCGGTATCGCGATCATTAGAAGTTCTCCTTGTTCATTGATTTTGAGTAAACTCGTTGTAAAATGAACGCGGGTAATTTTAAATCAAAAACATTGATTTAAATAAATATGGAAAAATAAAATAAAAAATTTATAATTCTAAGTAAAGTATTATCATTGATTAGAAAATACATAAAAAGTATAATTTATTAAAATTATCATGATCTCAGGATTTACATATAAGAATACAAGAAAATATAATACGTTGTAAAATTCAAGCAGCACGAGTAAAAGAATAAAATAATACCGGGAAAGTACGGGTTCTTACATTTCCAGCCTTCTAAGGCCTCTTTGACGAGGTGTTTAAGCTTTCCCGTCTATACCAAGCTTTCATTGTGCTTTTGTAGCTGAATGCACTCGTTGGTGGCGTGTCCCTTTTCTCCATGGTATTCTCTGTATCTATTGCCTATGCGCCTTTCTACCGGAGTGACCATTGGTAGTGGTTTTGGGAAATTCGCTCCTTTTGACGCGAGGATCACTCTTGGGGTTAGCTTTAGTGGTGTGAATTAAAAGTTGCCGCTACGCCCTTCTTTTTTATTTCTTTGATATTTAGGATCCAGGGGTCCGCCTCGCGTATTATTTTGCTTATTCAGCATATCGCGGGGTCTATAGCTGGAAGTATTTTGTATGGCTTCCGTAGCGGCCGATTCTCCCTGTATGAAGGACCTCACCTTTCGCATTACCCCATCGAACGTCTCCGGTGTTCTCTCGTTCAATTTTTGTATTAAATCTTTTTTAGTTATTCCTGCCATAAAGCAAGATACTTTTAAGATCTCCGACCATTCTTTTATCTGGAGGAATTCGTTTTTGAAGCGTTCTAAGAAGTCTTCTAGGTATTCACCCTGGTTTTGTTTGACTCTTTCCAGTGATACAGCGCTTCTGTCGTGCCTTTTTTGTTATACGTAGTTTCTTTTTAATACCTTCCGTAATACTTCGAATCCATTTATTGTTCATGGTGGTAGTATGTCAAACCAGTTACGCGCGTTTCCTACAAGTGTAGAGTTGAACATATAACACCATACAGGTTCGGTCCATTTCTCAATTCCCGCGTGCGATTCGAAGACCTTCAGGTGGTCTTCTGGATCTATGGTGCCATCATATGTTTTGACATTCGTCGGCATACGATGCTTTGTTGTATCAGGATAATGTTGTATATTCCTTGTGAAAGCATTTCCCTTCTTCACGGTTGTGAGAAATCTCGATCTTTCCTTTTACGTAAATGAAAGGCTCGCTCTTCTCCTTCTGAGCTTTCTGGGGAGGAATGTATGTGCCCATGTTCTGTATGGTGACTGTTGTTTGACTCTGAATTTGATGAGTTATTGTATGAGGTTTGGCAGCGTCCTGTGCGCCTTTTTTCTTTTATGATATGCTGATCCTTCATGTATTTAGTAGAGAGCGGTAGCAGAGCCTGTAGGTTATTTTCTACATACTCCACCATCGCACGCGCGTCTGTGGAAATTACTTGCTCGCTTTCCTCAGATGTGAAGGGTAGCTTTCGTTTATCTTTGTTGGTAGGAGGCTGAGCCGATCTCCGTTCTGCGTCACTCTCCTCTATAGCGGGTACGGGAGTTGAAAATGGCAAGCTCGCTCCTCTGGGAGGTGGTTTTATCACATCGCGACTGTTCACATCATTGGCCGATCTAGGGGTGGTCCCCATGGATGTGATTTGTCCGTCTATTTTCAACGACCTACGGCCACCTCCATCCGTTCCTTTTCTTGTCATGCTTAGAGCTTAGTGTAGGGTCCCATGTATTGTGCCAACTTGTTGATACAAATGTTGGATGGACTGAGTTGGACCCGAATTAGTCTTAATTCGGGGTCTTGTGGGTTCCGGCTCTTGCATCAAGTGAATCTTTTTTCAAGGACCCTGCGCACTAAAAACATACACCATTAGGATTACCGTGGGCGCTTGTCCCACAATTAGACTCTAACGTGAGAGTAAGTAATCGGCTTGAGTGTATGTGAGGGTTTGGAGTATTGTATGTATCGTACCTTTGTGGAACCTTGGGGTTCCTTTTATATGCGAGAGAGTCATGGGTGGGCTCTCCTACTCTTGCGGCCTAAGGAAGGGATAATGACTCAAAATAACTTGATCCTTATCGCGTAACCGAGGTAAGTGCATATCCCTTCTCTTTAGGCGAATATAACTATAAGATAAGTTATATTCTGTTTGATCTTGCCCCAATGTGATGAGGACTTGGTTAAGTAACCACCCTTTTGTGCGATAATGGTCTATTGGGCCTCCTGAACCTTGCACGCGCCACGCAATGACAATCCATACCCAATGGATACGGGTAGTAGCTACGGGTCGAGTTATTCAACCCGAATAAGGACTATATGTCATCAACTGGTGAATTAAATACTGCTGAAGAACCAAGTACTGCTCAGCCAAGTGCAAGTACTGTTGGTGAAAAACCTTCACTACCATCTTCTGAAGAAAGCTAAACTCCATCTTTTGGATAAGATGAGACAATAGCCCAAGTGTTGCTTGATCTCAAATAAAAGAGCTCAACTGGAAAGTCAAGGCTAGCAGAAGAAGAAATGAAGACACAACTAGAAATTCTTGCTAGTCAAAGTCAAGATAAAGGTAAGAAAGTACAAGCTTCAAAGCCCTCTACAATAGGTATTGTGATTCAACAACAACCAAATGAAGATGAAAAAAGAAGATCTTCAAGGTTATTGAAGAAATTACCTAAGATTGATCTAAAGGATAAGGGCAAAAAGAAATTGAAATCTGAGTTTGAAGGTGAAAGTGATTCAGATGATGATATCAGCAAAGTCATGAACAAATTTCATCAATTGGAGCATGATGAAGAGGTAGCTCTTAGACTACAAGCACAAATGCGTGAAGAAGAGTTACAAGAAGAACTTGTAGCCAAGCAGCAATTGCTTGAAGCACAAAGAGTACAGCAAGAATGGAACATAAAAGAGTATGATAGAATTCAGGCTGAACTGAAGGCAAGTGAACTTCTTGTAGAATCCTTAATAGCTGAAGAAAGAGATGCTTATGATGAGGAAGAAAAGGATAAATTGATTAATGATTTGGTAAGGGAGCAACAAATATTCTTTGGTGAAAAGAGAAGAAGAGAAAGAGTTAAGCCTCCAACTACTATGCAAATCAGGAATCAGATGATGTCTTACCTCAAGAAGGTTAAGCATTTCACTCATGCACAGCTAGTCAGGAAAAGCTTTGATGAGATAAACACTTTGTATGAACAACACAAAAAGAGAAAACTGAACTTTGTTGAGATTGGATCTGAGAAAGATAAAAAGGACATTGAAGATGTCAAGAAACATCTAAAAAACAAAGACAATTTGGAAGTACCCCCAGACTTGATGCAAGTACTGTTAGACAGAAAGAAGCATCTCCACCTATCAAGACTACATATGCTAAGAAGAATAAAAAGGTGAAGGAAGTTTCAAAGGAAGCAAAGACTGCTCAAGGGATGGATGAGGGAAATGCAGCTCAAAGTGTTGAAGGGACTGAAAATGTACAAGTAGTACATACTCAGTCAACAGTACTTGAAGAAACGGTACATACTGATTTGGAGGAAGGATCCATTGAAATTGAAGGAACCTCCAAAAGTATTAAGAGAAAAATATCAACCATGAAAAAGCAAGAAGCTAAGAAAAAGGCAAAATCTACAGATCAAGATAGTGATGATGATGAGAGTTGCAGAAAGAACTTGAAGATAGTAAAATTTGAAGACCAATGTATTGATACAAAGATTTTTGGAAAGAAATCATCAATCATAAGGTGGACAGGTGCTATGAAACAAGGATTAGGAGTTCATGGAATAACTAGAACAGATGGTATATTTAGGATATTCAGGTTATTAGAAGATATTCTTCACATCCTCGACAGATAAGACATTCAAGACCTTAACAGATTGTTCAAGGAGGAAGTGAAGGTCAAGAAGAGACATCACTATTGGGAAAAGAACTGAAGTTTATGTATGAACCACATAACTATGATCAACAAATGTTGAAGGATTTAATGAATCAGGTTCCTACTTACTGGAGATATTATAGATCATGTGGTATACATACACTGGATGTAGATGATGTGACATACTATATGCTTCAAGAGAAAATATATCCTTTTGGAAGAAGGTTGTTAGAAAGGATGTTGGAACAACAACTAGAAACTTCAGAAGAATCTAATGGTGCTTTTGAGTTAATTAGGAAGATCAAACAGCAACTCAAGGATTTGGAGAAAGAAGAAGAAGGTGAGAAGGAGCCTTGAGTGTTTTAATCTTAGTCACACTTCACAAATGGTTCTTAGTTCACCATGTCTAACAAACATAAGAACTTGCTAGTCCATAAGCAAACGGTTTGTGGTAAAAACTTCTCAAATCCGTTGATAGCTGGTAATTCGCTAAAAACTACATGGTCATTAATTCACCATACAGAGAAGTGAAGAGTTATCTAGTCCTAGTGCAAAGGGTACTAGGTAAAGACTCTATCAAATCCGATAATGGTTTACTGTTTACCAAAAATTGTAAGGTTATCAGTACACCTTATTCTTTATGAATAAAGTATTGGCTTTTCCGGAGTGTACGGCTAACTGGTAAAGAATAAATCAAATCCGTTGATAGCTGATGATTTGCTAAAAATCATGATGCAAATACAGATTAGTTTGTTGTTAACTATTTTATTTCAGGTGAGAAGATACAAGCAGAAATGTTAGTTTATATGACTGATTTATCCTCATCAAATAGGGGAAGATTGTTGGGCTTAAAAGATTCCAAAAAGGGGAAGAAGACATATATGGTGTATAAGCTCAAGACAATTACAAAGAATTTGCGTTCTGATTACTCAAGGGGAAGTAATTATATGAAGACAACATAATTGCTGCAAAGAATGTTCAAGAAGACACTAAAGATCATAGTTTGAAGACAAAGATAAAATTCATGAAGACTTGAAGATTATCATATCAGAAGAAGATCTGCATAAAGTGTTTGGATACATTCAGTTGGTATACAAGTACAAGATTACCAAGTTCAATCCTAGTTTGAAGTGAAGTTTGAAGACATGTATTCTTATACATTGAACACATACAGAAACAAGAAGACAACTAGTTATCATTCTTGTTTAGGGGGGATTTTTGGGAATTATTTGTAAAGTACCAAGTACCGTTAGTACAAGTACAAGTACTGTTAGTATTACCAAGTACCGTTAGTGTTAACGTGGTTCATAGCAAGTACTGTTAGTGTTAAATGTAAGTACTGCTATATAGATTAGGACGAATATATCTTTAGAAAAGATATGTCATATTTATAGTTAGAGTATATCTTATGTGATATACTTAATAGTTTATAATATTGATATTATATCGTGTGTGATATACTTATCATAATAGAATATTCTAGGGTTTCTTACACTATAAAAGGAACATAGGTACGATGAGTTTCTTGAACTTCATTGAAAAGTCGATTAATAGAAGATCGAATAGTTAGAGTAATTATGTTCTTATTTGCTTTATAAGTTAGATTCCGCATAACTTATTTGGTTAAGTAAGAGTTCTCAAGTGCTCTAGTTTGATTACAAGCTATTGTACAAATTCTTAACAGAATATAGATCCATTCAAAGGGATCAACACAAAACACATTGATATCAGATATCACTTTATCAGAGATCACATTGTGAAAGGGGACATTGAACTACATTTCATTCCCACTCAATACCAATTGGCTGATATCTTCACCAAACCGCTAGATGAACCAACTTCCAAAAGATTGATAATGGAGCTTGGTATGTTGAACATTGATGATACAAAACCTGAACCCTCAACATTCACTGAAGAGTCCTAAAGGTTCAGTATTTCATAACTGTTTTGATTAATGTAAAGTAGAAGTGTCTAAGTAATGGAGTGTGCAATGTCATGTGTCTATTCACAAAATGTGATTGTGTACATGATGTTTTGTCTCCTTATCTGATACGCTGAAGCTGAACAAATAATCACAAAGTCATCAAAAAATTTCTTCAGAATTTTTGAACAAACTATTAATACAAATGAGTAGCTAGGCCTGAGTAGAGGAGCGTGTAATGTCATATGTCTTGTTCACTTATGTGAACATGTATATGGGGTTTTGTCGCCTCATTTGACACACTGAAGCTCACAAGTATTACCATCAGCTTTAGCATATCTGGCCAAAAGATTTTAAAACCAATCAATCATGTGTTTGAAAAGAACTAAATGACATTTAATTTTCTAGAATAAATACAAAACATTCTTCAAAAAGAGTCATTTTTTTAATAAGGAAAAATTAAACGTCAACATCTAGAGTCAACAACCCTTTGACACAAGAGGCGTTTCACTGTTCAAAGCAGTAGAAAATCATACCTTTTTGCACAACATTAATGAGAGAGTTTGTGCCAAATGTTCAAAAGAAACTCTAAAATTTTTGTAACTTCTTCAAATGGTTTTAAAAACTTTACAATCTCTTCTATGTTTTTATATATATCCATTGAACTTGGATTTCAAATCACGCTTACAAAACTTTTATCTCAAAAAACACACACAAACTCTCTCTCTTTCATCAAGAAAAACACACACACAACAATGGCAGGTTCATCTACACAGCATGATGTTGAGATTACTCTTGATCCATCATCCCATATTAACTACCCAATCGAAGACATCATTTTCAAACCCAACTATCTTGTTCTACTTAACCCAAAATCACTTTCGTCCATACCTGGAAAAGAAGTCTTGAAGTTTGTTTCTAAATGTGTTCTTCATGAAGACCTGTTTAAAGATCCATGTATGATGGTTCAAAGAATTTCGAAAAAAATTTGGTTTACTGCACTGCCTTCTAAAAACAAGAAATCCATTGTGTTTGTTTCTACATCTGCTGCTCTTCATGCTAAAATTGGTTTGAAAAATTTTAGAAGGGTGTTAGGTTTGGATTACTTAGAAACCCCTAGTGATTATGAGGCTATACCCGAGGATTTTAGAGTGATAAAAACATTTTTCAATGAGATAGGGTATACTGAGGAAATTAGTGAAAAGGGGGGGACTGAAGAGAAGTCGCTTACCACCTAAGTAGAAGTTGCCGATGACAATCTTGATTGAATGTTTGGGTCGGAAAACTGGTGGGCTTAATCAAATTAACCAAAAAGATGCTATAATTCTATATTGTCTGGCCAAGGGGGTCAAAGCTGATTTTGGGAGGTTAATTTTTGAATAACTTCATGGGAAACTAGAGAAATGAACAAGGGAGAAAAATATGGTTTACACCAGATTTTTGTCCCTAATTTTTGTTGACCATCTTGGAGATTCATTTACTCAGCTCTAGGGAGAAAATATGGTATTTCAACCTTTTTTAACCTTAAGCGATGGAACATTCCAGTTAGTACCCTTGATCCTCCTTTCACACACCCGATGTTGGCCATCTGCTCAGCAGAAGGGCCAGTAGTGTACAAAGCTCCTAAAGACACCTCTCCGACTGGAGAATAGGATCTAAAAGGCAAAAATCCAGGAGCTTCATCTACACCATGTAAGATACAAACGTCTATTAATACTCAGAAATCAAGACGTGAGTCCAAGAAGAGGAGAGCCAAAACAAAACCTTTATGAAAGGAGGTTTCTAATGTATTTGAATGCCATGTTTCTAAGAAAGACAAGTCCTCGGCCAAACACATGAAACCAAGCCAGACGCCACCTTCAGTACCTGCTGGAGGTGGCATGCATAAAGAGGCCCTGAAGGCAACCCCTATCCCAACTTCTTTAGGGGATAAGGGTGAAGACAGAGCGTACCCTCAGTTCAATAGAGTGGAGTTAGCATCAGTAAGCAATTTAAATTTGAATACATTTCCAATTTCCATACCAGATTCTATCATTTGTCAGCATCTGGGCGTGAGGTGTCAGCAAATATAACAACTGACGTTGACCCTGGCCAATCTGTTCCTAATGATGTATTCCCCCAACAAGAGGGTCCTACTAAAGGGACTAAAAACATACTCATTGATCTAAACTCATCAGGTGTGAAACCCGCTTATAATCCATGAATGCATTAGTTACATGAAATCCACGTTTAATTAATACATGACTTGTACCCAGAATAATTATTGTATAATTACAAGTATTCTGTATATTATTATTAATTATAATCACATGATAAGTATTTACGTATAATGCTTAAACCACGACAAGAATATAAAATACGAGGTTTAAAACACGAACACGCATGATAATTTATTAAGACACGAAAAACGAAACATATAAATAAAAGGAGGGACTGTTTGGACGGTTTTTAAAGGAACAAGGGGCCCATGAGCCCGACCCATTACAAGTTACTAGAGAAAAAATAATTGCCAGGAAAACATATTTACACTTTTAATAAAATCAACACAAACCCTAGCTGCATCTCTCTCTCTCTGTCGTCCGTTTACACAAAAGAAAAAGGGGGAAAAGTGAGTTCTCGATCCTTGATTTGTTACAAGTAATTGTTCGTGTGCATAACCCTAAATCATTCACGATCCGGTAATTCTAAATCTTAATCCTTCTTTTTATTTTCTTTTATTCACGAATCAATTGAGTCAAATCATAAAACATGATTGTTTAGAAGATTAAAACATGTATTTAAATCGGGGTTAATTGATTTGTGCAGTTTGTCACGAAAGCTGGCCATTTGGTTCGACCAGCCGAGACCACCAGGGTCTCGGTGGCTGTTTCAGCTTGACGGCATCAACACACCAAGCACCAGCAGGGGGTGCGTTGGTTAACAGTGGGAACCGAGATCCATGGGGCTCTCGATGGGTATTAATTAAACGGCAGGGGGAACGCTGCACAGGGCATCAGCTAGCTTCGGCTAGCAGCAAGAAGGGGGTGTTTGGTACTCGAACAAAAGGGGGTGTTTGGTTCTCGGACAAAAGGGCAAGCAAGGAGAAATGTCATTAAGCCACTGTCGATAGCAAAAGCCACAGCCGGGGGCTGTGGCATTAGGCTTGTTGGTTTGTTTGTTATGCGACCGAGACTTTAGAAGTCTCGGTAGGCTTGTAAGACTCGGGTATTCATGTATAACACACGAGGGGTATGTTTGGATCACGGTTTTGCTTAAACAATTTAAATGGTTGATTTAATTAATTTGTTAATTAAATCATGTTTGGTATTAATTAAGTTATATTAAATTTATTTTTTTTAGTTTAATTAAATAAAATCAAGACTTGGGTTGTGTATGTATTTATTTAATCATGAACATTTAACATGGCCAATTATTTAATTAAACTTTATGTTATAATAATTATTATATAATTATTCATGTTAGATTTACATGTTACATTTATTTAGTAAATGACTTAATATAATTATTTAATCACATGATTAACCATGGTTTAATAAAATTAGTATCTTACTTTAATTTAATTAAATAAATCAAGTTATAGCAAAGTAGTATTAAAATAAGTCAAGTTATATTATTAATTAATATTTGTTAATAAATAATATATTATTATATTAATTAATAATTACCATGTTAACCTAAAGTATGTATTTACTTTATAAACTTTACTATATTGTAACATTAATTTATCATGACTTATAATTAAGCTTTAGCTTATATTATCATCTTATTAAACAAGCTTATTACTAAATTTGAGAACATGCTATTTATGAAAACATACTAATTATGGAAACTTTATATTTTTGGAAACTTACTGCTTTTGAAAACCCACTATTTTTGGAAAGTTACTATATATAGAAACCTGCTATTTTTAGAAAGTTACTCATTATGAAACATCAAGTATACTTACACATGAAACATGAATTATATAAATCAAGAACATATGTAAATACTAAGAAATACAGTTTAACACATGGAACAGTAAAACTAGTCACGATCAAGAAGAAAAAGTCAAGAACATGCAATCAAGTCAAGAACAAGTAATACAAGACAAGAATAAGTAAAGTGCTTAATAATCGGTCAGTATTACATGAACACACGACTCATTCACATCCTTTATTATGTAGCACATGTGAAGTCGGAGTAGTTTCCCTTCCATCTATCATCTTCGTTTCATTGTTGGACATAAGGTACGGATATTCCGTCCTTTAGTATGGACATTCCTTTACTATGCATGATTAGGATTTCGCGTCAGCTGCCATCTGTTTTCCCAGTAGTTTACATGTTATACACGTTTTAGTAATTACCATGCCATGATATTAATTGCCTAAGCTATATACACGCATTCCATGTTTCACCTAGTTATAGAGGTACCATAACCATAACACTTGAGGCACCGGTGTTATGCCTCTTCCGCGGTGAGAGCGATTGCTCGTAGCGTCCCTTCACGTTTCATGTTGGCCATTATTATTATTATTATGTGGGGTGAATGGGTGCATCCTAGTACATGTTTATCAGATTTACACGATGACTGCGGTGTGTGCTCTAAATCTGTCACATGGAGTTGGTCCCTTCACTCAGACTTATATAATTAGAGGCAGCCCCTCTAATTGGATGACGAGTTTACCCCTCTATGTATTCATGCACGTTGATACTTTTCATGACCTATATGAGCTTTTGGCAATTAAAACACGTTTTCATGATTTAATACAAGACTTATCAGATATAAAATAGCTATAAAACATGATTCCAGGTTTTCCAAGTCTTAAATGATTCCGCTGCACTTTCATGCTTTACTTATGTTTCATTTATTTACATCCTGTCATGTTATATCCGTTCACTGAGCGCATTGCTCAGCCGTATTTTCTTTTCTTGTTCCTATACGGCGGGTACTAAAGGACAGAACAAGGAAAATCAAGAGTACGCGCATTGGATGGAGGCTTCCACTGACTTCATTTCCTTTATGCACTCATATACTATGCTTTGCTTGGACATTGTTTATTTCTTTCTTTACATTCTTTACTTATGCATGTGTGAGCTAATGTTTTGGGACCGATGTTTGATTCTGGTTTCCTTTATGGTCATTTAATATTTTTAGACATTTACCTTGCATGCTTTGATGACACGCCATAATTATCATGTAACGGTCCACTTGTAAAAGTGGGGGTGTTACATCAAGGACTTTTTCTCATAATCCATCACGTCAAACCAAGACTGGTGGTACAAGTTGAAACTAATCCTCACACTGGAGGTGATGCTAATACAATAATGAAGACAACTAAGGAAGTGCTTCTCACCACTGGAGCAAAGGTGGGACACTTGCCTTCTTTCATGTTTAATATGTCTTTAGATGACTTGGAGAAGGAGTTTGGGTTTGATGAAAGTGCTATAGTAAATCTTGAAGAGAGTGAGCCAGAGGACGATATCGCTGAACAAACTCCTAAGCCACCCTCTCCCAGGGCTCTTCAGGTAAAAGAACTGACCAATCAAGTGTTGGTTCTTCAATCACAGGTGGATAAGCTTAAAGCAGATAAGGTCATTGTTGATGTTGAAATTGCCACACTTAAAGCAAGACCAACTCCTCATACTGTTGAACAAATTATTGATGTTTTACTTGCTGCTTTGAAGCCAATGGTGAAAGATGTGGTCACCACCACCTCTCTGAAGCAAGAAATGTCATCCCTAATGGACTCTATCAATAGTGCTTCAATGGAGTTTCCACCAGAATTTACACCTGTTCCTAGTCAGCTAAATGATTTATGTGACTCTTTGTCCAAGATCAAGGACAGAGTGGCCTTGCTGGAGCAACAAAAGTTGTCCATCTCTGAAGAAGTTCAACAAAAACTTAATGCTCTTGAACATGTTCCAACAATGCTATCCAAGGTAACATTTTCCTTAGATTATATTGCTGCCTTACTCCCTCGTGGTGGATCAGCAGAAGTTGTTGGGAAATCTTCTGCTGAGGGGGAGAAAACCACTACCATTAAGTATTTATTTCAATGGCATGCACAGAAGAAGGCTCGGAAGCAGCCAGAAAAAGTCTATGAGTCACCTTTTGTTGATAAAAGACCAGCTAAGACTAAGAGGAAGTCTTCAGCTAAAGACAGTCACACTGAGGTTCTTATCACCAGTGATGACGTAACTGATGATGGTTCACCTCCCATCCAACCCAAACATAAAGGAGAATTCACTCTGAATGATAGATTGGTCATGGCGGGAGTAGCCACTCAAGAAGATATAGATAATGTGTATAGATTAAACGAAGTTGAGAAGATCAGAAATCTGAAGCCATTCTGTATGAAAAAATTGGAAGTCTGAGGTGGAAAACATTTTCAAAAGAAAAATATTGTATGAAAAATTTTGTATGACAGAAGAAATCCCTCGGAAATCACAAACATTGACATGCTCACTACTAGAGTGATATTCATCCTAAGTTCTGCAGGGCTGATAGCACTGATGAAACTCTGTAGGACTTCCAAGAAAAGGAACTTTCCTATACTGAATGGCTAGAAATGGAACAAAAGCTTGCAAAGAGGAAATCAAAGAGATGGGATGAAGTCCATATCATAATTGCTCATTCCAAGAGAAATCATGAAATAATGGTTAAGGTCCTCAATATTAATGCTAATGTTTCGCTAGAGGATCAAGATCTCATACTGGAACTGAACAAACGAGCAAATATTATCAAACCTGGTGTAGGTGATCTTTTTGTCACCACAAAGAAATACAAAGGCTTTGTCCAGTTTCAGAATCATCTTCCTGGTCATGTAGTTGAAGAACCAGAACTGGGAATGATTATGTTCAATCATCCTGAACGACAAGATTTCGTTGGTATAAGTAACTTGGATGATATGAACAATGAACTTCTTTGGAATGTTTAGAGGACCTTCTACATTCACCATAGAGGTCCAGGGTTGATTGAATCTGCAAGAACCTTCAGCATGTGCATGCTAGGAGTGGTGGACATCAGAAACATGGATTCATTAGTTCAAACTCTTGTCATCGAAGAACTTAGGCCTGATAAGAAATAAATAATCATTTGTAATGTTATTTTGTACTTTGTAATGTTTATTAATGAATGATTATCTGATCTTTATAAGTAGTTTATTATTTAGTGCAAGTAAAAAGAAGTTGTTATGCTCACCTACTGCTGAATTTAACTTAGGCTATTTGTATACCCAAATAGGGGGAGATTGTTGGGTTAATATTTACTGACCCTGAAACAACTCTAGGATTTGAATATAAAATCCCCCTAGGTGTTACATGTTCAGCAAAAAGGCAATTCTGCTAAAGCATGACCAGGCGAACAAAGATTCCTACTGAAGAATGTTTTGTTGAAGGATGTTCAACATTCCTCTTCTAGAGAACTTCGAAGACAAAGGAGTCTTTGCTTCAAAGACTTGGCGGTCTAGTTGCTGAAGAACAAGTCCTGAACAAGAGCTTTCAGTTCAGTTTGGCTTGACAATACCAAACTGAATGATGACAATCTCCTCTAGAATGCTGAAGACATTTAAGTATTCTGAATGTTTACATTAGGCGAGAAAAGATTTACTTTAAGTCAAAGTAGGAAAAGATTGCTTGTATTGTTAGCTATAAGTACAACCTTTTTATTTTCTTAGAATAGTTTATTAGTTCTTTGTATTGTTTATCCAGCATGGGCATCAAGCACCTACTAGATAAACACATGAATAGGAACATGTGAATGTAAACCCTAATATGCTTCTCCTAAAAAAGGAAAGCATATTGGAGAGAAACAGATAACCTTTGGATTAGAAAGATAGTATCTTCTAACAGCCATTTCTCTCAACATTAACCAAACCATATAGCGAAAAGCATATGAACGTTTTGGTTAACACTTAAACTCTTAACCCTGGTTAGAAGTTTAAGTAGAGGAGATCACCCCACATTGGCATTCAACCACTTTTTTATTACGCAACCAAAGTGGGTTATAGATTCTTTATTGAGTTATAATAAAAGTCTATACGTTGAAAAGTATATTGGTATTGTTGTTATATTTGTTCTTAGTTCTTATTAGTTGATAAAACAGCACACTTGAATCTTATCAACGAGTTAATACTTAAGGTTGATAAGTAGTAACGAGTTAAACGGGACCAATAGTTTGTCGTAATTAAAAAAGGGGAGATTGTTAATGCAACCAATGCCTAAAAACATTATTTGTGTTAACTAATCTTTCTTAGTATTGATCACGACAAAGTGTAAAAACATTTATCGTCAAAGACTATCGAAAGACGAATTATTTGACAAACACTATCATCAAGGTAATAATCATTTTAGTCTTACACAAACATATCTTAATCATGTTTAGTGATCATAGAAAGTGATTAACCTTAAAACTCACATTTATACAAATGTGACAAAAGATTTTAATAAACTATATTTTTAATAAAATGTTTTATTAAAATAAAAAATGAAAATTTGAAAATAGCATATTCCTAATGCCCTAAGAATATCCCTTGTGGGTATAAACTACCCTAGATGGCATTTCCCCACTAAAGAACAAAAAGGAGCGGACTCTATGTATCACGGTTCCAAATATAGGGGTGCAATTCTTTAGTGATAATGAACCGCACTAACATTTATCGAACCGCGCTCAGAGAGCGGTTATGCTTTGTCTCCTATAAATAGTGGATCATCTCAATTTCCATGAACCTTTTTATGGACAAATTCTCTGCCTCTTATCTGTTTTCAACAAAAAGGAGCGGACTCTATGTATCACGGTTCCAAGTATGTTTACTTGTGATTATCCTCTTGATCTCCGTCTTTACTTGTCCAAAGAGAAGATCAATCACACATTTATGATGTGATTAAAGATAAAGACTTGATGAAGATCATCCTTTCTTAGATCTATCCATGTATATCATTTTGTATACTTGAGTCTTGTGTAGATCCAATGTATTTGTGAATACTTGGATTAGTCTTGTGTTGATTCAAGGTATTTGTGAATACTTGGATTAGTCTTGTGTAAATCTATTGTATATGTGTATACTTGGATTTGTCTTGTGTTGATCCAAGTTACATGTGTATACTTGGATATGTGTTTTTGAGTTGTAATAAGTCTTATGTGTTAGTTCTCACTAAACTACAAAGTGATGTGTGTATGTGTCTTGTGAGTTCTCACTAAACTTATAAGTGAAGAGTTGTGAAGATTGGTTCTAGCTTTGGAGTCCTTATTGACATCTAGCCTTGTGTCGAAAAAGAAGATGGGCGTTGAAGATTGGTTCTAGCATCCGATTAGAACTCGACATCTAGCCTTGTGTCAGAAAATGGTGAAGTAGGCGACGTGTGTAGATTTGTAAAACTCGCATATAAATGCCATGAACAGTACACTACGAAAACTTGCGAACCAATTAAAACATTCCATTTATGTCATGTACACGTGTCACGAATATTAAATTCAGAAACTACGTACGTGTTAGTGCACGATAATTATTAAGTACGTGACAATACACGATAATTATTAAGTATAATAGTTAAAATCACGAGCATATGATCACGAGCATTAAAACATTAACATGTGAACTACGTATTATATATTATTACACGATAAACAAGTATTACGTATAATAAATATATCATGAATATTAAAACACGAACCAATACGAACATTTAATCATACAAACGAACAGGTAAATATTTAAACACGAACAAAGCGCGGGAGGCCCTTTGGGCCTTAAGGTTGCCGCGGACACAAGGAGGCAAGGAGGGGGCCCAAGCCTAAGTTTTGGTTAACTAAAGAAAAAGTAAAACACAGACTTTTCATAATACATAATTTTAACAAGAAAAGAAAAACCCTAGCTCTCTCTCTCCTCTTGTCTCCAGCTACACTAGCACACCAAAGGGGTGTTTGTTTAATTTTGATCATTGATTTTGGGTTGATCGTGTTCGTGTTCTTAGTTCTTTTCCAATCACGCGTTCGGTATCACCATAACCTTCATCTTTGTATTTTTATTTTCTTTTAGTTATGTTCATGTGATTAAATATAAAAACATAATTAAAACATGCCAATTTCATCGAAGAAACTTGAAAAAGGTTTGGTTTTGGTGGGGTTTTGGTTAGGCAGACGCACAACCAAGAGCCCAAGCTCTCGGCTTGGTTTGTTTCGCACCAACAGCCGAGACCCTAGGGTCTCGGTGTTGTCTTGGTGGTTCGGCAGCAGGGACAAGGGACCCTGACATGAGTCAGGGTGTTGTTTGGTTTGTGTTGGGTCTTGGCGCAGCAGCAGCACCACCACCGGCTTAAGCCGGTGGCTGTTTCGATCGAGTAGTAGGAAACGCAGCCCAAGCAGGGGAACCACCGACATCAGCCGGTGGTGATGTTGGTTCGGACAGTGGCACCGGCTTGGCCGGGTAGCCACTGTCAGGGCTGTTTTGTTTCGGCTTATATTTAAAATACGGGATCGGGCACGGGATTATTTTTACAAGAAGAATTAAATTAATTAACATGCTAATAATAATTAATTTAATTCAATCATGACTTAGGTTATATTTATTTTTAATAAATAATACATGTTTTAACCTAAGTATTTTACCATTTAATTTAGACTATAGTTATTACTTAATTATTAAACAATGCACTATAATTAATTAATAAAACATGACTTAGGTTATAATTATTAAATAAAATAATGGATGATTAACCTAAGTATTTTATTTTGACTAATTTAATTAAATCATGCTTTATTTAAGTAAATCCTATAACCTATAGTTTATTAAATTACCATGACATTTATTTATTAAACTATACTATTAATTACATGACTTATGATTTTTAACCGGTAAACTTAGCCTTATATTATTAGCTTATTAATCTAGCTTATTTATAAATATGGAAACTTTCTATTTTAGGAAACTTACTATTTTTGGAAACTTTCTATTTTTAGAAACTGGTCTATTTTTAGAAACTGGTCTATTTTTGGAAACTTTCTATTTTTGGAAACTTTCTATTTTTAGAAACTTTCTATTTTAGGAAACCTGCTATTTTTAGAAAGTTACTTATTATTACAAAACTAGTATAATAATACAAGAATACAAGATAATACATAATCAGAAATACATGAAATACATGATTAATACAACATACCATTTAAAACAATAAAACAAGACAAGAACATATAAAACAAGCTAAGAACATGCTAAAACCAGTAACGTACTCAGTAATCAGACAACTTATACATGTCCCTTATTTATGTAGCATTAGTGAGGTCGGAGTAGGACTATTCATCCTTTCATCTTTCCTCGTTCACTGGACACAAGGTACGGATTTTTCGTCCTTCAGTATGGACATTCTTTCCTTATTAGGATTCCCCGTTTGCAGCCAATTGTTTTCCCAAGTATATGTTTTATATGTTTTGATTACTTATGTTTAGTTATAAATGCCTAAGCCATATACATGCATGACCAGTGTCACCTAGTTATGGGGGTACGATAACCATAACACTGGAGGCGCCAGTGTTATGACTTTCCCACGACGGAGTGATTGCTCGTGGAGTCCCTTTATAGTTTTGGCTTATATTTATTCTCATGTGGGGCATATGGGTGCATCCTAGTTACATGTTTTACATGATTTTCATGGTGAATGCGATGTGTGCCTTGCATCCTTCACAAGGAGTTTATCCCTCCTACCCAGACTAATTAATTAGAGGCAACCCCTCTAATTGCATGATGAGGTCTCCCCTCCAAGTATTCATGCACGGTGGAACATCATGACCTATACGGGCTATTGACTAATTAATACAGTTTTCATAGAAAACATAAGTCTTTTCAAACTATAAAACAAGTTTTATGAACATGTTCCATGTTATCTATGGCTTATATATTTCCACTGCTATTATTCTTTTATGCTTACGCCATTTCCCGCTAAACTTGTATATCCGTTCACTGGGCGTTATGTCGTTTTCCTTTCATGTTCCCAAACGGCAGGTACTCAAGGGCGCTCGTAGACTTTAAGAGTATGTGCATATGGATTGGAAGCTATCTAGCCTTCACTACTTTATGCATTTCCCTACATTGCGTTACATTATTTCTTTGGATATTTTTTAGTACTTTTCCTTTCCAGTACTTATATTCATGTGTGTGAGCTTATACCTGGACTACCGATGTTTGTTTCTGGTATTTCCATTCATGGTCATTTAATGTTTTTAGACATTTACCTTGCATGCTTTGATGACACGCCATATTACCTGTGATATTCCATTTACCAAAATAGGGTGTTACAATTATGGTATCAGAGACAAGGCTTCGACCTACAGGCTCTTAAAACATTGTGGCACAACTAACAGATGCATCCCGTAAGTAGGAGATGCTGCAAAAGAGGGATGAGTAGCAGAAAAACCCGACAAGAGGTATATTTCGTAATTCAGCGGTGATCACTTTATTTTATCTTTCTCTATACAATTGCATCTTTCAGGCAGAAGGCTGGGGAACGGTCCCAACCGGCCACTCAGCAACAGAGTCAGAACAAGGGTAACGGTCAGACCCAAGACCGTTCTGCTTCAGATAGGCGTGGCGGTAATGACAATTACCGTAACAACGCTAACAACTCCAACACCAGAAGGTCCCTAAACTTACTCATTTCTATGTTATATGCATTATGATTCATAATTCTGACACTTCAGCATTTACTACCAGGAATAATGGCAACGGAAGGGAACAGGACCGCCGACATTCCAGCTTAACCGTGCAGCTACATCTGGTATTACATCTTACGATTTTCTACATTGTCATGTTTATACCCATTAATCATGTCTCACGTATACTTTCCTGAACAGGCTCCCAGCCAGCAAGGGCACCTGTTGGAGGGTATACTCACCCTCTCTACACTACGTGCAACCGCAGGCACCCAGGGTCGTGTCGCCGTGAAAGCAATGCTTGCTTCAAGTGTGGCCAGCCAGGCCATCGCATGAAGGACTGTCGTAAGGGTGAGATCGAGGGCATTTCTGGACATGCCGACTCTAAGCCACCTCCTACTACTGGACGGGTGTATACGACCTCGCGTGATCAGGCCAATAAGTCAACAGGTACCATCACTGGAATCTTTTATATGTATGGTCAAGTTGCATGTGTATTATTTGACACGGGTGCTACTCATTCGGTCATATCTATTGTTTCTGCCAAGAGTTTTAGGATATCCCCTATGCCATTAGAAAATGTCTTAAACATTTCCACGCCCTTAAGAGACTCTGTACGCATCACACATGGGTACAAGAGTCTTCCCCTCGAGTTTGACGATAAAATTCGTCCAGTTGACGCACTTCCATTGGACATGTGCGATTTCGACATGATATTAGGCATGGATTGGCTATCCAAACACCACGCCACCATAGACTGCCATTCATATTGGGTCATCTTCGGTTATGTAAACGCACCAGAGTACATTCACAATGGTTTTATACATGGAAGGTCTGTACAAATAATTTCAACCTTAAAAGCACGTGCATTACAGTCACATGGTTGCGAGGGCTACTTAGCTACTGTTCATGATATGGAGGCTGAATTTCCATCTATCCAGAATCAGCCGATCGTGTCAGAATTTCCCGACGTGTTTCCAAAAGAACTTGCGGGCATACCACCTGCTCGTGAGGTAGAGTTTAATATTGAGCTCATCCCAGGAGCTCAGCCAATTTCCAAGGCTCCTTATCGCATGGCTCCCATAGAGCTTAAGGAGTTAAAGGAACAACTACAGGAAATTTTGGAACGAGGTTTCATCCGACCTAGTGCATCTCCATGGGGTGCACCGGTTTTATTCGTAAACAAAAAGGACGGCAGTATGCGTCTCTGCATTGATTATCGTGAGCTTATAAAGATCACCATCAGAAATCGATATCCTTTGCCATGCATTGATGATCTATTTGACCATCTCCAAGGGGCCAAACATTTCTCCAAGATTGATCTAAGGTCGGGCTATCATCAGTTACGGGTGAAAGAGTAGGACATCGCCAAGACTGCTTTCCGTACACGTTTTGGGAATTACAAATTTGTAGTCATGCCATTTGGCCTTACCAATGCTCTAGTAGTTTTCATGGACTTGTGATGTAGAGTAAAATTACCCCTTTAGGAAAAGGATGGTAAATGTGGCAAGTATTAAGTGTCGGTTTAGGAATACCAAGCACTAATGACCAATTAAGTTCGTTCTCAAGGAGGCTAGTGTGTTATGTGTGTAATGATATGGATTAATTTGTGATTATATTTGAGAAAGAAAAATAGAATAGGGATTAGAAGAGAATGACGGTTATGAAGACGGGTTAAACCAATTCTAAAAAGGCGTACACGTAAAGTCGTAAAAACCACCAAAATTAAAATTTTAACCTAAAAATTTATAAAAATTACAAAAAATCCCTAATAATATTCTAAGAGTTTACAAAAAATCAAAACTTGCAAAAACCTTTTAATTAATTAGATAATGACTTTTTAATGCTAATTAAAGCCCTAAAAATAAAAATTAATTATTAAAAAGCCCTAAACAAGATTTTAAAGTTTGTAAACCTCAAAAATACTCTAATTAAGCTGAAAACTATTTTTCAAAATTTTAAAACCTATTAAAACTATTTTTAAACAATTAAAAACTCCTAAAATCAATTAAAACTTAAATTAATTCTAGAAAATAATTGAAACACTCTACAAATATTTGGAAAGTTGCAAAAATCTTAATTAAGTGTTAAGAACCTAGTAAAAATATAAAAACCTAGAAAATCAGACTTTTAATTTTTAATAATAAAATAATATTAAAATAATATTAAAAATCCAAAAATTATAAAAATTCTAAAAACTTGCAAACTAGCTTAATTTAACCTAAATAACTCAGAAATGAAAGTGAAATTACCTAAATACCCCTATTGGGCCTAGAAAATGGGCCAAACCCAAAACAGACCCTTATTGGGCTTAATTAAGGCCCAATAAGAAAAAGTGTTCAAAATAAGCCCAAAAAGCACAGGTTGAATCAAAATTTGATTTTAAACAACTTTTCCCAAAGGCCCAAAAGTTGAAAATGTGAAATAAGCTAACTTATAATAAGCAGCTTATTCTTAATGGGCTTTTAAGCCCATTAAGCCATAAGCTGATGCCATAAGCTAAAATTTAACACACAAGCTTCTTTTGACCTAACAAAGACTTCTGCAAAAAGAAATTTCAAATAAGCCCACTTAATAAGCCAGAAACAGTTCACAAACTTATTCACAAAACGACAAAATAGTCGTTTTTATGATCTAGACCACCTCAGAAGCTGATTCAAGTTGCAAAATGTTTCTTATGACAAAACTAAGCTTGATAATAAAAAACCTACTCAATAAGCACACTCAATAAGCTGGAAAATCAAATAAGCACTTATGTTAAAAGTCAAATGAGTTGGTTTTCTAGTAAAAAGTCAAAATCAAAGTCTCATAAGCTCTAGTTTACTTAAATGGGTCAAATAATGAAGATCTATTACAAAAAATAAGTTGTTGCAAGTCAGAATAAGCTAGAATAGCTTATTGATAAGCTGATGACAAAATTGCACTAGCTGAGGCTAGTTTTGGATGTTGAGCAGTGGAAACTTTTTCCACTGCTTGACTATTTTGACTTTTTGTCTTTAGTGACTTTTTCTTGGATTCATATTTCACAAAGGCACCCAAATGATCTTTGGATCAAAAGGAGTCAATCACAATCAAAATAACACAATCACTAACACCCAATTGATACAGTTTAACCAATTAATCATCAGACATGATACAGACATGAACAATAAGCAGTTAAGCACTTATGAGCAGTTTTAGCACAAATCAGCCAGCCAAATTCAACCAAATGCACACACAAGCTATTATAAACTTCAATAAGCAAGTCTAAACAGGTTTCATGCACTGGTTCAAAGAATTAAGCAAGATTCAAGCAATGAAAGTTATTGATGAACACTAACACATGCAATTTTTACTTTTGCTGATGTATTTGACACACAATCCAATTTCAACACTTCAAATCTATCAAATAGGTTATATTGATGATGTTTTAACAGCTTTTATCCCTAAACGCATAAACTCTAGGTTTTCCCAAAATTTTAGGTCAAAAATCAGTCAACTCAACAAGATATAGCAATTTGTTTGATTCAAGGTTTCAAACTCAGAAACTTGCAGCAAAACACTCTCAAACAAAGGTATAGCAGATACAAAGCATAAACAACACAAACTAACAACACAATAACAAGATGCAAGCACAAACCAGTAGACCCAAACACCCCTTTAACTTTTCCAAATCAAAATTTTCAAAGGCAAAGTGAGATTTCAGGCCAACCAAGCATCAATTAACACTAAAACAAGTATAATAAATAGATTCAAGCAAGAACAAGCCACAAAATTCACAAGAACACAAGTTTCATACAAATATCACCAAAAATCACAATTTAAGCAGATTTTGAGATTAAGTATGCAAACCTCATGGATGTACATCCACACCCACGAATTTTGAGCTTATGTGCTAGCAAGAACAAGCACAAGCTTCCACAATAAGCCTGCTAAGATTGAACAAGGGTTAAGCACAATATCATAAAAAATCAGAAACTTTGAAAAACTTGATTGATGCAAACTTGTTACCCCACACTTGATTATCCCCAAGTTATAAGCCTCACCACACCTTAACCAACTCAGTTAGGATACTATGATCAGCCCAATAGCCCAAGAATTCCAAGATTGGAACAAGACTTAGCAAAATATCAAGAAAATGAGAAAATGTGCAAACTTTTGCACACTCCTCTTTGGAAAACAGGTTTTGAACTTCAAGAACTAACAAGCATATAACAATAGAAAGCAGTAAATAAGATTGGCCAATGACTTTTCTTCAAGATATCAAACTCAATTTCATTAACTTTGAAAATGGGATTTACAGAAACTTGAACAAGGAAAAATCAAAAGCAAAGTCTAAATGTTGGAACCCTAAGACTTTATATAGGCATACAATGAACTACTTGAAAGCATAAAAACGTTGCGCTAATGTTGATGAAGTCCCCAAAATGCCCCTTTTGCCTTGTTTGAACTTGGAGAATCATGTGACTGCATTTTGGTTTATAGCATGAGTTGGCATGTGAAAGTGTGATCAAAGGGTGTAGATGAAGCTTAGAAAGTAAGCCAAAATATGGGACGTTGGATTCCTGGCACTGTTTTGGCATCTTCCTCATGTGTGTAGCAGGGGAGGTCCATGTGGGGCATCTCAAAGGTGTAGCATGTGTTTTGGGTGTTGGGTTATGATTAAGGGATGCTTAATCATGGTTCTGGATAATATTAGGGCTTAATTACAACACAATTAAGAATGCCTAATTATGTTCTTGAGGTGAATAGTGCCAGGTTTAATCCATTTTTGGTTTGGATTATGTTTAAATATGTGTTAATGGTGCCAAGATTAAATTAATCTTAAACCAGGTGAGTGGGGAGTGACATGGAGGGATGGTGAGTTGTGATTGGAGGAAGGGAGTAAGTGGGGCACGTGGCATGATTTCACTGGCCTAGGTTACAATGTTGTATGGCCAAGTTTCACCCCTCAGCTTTCTAAACCTTTTCACTTGCATATAAAACCGTCCAAACTTCATTTCCTTTGTTATCCAACTTTTTATTTTCACACTTTTGCCCCAAAATATTTTGTAAAGTAAATTTAGGGGTATTTCTTGCCATTTTTGCATTCTTCAAGGGCTGATTTGGTATTTTCTTCAATGATAATGGTCTTGACTTGTATGTTGAGCATTTTGAAGGACTAAAATTGCCAAGTCATGTTTGATGAGGGACCATTTTTGCCAAATGTTGAAAGTTGAGGGTCCTTTTTGTAATTTTGGAATTTTCAAAGGACCAAACTTGTCATTTCTTGTACTTTGAAGGACTTCATGATGTATTTGACTTTGTGGATGATATTGGTTGACAATTTAGCTTTGTTGAGGGGCTAAACTTGCCAAATCTTCAAAGTGGAGGGCCTTTTTTGTAATTTTGACAAACTTTAGGGACCACACTTGTAATTATGAGGATACAAGGGTATAAAGTGTCAATTCTTATATATTGGAGGACCCTTCTTCATAATTCTTCAAATCTTCAAGGGTTGATCTTGGGAAAGTCTTCATTAGGGCTTGGTTCATTGTGCGGCTTCGTCGCCCGTGTTCATTTTTGACTGATTCTTGTGATCTTTTGTCATTTTCTCAATATCCGTACCTAAAATACACAAGTAGCAAACACAAGCATATATTTGGGTATTTTGATGATATTAATGCATTTTAAGCCCTATTTGGAAGATGAGACTATGTATAAAAGCAGTCTCATCACTCCCCCATACTAAACCATTGCCGTGCCCTCACGCAATGCTAGAATAAAGTATCAAAGCATCTCCAAAATTTATTTTATTCACTTTATTGAACGATAAACTAGCTACACTACTACTATTACTACTACTTGTGTTTTAGACATAATGTATGATTTTCATCGCAAAATGGGACGTTTAGGTTCATAGAATAAGAACACGTGAATGCTTCGTTTAGAAATAATTTCATCGTCCTTGATTTTCACTCCAATTCCATGCCAAGCGTGCAACGAGATTATTGTCATTATAAGTTAGTAATGCTAACACTACTCATATGCCCTAATCACGTACTTATCCTCCCATTATTCCTAAGTTGTATCTCTTATATTTTATTTTGTCTTGAATGTTTCACGAGGATACATTGTTTGACTTATGCGATAATAGAGATTTAGGTCTAAAAATAGAGTCCTAACGGTGTAACTAAGACCATCAAATCAATAACCCCTCCTAATAGACAACGATGTTAAAAAATTAAGTTGACAAGAAGAATCGATAAACACGGTTATATAACGGTTTTGAACATGAGACTTATTACCAAGACTTTTATACGCCCCCTAACGGAAGGGCCTTATTATCTTTGGTTTACCTCCATATTTTATTCAACTTCGCCATGAAGCTTTTATTATGACTTCGGTCTTGCCTTGCCTTTTATTATCCGCCTCATCGGTGGTTTTATTAGCCAAAGACGTATATCCTCATGCTAAGGCGAATTTTGGATCTTTAAAGCTTCGAAGATTAAGGCTTGATTCACTTTCAATTTTGCATAGATTTTTCGGCCTTGTGGGGCTTCAAATTGTTTGCTAGATTTAGGTGAGCACTTGAAATCTTATTATTGGGTGAAGCTTTCGATTATTAGGGTGCCAATACTTCAAAACCGTGACGCTGGCCATACCTTAATGTCTTCCCAATTTAATTACACGGAAGCTACTAGAAAAGACTAGAAACCCAACAATCCTAACTAAACCGCTAAGTCAATATTTATTAAGCAAAAAATATTTACAAGCGAAGGGAGAATAAGCAAACAACGAGAACACATGAGTTTTTGAAAGAATACGAGTACTCTACGTTTAGCATAGTAACTTATAATTAACTCTATCATTTCTCGTCCTCATTTAAGAGACTTAGCCTAATGTGTAGTTAAGGAATCAAAGCTAAGTGCTCAACACACACGGTCGAGTCAAAAATTACTCTTATTCTCGCCATTGGAAAACCTACATTCGTGTCTTCAAACACTTATAAAACATGAGAAAAAATTAAAATTTGGCCATTTTTAGCCTTATTTTGCAATAAAACGATAAACAAAAAGATAAACTTTGGAAAGCGTGAAGGTTTGGCAAGGCAAGTATCTATTCACCCCCCCCATACTAAAGTTAAACATTGTCCTCAATGTTTCGAGTCTAAGGGTGCAAACACCCCCATACTAGAGACGTAGTCGAATGCCTAATCTAGCATGGAAAGGGTGTAACCAATAAGTTAATAGCCGTTTATGAAGTGTGCTAAAAACCTAAGGTTAGAACATCAAAAGGATATATCATGGATAATGAGAAAGTCTTCAAAGCAAACGATCGAGTGCTCCCATAAAACGAACACGAGAGGCTCCAATCGTGAAGATCATGATCTTCTAAAGTTCACAATTCACAAACAACCACGGAACAAAGGTTGGAAGGGCACAAATCCCCACACGTAAGCTACATTAGAAAGCGATAATATGTACATAGGATAAGCATGGGACTCCCCCACGAGGCTCCTCGTTTTTGATTACTAAGTCATGAGCTCGACTCGATCCCCCTCAATACTAATTATCATTGGGGAAGGTGACTTGGTCGAGGTAGTTCAAGGATGGAACTTCCCCGCCAAAGTAGTGCTTCAACCTATGTCCATTCACCTTGAAGTTAGGACCATCATCTTGAGCTAGCTCGATGGTCCCATACGGAAACACTTGAATCACGGTGAATGGATCGGACCAACGGGATTTCAACTTACCGGAAAATATTTTTAATCTTGAATTAAAAAGCAAAATTTGATCCCCAATGTTAAAAACCCGGTTTTTAATTTTAGAATCATGCAACTTTTTAGTTTTTTCTTTGTAAATCAATGGATTTTCATAAGCAATATCCCTCAATTCATCCAATTCATTCAATTGCATTTTCCGGTGTTTTCCCGCGGCCTCCATATCATCATTACAATGCTTTAGGGCCCAATAAGCCTTGTGTTCTAACTCGATAGGCAAATGACAATTCTTTCCATACACAAGCTTATAGGGAGTGCACCCAATGGGCGTCTTATGAGCGGTCCTAAAGGCCCATAAAGCATCGTCTAACTTATCCGACCAAGATTGTCGGTTCTCTCCAACAGATCTCTCCAAAATCCTCATCAAAGCTCGGTTTGAAACCTCGACTTGCCCACTCGTTTATGGGTGATAAGCCGTAGAAAGCCGATGTGTAACCCCATATTTCCTTAGAACCCTTTCAAATTGGTCGTTACAAAAATGCGTTCCACGATCGCTTATGATAGCACGAGGGGTTCCAAACCGAGAAAACAATTGCTTCAAAAACATGACTACCACACGAGCATCATTGGTGGGCAAGGCCTTTGCCTCCACCCACTTAGAAAGGTAGTCAACCGCAACGAGAATGTACTTATTACCACGAGATGATGGGAACGGCTCCATAAAGTCTATACCCCAAACGTCAAAGATCTCACACACTTGCATGATATTTTGTGGCATTTCATCTTTTTGTGAGGCTTTTCCTTGTCGTTGGCATGCATCACACGACTTCCCAAGATCTTGTGCAACTCGGTAAATAGTAGGCCAAAAGAAGCCAGCATCAAACACCTTCTTAGCCGTGAGATTAGCACCGTGGTGACCACCCGTGGGTCCCTCATGGAAAGCTCTAAGGATGTTAGAAGCTTCGGTGCCAAATACACAACGTCGGATGATTTGATCCGCACAAGTTCGAAACAAGTAAGGGTCGTTCCAAAAGTAGAACTTGACGTCACGAAAGAATTTTCGTTTTTCTTGAGTCGTCATACCCTTAACGATGAAGTTACCCGCATGGTAATTTGCAAAATCCGCAAACCATGGGGTGGAAGAATCAAGCTTAGAATTCACTACACCAAGTGTTTCAAGCGGAAATGTTTCGGTGATTTCCTTGGGCTCGTAAACACTTTGGTGAGGATCTTCCAAACGAGAAAGATGATCGGCCGCTAGATTCTCGGCTCCTTTTTTGTCAACGATTTTGTGATCAAATTCTTGAAGGAGGAGAATCCAACGAAGTAATCTAGGCTTAGCATCTTGCTTTGCCATGAGATACTTGATAGCCGAATGGTCCATATATACTATGCATTTCGTCAAGACGAGGTAAGGTCGGAACTTCTCAAATGCATACACCACGGCAAGGAACTCCTTTTCCGTTGTAGTGTATTTTAGTTGAGCCTCGGTCATCGTCTTGCTAGCATGGTGAATAGGCAAAAAGTGCTTATCATGACGTTGCCCCAAAACGGCCCCAATAGCGTAATCACTAGCATCACACATTAGTTCAAAGGGGAGGTTCCAATTGGGAGCAACAAGAATGGGAGCTTCGGTAAGTTTCCTCTTAAGGATTTCAAAGGCTCGTACACAATCATCGTCAAAGATAAAACGTGCCTCTTTTTCAAGAAGATGTGTAATAGGTCGAGAAATCTTTGAAAAGTCCTTGATGAATCGACGATAAAAGCCCGCGTAGCCTAGGAAACTCCTAACTCCCTTGACGGTTTTGGGATGAGGTAATTTGGCGATGACGTCTATCTTAGCTTGATCTACCTCAATCCCCGCTTTCGAGACCTTGTGCCCTAAGACGATTCCACTCTTAACCATAAAATGACATTTTTCCCAATTGAGCACAAGGTTGGTTTCCTCACAACGTTTTAACATTCTCTCAAGGTTCGAAAAACACGAAGTGAACGAATTACCAAACACGGAAAAGTCATCCATGAAGACTTCCATCGTCTTCTCGATCATGTCATGAAAAATAGCCATCATGCACCTTTGAAAGGTTCCCGGTGCATTGCAAAGTCCGAATGGCATTCTACGATAGGCAAACGTTCCATATGGACACGTAAACGTAGTTTTTTCTTGATCACGAGGGTCGATGGGAATTTGGCAGTAACCGGAAAAACCATCTAAAAAGCAATATAAATCGTTTCCCGCAAGACGCTCCAACATTTGGTCCATGAAGGGCAAGGGAAAATGGTCTTTTCGAGTGGCTTCATTCAACTTTCGATAGTCAACGCACACTCTCCATCCGGTCACGAGTCTAGTGGGAATCAACTCGTTGGCATCGTTTGGTACAACGGTCATCCCTCCCTTTTTAGGGACACAATGAATAGGACTCACCCAAGGACTATCGGAAATAGGGTAAATCATTCCCGCGTCAAGGAGTTTAAGGACCTCCTTTTTGATGACGTCGTGAATTTTGGGGTTCACCCTCCTTTGACTTTGGATTGTGGGCTTGAAATCCTCATCCATTAAGATTTTGTGGGTACAAAACTTGGGATCGATTCCCTTAATGTCGGATAACTTCCACGCAATTGCCCTCTTGTGGTCCTTTAGAACATCGACAAGTGCGGTTTTTTCATCATTCGAAAGTTCCTTCGCAATAATAACCGGCAACTTGTCGTCCTCCTCCAAATAGACATATTCGAGGTGAGGAGGTAAATCTTTCAACTCGAGGATAGGTGGTTCCTCAAGTGAAGATTTGGGCTCGATACTCATAACCTCCTCGGGCGGAGGGAATGGGA